>CM068842.1:38388798-38988798 GCA_028554795.2 Sinohyriopsis cumingii
CGTGTTATGTCTTACATTGTAGGACATGCTGCGTCCTCCAGGTAGCACAGTCATGTGCATCCGAATGTCTTGCATTGTCTTTAATGAACAAAAAGTATTCATAAATCAAATATTGAAAAGAAAAGATTTGTTCACGTAATTTTAGTTGGGTTTTTTTTCCCCCTTTGAGACACATTTCCAGTCACCTCATCATTCATCTTTGCCACCAAAATAAAAGTTGTTAGGCAACTCGATTCCTGCTTTTCCGGGAACAGACTATGGGTAAGAATAATAAACGAGATGACATCCGAACGCAAGTACGGAACGGATAAATAATTATGTCTTCGCGTCTCCCTAAATTCCCTGGTGCGGTAAGTAATGAATAATCGTAAAGTTAGCAGACTAACATCTCTTTAAGTTTGCAATATGTGCCACGGCACTTATTACATTAAAAATCAATTTGATTTTATACGCATCAAAAAGAGAACAGAAAGTGGCGACTGTCGCTATAGCGCCCGCCAAAAGTTGATGGATTCCTTGACCTAGAGTCCTTGACGCGAAACGTAACCAATCCTGACTAGTAGAGAAATGGAAGAACGGCGGACAGACAATGATAACATTATACCGCTTGACTGGAATAAAGTAATAGGACAGATAACATTGGGACGGAGCCGGAAATGCAACACAATAATTCATAATTTGACAAATCTTACATATGCCGCCAGCAATCGAGCTAACGTTGTGACGACTTTCATAACGATCGTGACAATCCTATTAACACGAAACGTTAGTTAGGAAGACGATTGATTCTGCAGTGAGTTTATTTATTTACACGCAATTAAAACGTTAACTACTAAATATGTTAATTGATTTTCGCTCTCAATTATAAAGACATAACTTATGTGTTGTAAAACTGGTTAGACTAAGATGAAAGTTAAAACGTAAATCTAAGTTACAGTGATTTTATTATTTTAAAAATTCACATCTGAAGTATGAACTCTGGAATACTCCAGCGTCGTATGCAAAGACACATGTATGTCAATCAGCTTTAACATGGATTTCAGTAGTGTAAGGGGACAGAATAGAGCTCTTTGGACACACTAAAAGCATTGGTGATTGAAACACTTGGATTGGGCCACTGCGAATCCTTGTTTCTTTAATTATGACCGATATAAAGTTAGTTCATTTCTTTTTGTTTGCTTCTGTTATTTCTAGTACAACTTGAAATTAAATTTAATGATTTGCTTGGAACTTCAAAGATACACTCAAAGACATAGATACTGTATTGTTTTCAGCAATATAAATAGGTTCACAAATATAACAGTAACTGAGATCAGTAGGAGTCAAACTATCACTTTTCCTGTTTGCTTTATGCAAAATTTGATTATTATTTTTAACTAGATTATGAACTTAAGAAAATTGATTGCCTTTCTATAAATGTTGTATCATTAATTCTTACCTTATTTTATGGGGTAGACACTGCATAAGTATGTGAGGTATTATTTGCTATTGTGCTGTTGTTTTAAACGGTAGGAAGCTAAAGAAACGGTTGATTAAAAAATAATAACACAAAATGTACAATAATCATCTAGCCCAAGGAATCAATGTCACGTTATATGCATATCTATCTATCTATCTATCTATCTATCTATCTATCTATCTATCTATCTATCACACATTTTATCTATGAATTCTAGAGGCCTGACAGGTTACGTTTATATTTGAAACAAAGTAGATTTGATTATTGTCTTGTATTTGATAATATGTTTATGAATACGACTCATTTAGTTATTTTACCAGGGTATAAGACGGATTAATCAGCTTGAGTTGAGTGTGACTGTTTCGAAGTGACCAAGGGGAAAGGGCTATTGGAAATTTAATGCCCAACTGTTAAGGGATAAGATTCATATTAACTTGGTCAAAAATCGCATAACTGACACTGTAAATGAATACTACGTGGGGGGGGGGGGGAATCAAGAAGACACTCTTCATGTTTTTCTTTCTAGTAATGATCAAATGTTCTTTGAAATTTTAAAAATGCAAATAAGATCCAAAACTATAGGTTATTATATTAAGAAATCAAAAGAGAAAGAGGACAAATTAAAGAAAATTGAATAGGAAATATTAGAAATTCACAGCAGATTTTCGGATTAAATAAACGGGAAAACTCTGGAAGATTTAAAGAGAGAAAGAAAGACAAACTTCATGAATATATGAAACAATAAACAGAAGGTGTTCTATTAAGATCCAAAGCTCGATGGTATGAGTTCAGAGAAAAAACACGAAATACTTTTTAAATCTTGAAAAAATAAATTATATCAATAAGACAATAAAACAGATCCGTTTAGACGACGGAACAAATATATTAGACCAAATATATGTCTTAGAAGCCACAACACAGTTTTATATGGAATTATACACGAGTAAACTTGCTCAGTTTGATGCTAATGATATTTAAGAAACTCAAAATAGGTTTATCATTACAATATTAAACGTAGTTAAGAAGAACGAGAATCTTGCGAGGGTCTATTTAAAGTTAATGAATACAGCATGTCTCTAAAATGGATGGATAATGGGAAAAGTCCTGGCTTAGAAACATTTACTGCAGAGTTCTATAACTTCTTTTGGAAGATTATTGAGGAATTTCTATGCAGACCAATCAATTATGGATACACTACAGGAAAATTTTCAGATTGTCAGACTCACGGAGTCATCATATATCTACCAGAGAAATACAAAAAGAGAAGACATTTAAAAATTGGAGACCTATATCACTCCTAAATATTGACAATAAGATAGCTCCGGGAGCTATTGCAGCTCTATCAATAATCAGTGATTCTCAAAACGGATTTATGAAATGTATATTCACTGGAGAAAATACCAAGCTAATATATGATATCATGGATCAACAAGAGAATGAAAAAAGATATGGTTTATTATTGTTAAAAGACTTTGAAATAGCCTTCGACTCACCTAACTAGAACTTTGTGGTAAACGTTTTACAATCTTTTAACTTTGGTGATTATAGTCGTAAATGCTTTAAGCTGTTTTGTAACAACTCTAAAAGCTGCGTTATAAATAATGGAATTATGTCATCATGTTTTTGACTTGAAAGAGTATGTATCGGTACTCATCAGTAGTAAAGTGGGGCACATTAGGGACAATGGGACTTAGCATTAAAAAGACCCCTGGGTCAGATTAGGGACAATGGAAATTTAACATGGAGAGAAATTGTGGGTCACTTTAGGGACAATGGGAATTTAACATAGAGTTTGGGTCTGTCTAGGGACAAGGGAAATTAACATGGGGAATAGAGTTTGGGCTTTTGGGATTTTTTTTATTTTTTTTTTTAAATTTTTTTTAAATTTAAATTTAAATTTAAATTTAAATTTAAAAAAAGGGGTAGGCAATGGAAAGGCTATCTCTTTTCGAGAAATATGGCTGGCCCTGAAAAGGGCCTTTGGGTTTATGTTAATGTATTCGTTAACATAAATGGTACCGCATTGGTCTTCTTCTTGTCCTTAGGCAACGTCTCACTGTTGGTCCGTAAATCAGCACTCTTTTCAGGCATCCTTGTCTTTCTACGTAGATCCTACGTATCCACAGGCTGGTGTTTGTCCTGTGGACAACGGTCCACTTGGATCGGACATACATGGGTATGTCCGTCCGGAACATCATGGAAGACACAAGCGTAGAAGATTGCACATCGGTCCACATCTTGAAGCGACGAGAACAAGTGAATCAATGCACTGAACTGCGCTTATTTATAGGCAGAGGCAGGATTGAAACGGATTGAGTTCATTCACCAATCCAAACACGCGTTACAAAATTCAGTCACCCGCATCCAATCCGAAGAGAGTAGTCTGTGACGTCAGTTGGTCTATATAGATTCGCTAGCGCTTGTGTGCAGTCAATCTATGCGACAGTGATTCAACATGACGGAAACTCAGAAAACGATCCATTGGGGTGCACCAGCAGGGGAGACTGCCCAAGGGAACCCGGACTTACTTTCAGAAGAGGTACATTGGGATTTTGTGGATTTTCTTACCTCGCAAGAATTTGTTCCGGAACCTTCGTTACCTTCTTCATTACCGCAAGTGGAGAATTTTAGACAGAGACAGAAAGAAGAATTGGAGAAATTTATGCAACGACAAAAGGAAGCGGAACAAGCTTTTCTCCTACAGCAACAGCAACAGCAACAAGAAGAGGTAAGAAAAAAAAAACAACAAGAAGAAGTAGCAGCAAAGAAACAAGAGGGTGAAAATCAAACGGCTACGGTACTGTTGGACATTTTAGCGGAGTTAAGAAGTCTGAAACAAATGTATCAGACTTCTTTATCACGACCGAAGAGAATACGACCTTCCCGAGCTAAACACGCCAACCCTGTGACTAAGCCTGTCGTACCACCCTTAGTGATTTCAACCCAATCATCAGAAGTAGGCCTTGGCCGTGGCAAAGGCTTAAGGCAGTTAAAGTTGATTGGTTAAACTCACCCCTACACCAAAATAAAAAGGCCCTTTTCAGGGCCACCCACATTTCTCGAAAAGAAATACAATTTCAATTTGCCAATAACTCAAAAATAAACCCCACCCATTTTACCCTTATAGTACGTGTCTGTGTATGAGTGCGTGAGTGTAGCTTCTTATTTTAAAATCAAAACTCAAAGACACTTACCTTATATCATTCATGTATTCTTTTATCCATTTTTTACAATCCAATTCACAATTCACCACAGAACACTTTAATTAAAAGTTCATTGACTTCTTCTTTCTCCTTGTTTAGTCTCTCTGTTTTTTTAAATTTCTTCACCGTTTTTTCCTCATTTTCTTCCCTTCTTCTTTTCTTCTCCTGTTTCTTTGCTTCTTTTAAATAGAATTGTCTTCTTTCTTCCTCTTCTTCCTCTGAAGAATCCCTCTCTTCTTTCGAAGAATCCCTCTCTTCTTTTGAAGAATCCCTCTCTTCTTCTGAAGAATCCTTCTTTTCTTCTGACTCCTCTTGTTTCTTTTTTGGGCAATCTGGAGACCAATGTCCTTTTTCTTTACAATAATAACAGGTATCTTGACTTTTGTCTTTTTTAGCCCCTGTTTTTTTTCTTTTTTGACGGTCTGGACACTCTGAAGACCAATGCCCTTTCTTCTGACAGATATAGCAAGTATCCTGACTCTTATCTCGAAAGGAAGGAGAATAGTCCGTCGGCTGGTCTGAAGAGAATTTTCTAATGACCCCTCGCAAAGCTCTGACGAAACGTTCCATCTGGGTAGTCTCTTCCATCGTTCTCCTCGGTTTGAGAGTGAAATGAATAGTGAAAGGACAAGACACACCCTTTTTATATACGCTGGTTTGCCATGACTATAAATTAGTCTATGGTGTTTGAACTTGAGTCATTTGACGTTTTGCACTCAAGATGAAACGATCATATTCATTCGAGAAGAAAGAAGAAGAAGAAAGTAAGAGGCAGAAACGTGATCTATCGCCTCGTACCAGGGCCGAAATCTTGGCACAAATTCATGCCAGTGATTTTGAAGAGGACATGAGTGAACCAGAATCCGAACCCTCTAAACCAAGTTCACCACCCTTAGTCAACCCTGAAAAGTACTATTCCATTCGAGAGACGCAAAAGCGCTCCTCTAGAAAATTTAGAACCACGGCTTACACCTACACGGTGAAGTTTAAAGATTTCAAGGCCGACGTACCCTTGGAGAAAGCAGAAGGGTTTATCACCGAGATGTGGGATTCTTTGCTCACCGCACTCAAGCGACAATGTCAACCCAAAGAAGACGATCGCTTGACACTATCCATAGATCACGACGGTTTGAAATCCCCTGTTTGGATCGAGTTTAGCAGACCCGCAGAACTAACCCCTTCCAAAGTCATGGACAAGATTCAACACGTACAACAATCTAATGACCAGTTTGACATCACCGATGGTAAAGCCACACTGAAAATGGCTCACGTCTCTCTTCCTCAAGGGACAGGACGCAAAAAGGTCCTACTGGTGAACGACCTTCGCAACACCAAAAAGAGTCTCGTCCGAATTAACAACCCTCAAGACCAGATGTGCTTAGCCCGTGCCATCGTGGTGGGACGAACCTATGCAAACAAGAACGACACGGTAGAATGGAAAAGAACCTGGGAGAACATTCGAAAATCGAACCGAACCAAACAACGAAACGAAGCAGAACTCCTGTTGCAACAAGCTGGCCTGTCCAAAGACACACCCTGTGGCATTCCTGAGATGCAAAAATTGCAAGATGCCCTAGCTCCACGCTACACCTTGAAAGTGCACCCTCAAGAAATGCGCGGGTCTTTGTTGTTTCGAGGCCAAGATTTTAAGGACGGAAAATACATTCACCTTTATTATCACGATGACCATTTCGATACCATTACCAGTATCACCGGATTCCTGGGATACAGTTATTATTGTGAGAAATGTGATTATGGTTATAACAATCGAGAGCAACACAAGCATTGTGGATTGAAATGCCCAGGATGTTTGGCCTCTCCACCCTGTCTGAGCGAAGAACCAGTGCCTTGTTCGACTTGTCTGCGCACGTTTGTCAGCCCTGCCTGTTACCAGCAACATTTGAAAACACAAGGTTCACAGAAGAAATGTGCTTGTCAACTCCTGAGATTGTGCCCTACGTGTGGACAAGGCATACTTACCAACAATGCCAAGGCACACGTATGTCGAGGAAAGAAAAAATGTCACATTTGTCACCACATCGTGGACTTGGAACACGAATGTTACGTGCAAAAATACCAACCCCCACCAGAGAAAGAGGACGGTCACAAGAAGAAAGGCAATTTCATCTTTTTCGATTTCGAATGCATGCAAGAGACTGGCATTCACATCCCTAATTTCTGCGTGGCTCATCGAGCGTGCGAGAAGTGCATTCAAGAACCTATCTTCAGTCATTGCCCTCACTGCAGCAAGATTCCTGGAGGACGTGAAAAAATCTTTCGGGGACCAAACACGTTAGCCGATTTTGCCCAATAGGTCTTAGACCCCATCGACAAGACGTGGAGCCAAGAGGACATCGAACGTTACGGAGATTGTCATCGTCATGCCACGGTGATGGCTCACAATTTCTCCGGATACGATGGACAGTTTCTTTTGAGGTACTATGCGGAACAAGGCACCGAGCGTCCTAAAGTCACTTTGAACGGAGCCAAAATCATTTTCATGCAAGTGGGACAAGTACAGTTTAAAGATTCGATGAGTTACTTGGCCATGCCTTTGAGTCGAATGCCTAAAATGTTTGGAATGACAGAAATGGCTAAAGGGTACTTTCCACACTTTTTCAATACGGAAGCCAATCAACATGCCGTTCTACCCCATTTACCTGAGGCTCACTATTACGACCCCGACAACATGCGTACCGAACAACGAGAAGATTTCTACGCTTGGTACCAGGCTCATGCCTCTGACCCCTTCGACTTTCAGGAAGAAATGTTAAAGTATTGTCGTTCCGACGTGGACATTTTACAACGTTGCTGTGGAAAATTTCGAGAACTGTTCATGGAACACGGAGGGGTCGATCCTTTGAAAGAAGCTTGCACCATTGCCAAAGCGTGTTCCTTAGTGTACCGCCAACGATTCATGCCTGAAAACACCGTGGCTGTCATCAGTCCTCAAACGACCCACTATGTCAAGCGTCAATACTCGGTCAAAGCCCTACGTTGGTTACATTACTTGTGCGACAAGGAAGACAAATGGATTCAGCATGCCCGCAACGGAGGAGACGAAAAGGCCATCGGAACGTATTCGGTAGATGGCTGGGACTTAGAAAACCCCAAGATCGTGTACGAGTTTAACGGTTGCTTATTTCACGGATGTCCCGTCTGCTACCCTGACCGTGACACTAAAAATCAGTTTTTACAACGGACCATGGAAGACCTGTACCAGGACACTTGTCAGCGACGCCTAAAGTTAGAACAGGAAGGATACCAAGTGGTGGAAATGTGAGAACACGAGTACGATCACCGTTTGAAAACCGATCCCGAGTTTAAACGCCTCGTGGAAAGTTACCAGTTCATGGACCCGCTGAACCCGAGGGATAGTTTGTACGGAGGAAGGACCAATGCCACCTGTTTGCTGTACCAAGCCGACGAAGAGAAAGGAGAAGAAATTAAATACTTGGACGTGTGTTCGCTGTATCCCTACGTGTGCAAATATTGTCGCTTTCCTGTAGGGCACCCGCAATTGCTGACGGAACACATCGACCTGAAAAACATTCGACAATACGAAGGCTTGATCAAGTGCAAAGTTTTGCCTCCCACGAACCTATACCATCCCGTCTTACCTCACCATTGTCAAGGCAAACTGATGTTTCCCTTGTGCCGTACTTGTGCCGAAACGTGCAACCAGGACCAACCTTGCCATCACAGCCAGGAAGAACGTGCCTTGACGGGAACCTGGGTCAGCGTGGAATTGTTCAAAGCTCTGGACATGGGATACCAACTGTTAGAAGTGTACGAAATTTGCCACTTTCCCAAGACACAACAGTACCACAAGGGTGACCCTACTCAGAAAGGCATTTTCGCCGACTACGTGGATGCCTTTTTGAAACTGAAACAAGAAGCTAGCGGCTATCCGTCCTGGTGTCACACTCCCGAAGACCAAATACAATTCAAAGAGAAATACTACGCACAAGAAGGCATCTCTTTAGACCACATCGAAAAAAACGAAGGCAGGCGATCGTTTGCCAAAGTGATGTTAAATTGCTTGTGGGGTAAAATGGCACAACGACCGTGTTTACCCAAGACGGAATATTTGACAGAACCTTCCCGCTACTTCCAGATGATTCACGACAAAACCAAATACATGAAACACGTGGACGTCGTTCGAGAGGATTTGATCTTGGTCAATTACGAAGAAGATCTGGACTTTGTACAAGACGACCCTTTTGGAAATGTCATCATTGCGGCTTACGTGACAGCTCATGCTCGCTTAAAATTGTACGAAGCTTTAGAACTGTTAGAAGAACGCGTCCTGTACTTTGACACGGACAGTTGCATTTACATCCATCACCCGATTCAACAGCACCCTGACATCGAAGGAGACCGTTTAGGAGCCTGGACAGACAAGCATTTCGACGACAAGATTCTAAGTTTCGTCAGTGGTGGTCCCAAAAATTACGGCTACGAATACCGGGACAAACAAGGAGAAGTGCACACGACGTGCAAAGTGAAAGGACTGACTCTGAATCATCGTACGAGTCGAGTGGTCAACTTTGGGGTATTGAAAGAAGCCTTGCAATCGGGAGAGGATGGAAACTTTAAAGTGACCACCTATCAACCGAACAAGATTGTACGTTTACCCACTCACCACATCGTCAGTCGACCCTTGGAAAAAGTCTATCAAATTGTATACCAGAAGCGAGTGCGACTTCCCAATCACTTCACCTTACCGTACGGTCACGTCGGTATTGGTCTGTATATGAAAAGGAACCCTAGGCAAGATCGATAGTTCATTGTTCATTGAAGTAACTTACCATGTCGTTGACGAAGAAGAAACCAGATTGGTTAGGAGTCAAATGTTGGACATCACCGAGACCAGGGTTTTGAGGCTTGGACACAAGAGGTGGCCCAGTATGCACGAGAGTTATTCAAGGAAAAAAGTTACTTTTCAACCTGTGTTAGTGACGGTGCCAGAAGAACCCGTCACCCAGGACAGGACTGTCGTGGACAGGCCTGAAAGACCCTTTCGGGAGGACACTTGTGTGACCTTACCCCTACTATAGAACTGGTTAGAACTTTACCCAAAACATGTTGTACAGACACTTGTGTTTATTCCACGTTCATGGTTATCATGTGCCTTTTATTCTTGTACTTAAGCCTTTGGCTTTTATGCATTTTTGTCTTTCGTATTCATGTTTGAAACATTCAATAAACGTGTTCTGAAAAAGTATATAAACTCTTGTCTTGTTTGTTTTTCGTGTCACAAGTGACATTTCTCACACCATGGCTACCTCTGCTGTCTCTGCTCCCTCTTCCTCTACTGTCAAAGTCATCGACGAACACTTAGATCGTGCCAGTTGGGAGGCTTTGTATCTTCGCCATCCCTTTAACATGCTCATTGCTGGACCTAGCGGTTCAGGCAAAACCGAATTCGTCAAACGTTTGATCGAACATAAACATCATTTGATCGATCGACCCCCTCAACGAATCGTGTGGTGTTACAAAGAGTGGCAATCGGCGTACAGCCTCTTGCGAGAAAGTCAAGGCGATTCCATCGTGTTTGTGGAAGGCATTCCTAAAGAAGACGACGGCATCGTCTCTGACTCCCGTCTAACCCATTTGGTCATTTTCGACGACATGTTAGGAGAAGACGAAGAAGAAATTAAACTGTGGTTCACGCGCAAAGGGCATCACCGTAATGCCAGTGTCGTTTACATCACCCGAAATTTGTTTCAACAAAGTAAAGCCCATCGCACCATCAGTCTCAATACGCATTACGTGGTCTTGTTTAAAAGCCCTCGAGATAAATCGCAAGTGCAAGTCTTAGCCAAACAGTTAGGAACGCCTTGGCTGACTCAGGCGTACGACGATGCCACTCAAACTCCACACGCCTATTTACTCGTCGATTTGAAACCTACGACTCCCGAGGATTTGCGATTTCGTACCCACTTGTTTCACCACTGGTGCCAAGACGGAGGGCCTGTCCTGTACACGTCTCCGTCCTCGACTTCATTTCACTCCCCATAAAAAAATCTATAAAAACCTCAGACCCTTTTTCGTCTGTCTCACTCTCAGTGCGAACATGACGTCCCTTCAGTCGCATCTTCCCGTCAAATTGATTCGTGCCTTGTATGGCATCAGTCGAGAAAAAGATCCACAAACACGAGCTCGTGTCTTAGAAGCTAGTCTCAAAGAAGTCTTACGATGGTTCACGGTGACGGCACGTCAATTACTCCAAGGAATCATTCAGATTCCTCATCAAACCAAACGCTTTTTCGATCGAAACAAAGTCGCTTTGGTCCAACTGGCCGATCCCCGCATCGACACTCAAACCAAAAAGCAAATCATTTTGAAACCTGGAGGGAGCGGTACTCTAGGAGGGGTCATCATTCGCTCACTCTTAAGATGGGATCCTAATGCCCCCAAATTTATACCCAAGACAAAACTCCAACGAAGCCCCAAGAAGAAAAAGACCAGGTCCCCAAGGAGAACTTCTCCAGTGGCAGGACCCTCCTCTGACCAGACACCACCACCACCCCGGAAAAAGAAAAGAAGCCCCCAGAAAAAGAAAAGTCCACAGAAAACTAACCGCAAGAGAGGCACTTTGGCCAGGACGCAACCTTACACTCGCAAACCACGATCTGCCACGGCGGTGACTGCGTCTGCGGCAGCTTCACGTTTGTCCACTTCTCCGTTAATGACACCCAGAACTGAAGAGTACTTGGAGACGTTGATCACACCAAGAACTTCTCCGTTGATGACCCCCAAAAGAACTTCCCCAGTGGCAGGACCTTCCAATTTAGTGGCAGTGGCTGCTGCTCACAAAGTACCTTCTCCCAAAATCAAAGTTCAAGAAAGATCGGGCATGTTACAAAGTTTACTGGACTTGTCCAAGCAAGAACTGGCTCGATTTAGTCCGTTACGTACCCCTGCACGACGTGTCATGCCTGTCCTCAAACTAATACGACGTAAAGACAATCAGTGGCGACGCGTTCCAGTATAAAAAGGCCTGTGACCAAGTCGGGTATCAGTGTTTTTTGGTGCTCCTGAAGACTCAAAGATGTCACCCTCCAGAAAACCCCAAGGAAAGAAAAGGAAAGGACTGCCACCACGTTTAGCCAAACATGGGGACATGTTATCTGTCCTGTCCAAAGCTTCTCCACCCCTACGAAAAAAACTCATTCAAACAGCCTCCAAAGAGGTCATCGATACCGTGTGCGAATGTTGTTTGAACGTTTTGAAAGGCACGATCCCTTTGTCCAAACACCAGAAACAATGCTTAGGCAAACATCGTCACGTTCTTCGCCAAATGGTTCAAAAGAAAATTCCCATTCGTCAAAAAAAGAAGATGTTAGTGCAATGTGGAGGTATTTTACCTCTCTTGTTAGGCCCCATACTGAAAGGAGTCTTGGGAACCATGTTGGGAGGACTGGTGGGAGCAAGATAAAAAGGCCTCGGAAGTTCCAAGATCTCAGAATCGACCCCTGACAACCCCATGGAAGGACGAAAACTAGCTTTAGTGCCTTACAAACGATGGATGGAATACCATCGGTGGCAAGAACAACACACCCCGCATTTACCTCCCAATCCCAATTTGAGCGAGATGTCCCAGTTACAACACGAATTGCAGTCCTTGATGGATCGCCAAGATTTGTCCGAAACAGAAAAATCACAAAAGTACGGTCAACTCTTGCAACGACTGCAACTCTTTCACCAGAAAGCTTTAGACGAAACAGCTCTACCCACTCTGAAAGATTTTAAGACCTTGATGAAAAGTCCAGCACCAGTACCAGTACCAGTACCAGTACCACCAGTACCCGTGACCAAGACAGAAAAAGGAGAAGAAGAGGAAGGGTTTCAAACTCCACCAGAAAAAGTACGCAAGTTAACAACACCACCTACCTCCAGAATTGGATGGATTAAAAAGATGATGGCCACCCCTTCTTCCTCACAAGAGAAAAAGAAAGTGAAGACAGAAGCGAAGACAGAAGTGAAACAAGAACCGATATCCCCCGCTCAGACATCCTTCTCCTCTTCGACACCTATTGCTGGCCGCACACGCAAAGCATTGCAATCCAAGAAAGTACCCCAAGAGAAAAAGAGTAGCATCCTCCAAGAGTGGGTGTCTTATTAACACACCAACCAACACAAAAAAATGGAAAAAGTCTTAGCCAGCATTTACTACGATCCCTCCCATCCTGCAGGTTACGCAGGAGTTCAAAAATTGTATCGTGCTGCCAAAACGCGACTGAAAAGTCTCCGTTTACCTCAAGTGCAACGATGGTTACAAGAACAAGCTACCTACACTTTACACAAACCCATTCGACGCAAGTTTGCCAGAAGTCGCACCCGAGTGGAAGGCATCGATCATCAATGGCAAGCCGATTTAGCCGATGTCTCTCATTTGGCCAGCTACAATCGTGGCTACAAATATTTGTTTTGTGTCATCGACGTCTTTTCCAAATTTGCTTGGGTCGTACCCTTGACTTCCAAATCGAGCAGCGAGTTAGTGCGAGCCCTGCAACGGGTGTTGAAACAAAGCGGTCGTCACCCTCTTCGATGGCAAACGGACAAAGGCACCGAATTTCTGAACCAAGCTTTCCAAAAAGAATTAAAGAAACGTGACATTCATTTTTTTACCACCGAGAATCCCGAAACCAAAGCCAGCATCGTGGAACGTTTTCAACGCACTTTGAAAGAACGCATGTGGAAATATTTTACGCATCACCACACTCTGAAGTACATCGACATCTTACCGCACCTGGTGCAAGCGTACAGCCAATCTTACCATCGAAGCATCGGACGTGCCCCGCAAGACGTGACTCCCGACAACGAAGTGCTGGTGTTTGAGCGCCTGTTTGGTACGTCCCCGACGAGGGCTGTCCCCAAGAAAAGTGGAGTGTTGGCCGTAGGAGATTGGGTGCGCATTGGCAAAACCAAACGCACTTTCGACAAAGGTTACTTACCTAACTGGACGACCGAATTGTTTCGCGTCACTGGACGAGTGCATGGCCGTCATCCTGCCGTCTATAAATTGGAAGACATGAACGGAGAAGTGCTCAAAGGAACGTTTTATTTGCCCGAGTTACAACGTGTGACCAAAAAAGAAGACGACGTGTACGACATCGAAAGCATTCTCGAACGCAGAACCCGTAAAGTGGGCAAACGACGTGTCAAAGAAGTCAAAGTACGTTGGAAAGGATATCCACCCAGTTTTGATTCTTGGATCGACGCTTCGCAAGTCATCGACTATAAAAAGAAGTGACCATCATGCCCTTTCACACAGCAGACGCAGCTACGTCGACCACTCCTCCTTCACCTAGTTCTTCTGTGCAAGATTTACAAAAACAACCCTTGTGGGTGTGGTGTGGAGAACGTGTGCCTAAAACGCAAATCGTCTTTTTCTGCCAAATCTTCGTGGTGTATTGTGTCATCGGGGCAGCCATCGCCAATTTGAGTTTGCAACAAGGAGACAAACAATTGTGGACCATTTTATTGAGCAGTTGCATCGGTTACCTGCTTCCTAATCCCTCCCTGAAATTCACCTCGAACGGGAACCCCGGGAACCTTGTGTCCAGTGCCAGTGCCAGTCACCACTTCAATCACAACCAGAACCCCATTTTAGACGGAGACACGCCTCTGACGTCCAGTAACCCCTCGGACAGCCACAGAACTCTGGAATTATGAGTCACCAAAACCAATTTTACTTAACCTTACCCAGTGACAGTTCCATGGAGGTGTTTCCCAAGAACACGTTGTGCTGTTACACGGCCAAATTACCTCAAGCCATCCAGTTAGATCACGAAGCCCATTGGGAAGTGGCTTTAGTAGAAATGATTCACCCGACCCAAGTCCTCAATGTCCTTCCCAATCAAAATTTTTTTGATGTGGAAGTTCATGACGAGCAAATGCAACAGTGGATGGATAGCAATGTCAAATATGACAAGAAAACCCGTACACAAAAGTACACCACCTATCACTTGTTCATTCCCCCAGGCTATTATTTTAGTGGTCAACATTTGGTCAGCACCATAACCTCCAGGTTTAATGTCGTGCTTCTGAAAGCTTTGGAGCATGTCAACAAAAATGTCACCATGGAGTACCACAAAGCAGCTCGTCGCTTCTTGATGAAACTTGAACGGAGTAAAATCGTGTCCATTTTATTTTGTCCTGAATTGTTTGACATGTTGGGCGGAGACATGGACATGAGAAAGACCATGATCAAGAAAAACGAATTACCCATCGTTTACGACAACGAGTCTTTTAGCAAGTTATTTCGTGCCCCGGTAGAACTGAACCAAGGACTGAATTTGATGTTCGTGTATTCCGATGTGGTGGAGTACAACGTGGTGGGACACACCTCCGTACCGTTACTGTGTGTCATTCCTTTCAAAGTGGATTCTGCCACGAACACTGACGAGGAAGGTGGAAACACTTACCACGTCCACCGCGAATTTGTCCATCCTCACTATTTGCCTGTCAGTAAGTCGTATTTGGACACGGTCAACATTGCTATAAAAGGAGATCTGGGACAAAATATTCCATTCACCAAAGGAAAAGTCACGGTGAAACTCCATTTTCGAAAACGGTTCTCTCACGACTCTTAAGTCATGTATCCAGTGTACCGAGGGGTTGCTCGACAGCGAGGACACGGCTTAGGAGATATGTTAAAATCGGCCTTTCGTTCGGTGGCCCCGGTGTTGAAACCGATGGTGACACGCGGATTGCACGCCTTGAAAGATGCGGCACTGACGCAAGGCAAAGAATTTCTCCAGAATGTCATCATCGACAAACAAAACCCTAAAGAAGCCTTCATGAGGGCAGGCAAAAATATCTTGCTGCAAACGGGCAAAGACATTTTAGGCCAACGAGAAACACCTATAAATGCCCTGCACGCTACCGAGTCAGGCATTCAGCAAGGACAAGGCAGAAAGAGACGACGAAGAAAACACCCTTTCACCAGACTTCAAGCGAGAAAGGCCAAGAAAAGAAGAACCGTTCGAGACTTAGACGTTTTCGATTATTGAGAAAAGAGACAAAAATATGATGCACCGAGAATCTTGCGCTTGTTCCAAGACGGAACTGGATCTGTTTGCCATGCCCCCCACGATGATGACGATGCAAGAATCCCAGTGGGTGGAATTTCACCCCGTCTCCTCACTGACCGATTCCGCTCCCATCGAGTTTGAAATCAAAGGACAGCCCGAAGATTACATCGATCTGAATAGCAGTTACTTGTACCTGAAAGTCAAAATTCTAGATAAGACTGGAGGTGCTATAGACGATGAAGCAGTAGCTCCCGTCAACAATTTCATGCATTTCTTGTTCAGTGGAGTGGACTTGTATTTGAATAACAAACTGGTCAGTAGCAGCATGGATACTTACCCTTATCGTGCCTACCTGGAAAATCTCTTGACGTACGGAATAGATGCCAAGAACACTCATCTCAATGCCTGTGTGGTATGGGAAGCTGACGAACCTACCAAGTTTGAAATATTGGAAACTGATGAAAAGAAAGACAACAATGATGGATTTGTAGAACGAAGAAAGTAAATCACGGGAGCCGACACAAGTTTAGAACTGATGGATCGTTTGCATTTGGACATGTGGTTGCAAGAAAAGTTTTTGCTGAACGGGGTGGATGTCCGCCTGAGACTGAATCGTAGCATTGCCGCTTTCCATTTGATGGCTGATAGTGACGGTTACAAAACCAAAATCCTAGAAGCCAAATTCTACGTACGCCGTGTGGAAGTGTTACCTAAAGTGGGAAACGACATCAGTCAGACGTTGAGCAGAACGACCGCCAAGTATCCCATACGACGCGTGGAAGTGAAAACCTTCACCATTCCCAAGGGACAGCGATCCATGATGGAAGATCATCTGTTCCAAGGACAGTTACCCAAACGTTTGATCGTTGGTATCGTCGAGAATACAGCCTTCAACGGAGCTGCCGAAAAAAATCCTTTCTACTTTCAACACTTTGGCGTGTCCAAAATCGAAGTCAGTCGCGATGGCAAGACCTTGTGTACCCGACCTTTCGAACCTGACTTTAAAAAGAAGAATTACTTGAGATCGTACTTGTCCTTGTACGAAGCCACCGGACAGTTAGGAACCAATACCAGTCACGGTATTACGTACGAGGATTATGCAGGAGGCTACGCTTTGTGGGCTTTCGATTTCACTCCAGACCAAGGCAGCGACGAGGGACATTTCCACCCTATAAAATCCGGCCAGATTCGTGTGGAAATTCAGTTTAAAGACCGAGACCCTGATGAAACGGTGAACGTCATCCTGTATGCAGAATTCGATAATACCATAGAAATCAACAGTTTGAGAGAAGTCATCCTAGATTACTAGAAACCATGGAAGACTGTTATCCCTCTTTACCTAGTGGAGAAACTTTTAGTGTTGCATTGTTGTTAAAAAATGTTAGAGTTGTTGTTGTTTAGTGTTAAGTGATTTTTGAATAAAAAATGTTGTGTTTTGAAAAAATTGTTTGATGTTATATTGTTGGATTATTGTTAAAAATGTTAGAGTTGTTGTTTAGTGTTAAGTGATCTTTGAATAAAAAATGTTGTGTTTTAAAAAAAATGCCTTTGTCTTTTGTTTAGCTATAAGAATGTTTGATTGATGCTCTTTCATTTCTTACTATCCCTCTCATGACACTCACTAAACGTTGCGACTCAAAAACCGTGTGGGGGATGTTTTCCTTCACGTCCGCGCTTTGACTTTAAGAACCGGGTTGTTTCCAGTCTAACCATCCATTGTCGACTCATCCTCCTAAGAAGATGTGCTCCAAACTAGCTAAACTCAACGAAGCCTACGTGAATTTGCATAGGGTCAGACACAGTCTGATACCGAAGCCAGAAGAAATAGAGAATGTGAGAATGTTAAAAATCACTGAAGACCTGATAGAAGAGCTCTTCAGAGAAGAAATGAACAGGGAAAAAGAAGAATGGACAGAGAAGTACAGACTTCAGAGACAGCAGCAACAACAACAACAAGAGCAGCAGCAGCAACCTGAAGCTGACAGAAGCTTTGTCGATTGTCGTATCGACACCAAAGAGTTCTTCTTCTCTTTCCGAAGAAGCAGACCTATCGCCAGAAAGTCTATCCTCAGAGGACATCGCATTCTTAGAAACTAAAAAGAATGCCATAGCAAACAAAAAAAACAGCCCTTTTCAGGGCTACCCAATACTCTAGAAAAGAAATAACAATCGATTTGCCAATGTGTGTAGGTAGAGTAGTGTGAAAATAAACACTAACTCTTTTTTAAAAAAATGTGAGGGTATGTGTTTGTGTGTTTGTGTTTGTAAGTGGTTAAGTAAGTTGGTATGGATAGTAGATTAAAATGATGTCTTTTTTTTTTTTGGTGTTTGAGGTGTAAATTTGGGGTTAGATTGGATTGCTTTGGGTATGTGGATAGTCTATTGAAGTGATTTGTAAAAAATTTTAAAATAGTGATGGGTAGCATAAAAAGTGAGTGAGTGCTTACTTTTAGGTCCACGCGTTGTTGTTTTTTGGTCATGATGTAGGTAAGATCAATTTTATGTTTTTAGGGGATGTTTTTTCTTTCACGTCCGCGCTTTCACTATAAATTGAAACTCGTTCGGCAGTCCAGCTACCCTTGTTGATTGATCAACACCAAAAATGAACACGAGACTGGAGAAACTGTTGGAACTTCATGTGCATCTGGAATATGCCAGGCGCATATTAAATGAACTGGCCGCGGAAGCCATTGTGGAGGAGGGAAGGATAAGAGAGGAGGAGGAAAGAAGAAACAAAGAAGAGGAAGAGAGAAGATATAAAGAAGAAGAGGAAAGAAGATACAAAGAGGAGGAGAGAAGATACAAAGAAGAGGAGGAGGAGGAAAAGGAGAGAAGAAGAAGAAATTTCAGAATCCCAGAGAGCGAAAATTGGGATTCTGAAGCGACATATCCTGCCTCTGCTCTCTCCCCCAAAAAGGTAAAAAGTAACTGGGGGACAAGATGTGTATGCGGCGCCAGGCCTGGAAGGTGCCACCATTAACCAGGTGTCCATGAAGTTCCAAACAAAAAAAACAGCCCTTTTCAGGGCTACACAATACTCTAGAAAAGAAATAACGATCGATTTGCCAATGTGTGTAGGTAGAGTAGTGTGATTATAAACACTAACTCTTTTTTAAGATAGTGTGAGGGTATGTGTTTGTGTGTTGGTGCTTGTAAGAGCTAAGGTATGTTTGTGGGAATAGTAGATTATGGGTTTCTTTATTGTTTCTTAGCGTAGGTGAAGAGTATAGTTAGGGTTCTGTAAGCGCTCACGTACGATTGTGTGGATAGTAGATTATGGATTAGTTTATTGTTCTTAGCGTATGTGGAGAGTATAGTTTGGGTTTTGTAACCGCTCACGTACGATTGTGTGGATAGTAGATTATGGATTTGTTTATCGTTTCTTAGCGTATGTGTTTGTGTGTTTGTGTTTGTGTGTTTGTGTTTGTGTGTTTGTGTTTGTGTTTGTACCCGCTCACGTACGATTGTGTGAATAGTAGATTATGGATTTGTTTATTGTTCTTAGCGTATGTGAAGAGTATAGTTTGGGTTTTGTAAGCGCTCACGTAAGATTGTGTGGATAGTAGATTATGGATTTTGTTTATTGTTTCTTAGCGTATGTGGAGAGTATAGTTTGGGTTTTTATTATATGAAATGAGAAAGTATAGTTTGGGTTTTATTATATGAAATGAAAAAGTAGGGGGATGTTTTCCTTCACGTCCGCGCTTTTCGTATAAGAACCCACAGTATTCGTCGTTCAAACCATTCTGCAAAGAATAAAAAAGAAGATGGCTTCTAACCAAATGGGCAAAATGGAAAAATTGCAAAACGTCCTCGACAATTTAGGAATGATAGAGCAAATGTTGGTTAACCTAAACGAGGATCACTATTCTTATAGTCCCCATCGAGTGAAGATGGAGATAAACAATTTACGAAAAATGAAGGTAATCATCAGTGATCTGTTGAAAGAAATAAAGGAGGAGAAGGAGGATGAAGAGGAAAGGATAAAGATGAGAGCATGGAATGAAAAAATTGAAAAAGAAGAAGAAAATGAAAAGAGGAAGAAAGAAGAGGAGGAAGAGAAGAAGAAAGAAGAGCAGGAGAAAAAAAAGAAAGAAAAGAAGAGAAAGAGTGTTGGAGATAAAATAAGAACTTGGTGGAGAAAAAGAAGAAACTAGAAGCAGAAGAAGAAGAAGAAAACCCAAAGGCCCTTTTCAGGGCCAGAGATATTTCTCGAAAAGAGATAGCCTTTCCATTGCCTACCCCTTTTTTAAATTTAAATTTAAATTTAAATTTAAATTTAAAAAAATTTAAAAAAAAAAAAAAAATCCCAAAAGCCCAAACTCTATTCCCCATGTTAATTTCCCTTGTCCCTAGACAGACCCAAACTCTATGTTAAATTCCCATTGTCCCTAAAGTGACCCACGATTTCTCTCCATGTTAAATTTCCATTGTCCCTAATCTGACCCAGGGGTCTTTTTAATGCTAAGTCCCATTGTCCCTAATGTGCCCCACTTTACTACTCTCATCTTTGATGTCAGTGAATATTAATTAGATCAGTATGCTGATGACGCTTTTATTCTTCTGATGGATCTCAACATTCTCTTAAAGCAACTATGAATATCTTGCAAGGCTTCTTTCTTCTTCTATTATCATAACTTAAATGTATCATAACAAAAACAAATGCTAATTGGATTGGAAACAAGAAATTTTCCAATGAAAGAATATGTCCCGGTATGGAAATAAACTGGTCTTCTTCTAACTTTACACTTCTTGGCATCGATTTTTCTCTAGACTTACAAAAATGGTGGAAATTAATTATAAGGAGAAACTAACAAAGTCAAAAGAATATTTGCAAGCTGGAGTCAAAGACATCTTTCAGAGGTAGGTAAAGTAATTGTTTTAAAAACTCTTGTTCTCCCCAGATTTATGCATCCTTTTTCAGCACTTACAAATACATCTATTAGGACAGAATCTTTTAGGAAAAGTAATAAGATTGAAATTTTCTCTAAATTATATTAAAAGTAATTTTCACTAAATTATATTGAAAATCATTTTCCACAAAAGTATATTGAGATTAATTTTATTTATTTCTGTACTATAACTTTACGGGCAAGTGTAAAAACCCATAAAATACATTTCTCTTGTATCCAAAGGTCAGCAATTTAGATCTGGTGGGAAGCTGCTAAATAGGAGAATTACTAAATCCATAATGGATAAGTAAGCTAGATAATTCACGCG
This sequence comes from Sinohyriopsis cumingii, assembly GCA_028554795.2. Taxonomy (NCBI): domain Eukaryota; kingdom Metazoa; phylum Mollusca; class Bivalvia; order Unionida; family Unionidae; genus Sinohyriopsis; species Sinohyriopsis cumingii. Next base: position 38,409,726 of record CM068842.1, read on the forward strand.
TTTCCCGTGGGAAAGGACGATAGTCTTGTTCTGATTCAAGATGTGCGACCACAAGCACTGCGTATAAATTGAGAGCAGGCATACGCAGAAATAATTCGTTCATCTAGAGTCAGAACAGCTCTGTCTTTCCTTACAGGTAAGAATCATCTGTGTTCGTAAACTTCTTTAAAGAACATGCAATTTTTAATATTTGAGAGCTTAACTGTAAAGTTCATATTTTTTCAACATTTGTCTGAGTCCTTCTTTATTTATATTATAATGTAATGGAATGCTTAATCGTTTCAAAGAATTTATACGTATTTGTATTTCTGGTATGTTTTATTGGTAAAGACGAATTTTCTATCAACTTCATGTTTAAATTTAATTTGGAAATAAAAAATTCTTTAAGTAATAAAGAACAATGTTTAGTAACCTATTCCAAATTATTATTCTATTTTAAATTTAGTAAGACACATTTCTTCAAAATGGCTGTTGCATTAATCGCAACTATTGAATTTTATACTCCTTGACTATCATGAAGTTAATCGAGATTTAATTATCAGTATTATATTCTAAAAGGCAGAAATTATACAAATGTATGAAGTTGATAAGCTCGAAGGAAAACTGTAATCTTATATGTATTTCGTGAATTTTACATATAAGGGCTTTATATCAGTTATTTAAATAAAATTCATTCGTCGAGTCAGAACAGCTGTCTTTCATTACAGCGATTCCGTACCCCCGCTTGCCATATTCCCCAAGATTTAGCCGTATCAACACCGTTATGAGTGATGCTCCTTTGTTAAGAGAGCCTGAACTCTCTCTCTCTCTCTCTCTCTCTCTCTCTCTCTCTCTCTCTCTCTCTCTCTCTCTCTTTTACCATGGGCAAATTCATTCTCATAGCAAGAAATGAGAAGAAGATTATGATATACAAATTATTTTTCATAACACATCAACAAAGTTTGAAGCAGACCTCTATCTTACCTTATTTAAGTTGGTAAGGGGTGGAAAAGTAGAGAGAACTAAACGCGAGATACTAGTATCCCTGTAGAATGAGGGAGGATTAAATATGGTACACACTTATTCATTCATTATGCATATTAAGATAGGATAGGGAAAAGGATTACTGGATACCTAGGATGGCGCGAGGCAGGACCTATTCAATACAACTACGTTCAGAAATATGAACGATATTTGGAATTTAAGGAGGAGAAAATTAGACGAAATTGGTAAGCTCATTAAAACAGTTTTTTGGATAGATGTAATTGTGCCAGTATCGAATTGGAAAGATGATGCTCAAGGTCCAAATGAGTATTTCCCTGAGTTATTTTTAAATTTTGTTCCACCTAATAAGTTCCATCAATACAAATCCTGGAAAGATGCAGGCATTGAAGTTTGCAAACACAAAACTCGCTGAATTGTATTTACAAAGAATTATCTAAAAAGGCAAAGAGGCAACACGCTTATAAGCAAGAAACGTGGATAAAAGTATTATTATTATTATTATTATTATTAGGCTCGAATAAACAGTAACACAGAAAGAGTGAAAACAACAAGCGTTCTTTAAAATTTAATAAATAATTTATTTCCCTGGAAAAATTCTGTAAAAATGAAAATAATAGAAGAACTTACGGTTTCAAGAAACAAATCCAACAATAATCCAAGAATAATCCACGAATTAAATTGCAAAAGTCATAGTAATAAATGTTCTAATACTTTCAAGCTCGAATCCTGATGAAAGATCCAAGATGGATGACGATGACGCATGCTGTAGTCAGTACTGTGATTATCTACAGTTTCTTGTAGAAATATAAATAATGACACTCCGGTGTTGCAAAACCAATTTAATTTGTAAGCAATGTCTTTCCAAAACTTCTGTGTGAGCACTCCTCAAAATATATCCAGAGAAAAAAGAATTAATCCTTTTCAAATCCAACTGATCGGAAGAAAATTATAACTCAAAATCTGGACACAACAAAATAACTTGACATCAGTGTAAAAAGCCCAAAACTGAGAAATCTTTCTCTACACATCTCTATTAAAACTATAAAATGCGCAGTAATGGTTGCTAAAATTCTGAAACAAGGTCAGAATTTAGATCGACACCTAGTGTTTACAAAAAAGAATGATTCATGTCGACTGATTTTCTGGAAAATATCTCCAGTAAATACATTTACATTATAATAGCATATAATAGAATAAAATTTTTAAAACTGATATATAGCCTTTCGAAACTTTGTCATAAGGACACAAAGCTGATCTCTTTTAAGTTTAAATTAATTAGTTTACGAATTGTCACTAATATTCTTTTGAAAGCAATTAACATATTAGATGACGACAAATGCACTCTCTGTAAGAGTGAAAACGAACGTACTACAATATTACTTCAAAGTTTTGGTTCCATTTTACTAAACATTTTGCGTCTTGTTCTACAAATATTGTACATCTGTTAAATAAAATATTTTTAGGAAATAAACAATTTGAGTTTTGTGTAATCTCTTGCTTTTTGTCTAAATATTATACTGACACTTGCAGATTCAACATGAGAAAATCTTCCATTTTTGCTTTTAAGCAAATAGTTGAAATGCGTAAAAAAAATGAAAGATATACTGCTAAGTTAAATAAAAAGATGACCAATTTCTTCAGAAATGGGCATAAATCATGAACATGTAACTTGTATAATGCGGTAAACAGTAACCAATAGTGGTGTTTTAGTACATGCAGAGTAAATTAGGACATTCTATCGCTCTGTTTTTGTAAAGGATTCATTCTAATTGGGCAAATGGCTGTGTAACGTTGCCCTCATAATAAGAGGGGTGGTTAATTGGATTTGGCAGGCGTTATCAAGAGAATGACCTCCTTCGATGTTAGAGCCCGGTGGAAGTGGAAAAAGAATAGAATTTCAACAGAGAACTGAGCAAAAATACTGGGAAGAAATAAAGTAATACGAGCCCGAACCCACCGTAGACAAGAAAAATAAAATATTAATCAAAACAAATTAAATGTAGCAATTCCGATTCAATCTAAATTATGTCAAAATATTATAATAGCAGTGTCTAATTTGGATTTGTTCCATCATAATAACGATTAGTGAAAAGTGCTCAATGTCCACAACCGATTTGCATCACCTTCCTCCCTTGTCCGTGCGTGTATCAGCGTCTTCCTATTTCATCGACTTCTTATTCTCTAGGCTTCATCCCTTCCTGGACTTCCTAGTCCTTTATTCTGACCTCGTCTTTTTTTTCCCTTGGACTTCCATCTTTGTACTGTCCCGTCTCTCTCCCAGAAACCTGTTCCTTAAAGGACAAAATTACCGTTAAATCTCTGTATGTACCACATTCTACACGGACATAAAATCCCCTTACTTCGTAACTCAGAAGCATACGAGCTATTCACACACTGCGTAAGTTCTGACTTAATACGGTAGAAAATTACCCTCGCTTCACAGCGACAGGTCATAAATTACCACGTGAGTGTCTACCGAACATTACCGTATTCTTGTACATATGCAAAGGATGCACACGTTCTGGAAGAGAACAGCGTGTTCGATTACTATTGCATGAAATTCACAAATTCCAACTCACATGAGTCTCTAACCTACAAGAATATTTAAACAAATATCTTGGTTCTGAGCTTGAAATATATTTAACAAATTCTCCTTAAAAGTCTATCTCTCATCAAGAACGTTCTTCGAGTTTGCAAGAGCCGCTTTTTCTGTCTGTGTTAATGTTTGGCGCTGTGCAGGGGCAACAATGGTTCTCGCAAAGTGCGGGATGTGTGGCTACATCTATAGCGTGAAAATTGATCGGCTCTTAGCGGAAAGACATCCAAACGTCTTTCTCATATCCTTCTTCTGTTGGAATCTATATGTAAATATGTGAATATTAGACGTTTACGTCTATTTTAAACGTTGGTTCTGAGGAAGGACATAACTGATTCTGGGCAGGACATATTTGGCTATGCGCAGTGGTAAAAACTTATCGTGTTTTAGCAGCTGCAGTGTAAATCAGGCATTTTATAACCCTGTTATCAAAACGGGTTCCTTCTGATTAGGGAAATGGTTGCATTTATACACAGATATACTTTTATGTCTGTTTATAAGTTGGTTCTGGGCGGGGACATGACCATACAGCGTGTGAATAGCGTAGTTCTGAGCAGGAATATAAACTTATCCATAGCTTTGATTGGCTAATTAAGGTCACGTGATGTCAGTAGAAGTCTATAAATATTAATGCAGGCAGCACAGTGGCAAATAGCTGTCAGAGCGGCAACGTATGAGTAGAAAAGAATTCGGGCCTTATATTCAAATCCAATTGCAAACCAAACATCATTTATCACATAACCATTATTAACTTTAATACTATGAAATTCCAAAACCGAATCAAATTGTCTATGTGCAATTTTAAGGAGATTTATTACATGTTTGCCATAAAATGTAACGGCCTTGTCGCCATTAAATTCAGCTGCATTATAAGTATTATGTATTAATTCTTAATAAAGCTTCTTCTATCTCCCACCACACAGTTCCAGTATAATTGCACTAAAGTTAATTTTTACACGGACAGACAACACAACTACGTCAGAATGTGTTACAGCCAATCTAATAAATTCAGCTAATGTTATGCATATGAATAAAATAATATAATTAATTTCACCATAACATGGTGTATTATAACACTGTCTTCTGGCACAGACGTGTGCGAATATATTTTTTAACTTAAAATTAGCAGTCGGTTTTAATCATAACGCCACGATGTATGCAGTGTGGCAGATTATAGTGATGTTTAGTATTGGGACATCATACCGCAGACATACAGCGTCAAGTCCTACTCAGTCATTGTATCCTGACACTAGACATTTTTATAAAAGTATTTGGCGCGATTTGACCGGGGTTCAAGCCCCCGACCTTGCTACCAATCACGCCTTGAATGCAGGTATAGCTGCCCTTCATATCAGTTCAACTATTTGTGGAAAAAAATATAGACCAAGAAGTAACAAATAATCCAACTATTGTACTATTGGAATGGGTATTAAAAAAATGTAGCCGATTGTCTTCAAATTTTGCATAGATAAATGTACATCTAGCTACCAAATCTCCATACGAGTGTAGCTGTAAGAAAATTGATTTGTCAGAACGTGTGCCAGGAAAAAAAACTTTTTGCCATTTTTAAAGCTGTTTTGAGAGATTAGAAGCTTGGAATAATTAAAACCTTAATGACAAAAAAAACTACCAGCTGATTAGAATGAAACTGCTCTTATGTTGGCTTGTTAGACATACAAAAGTCGCAATCGGTAATATTTTACCGCAAAGATTGAACCTCAAACAGATGAATTGTGAGGGAGATAAATTTTGTGACAACTGTAAGGCGTAAGGTGGCGCTATACAGTTTCGTATTTTGCATAGGTTAGGATTTTAAAGAGAAAGAATTTGCCCGGCTCTCCTCACTGGTTTTACTGGCTATTTAATAAAAGACCTTGTATACCTTAGGTATAATGCAAAGAACTTTTAATTCCCTTTATTTTGGTGTATGATTGATGGGTGTACTATGGGTTATAGAGTATACAGCTTGGCCGTACTTCAAATGTGCATCTTTCAAAAAAGTGCTAGCTCTACTTGGACATTTTCACTTCCTGAACTTCAGAGGTCAATTATATAAAAAAGAGCCGATAACTTTTTTTACATTTTATATATTTGGTAATTCATTCATTGCACTTTCAGAAGCTGGTATTGTCTAGTCTGGCAAAATTCATTTTCCCTATTTTAATAGCTGCTATGTATAGTGCACTTTAGACTAATTCAGACTGATTTTTTAACACAAGGGAGCAGTCATTTTAGTTAGCAGTGTACTTAAATCATGTAAAATTTCCAAAAGTACAATATCCAAAAGAAATATCCACATTACATTAATGTAGCATAGAGATATGCCAACATTCTCTCCACTGTGCATGTTTTAAATGCGAACTACTTCACCTTACATACGTCACTCTCTCAAAAGTGCATATTATCTGGTGAGCGCCACCTAACATGAACAAAGATGGATCGATAAGTCTGCAACGTTACAAGTATGACGTCATGATTTTGATTCCATGTAAACAAAATGACGTTACTGAATTGTCGATTTACTACTTCAAGGTCATTATTCATTATGTATCAATATGGACAACAGAGTTTCAGGTATGTAAAGCAACCTTTACTATATGAACAATGACAGGAATAACTTCAAAAGCTACTCGATGCAAACAATGTCGCTTTTTCTGACACGGGGAAGTAATTTTGAGGGTTTTTGTAAAACTGGTCTATAAGGATTATATAGACTTTGTATTACATATGGACTGACAGGATATAATTCTAGAAGTAATCACTATAGGAAAGGTAAATAATTCATTAGTTTGTTATATTATTTCGTATAGCCTTTTAACAAACGGATGGCATATTAACACGTAAAGTAAACCCTTTGACGAACAGTTCTCGAGTTTTCTTCTTATAATTATTTAGTATGGCGTGAAAGGGGAAAAGTTATGTGGCAAACTTTATATATTTGCCCGCCTTTGTCATCATCAATTTCATCATCAAGGCAGCAATAGTAAAAATGGTGTTTCTATTATTATTATTATTATTATTTCAAGATAATTCATTGGAGACAAGGGGCTGTTGCATGTTTCGACGCAAGTCAACGAAGAAGAGGATAATAGATGAGCTGCTAGGTAATCAGTGTTGTAGACTTTAACTAGATAACTAAAAAAAATAATAGATAAATACATTTTCTGATATGTTAATTACGTCCACGTTAATTTTTTCTGCCTCTACCGCCCTACTTCTAGTTGAAAAAACAAGCAGGCTGAATGTTTCGTTTTGGAGCAGTTTCCTAACCTAATAAAGAATGGAAATTTTATAGGTGACAACCTGATTGTTCTTGGAGATTCCAACTTTAATTCTGACTGTCCTGAAAACCCATGCACATAAAAACTCCTAGATTCTATTTACATTTAGAAACTGAAATAATCAGTTAGCCAACCCACCCATAAACATGGTCACATCTTAGACTGGATTCTTCATAGACTTGAGAATATTCTCCAGTCCTGATTAATGGCCCACGGACTTGCATCAGAAAACCTCTGCGTCATATACCAGCTCTGTTTGCTACTAAGAAAAATCTCCGTATGATGAATTAACTTAACTGATGCAAGACATCCAAGTAAACCTTACAACTTCTTTACCTCCTACAGCAGTAAAACATGATGAATGCTTGCGTTTATTTTGGCTTGACAGATTATTCTGAAGTGCAGAGTATCAATTTAAACGTATTTTCCATGGTATAGTAGTGTTAGGGATTAGCTTCTCATTGCTAAAAGAGTAAGCCATAAAGCTGAGAGGATTTGGCTTTCCGCCAGCCTCACGTTTCAGAAGCAGATATATGAAGCTGCTAAGAAGAATGTCACATATTCCAACCAGCAAAATTAGCACTAAGATCACGGAAAGTTCCAGCTGCAAAGAGCTCTTTGATATTAAGAATAAGCTAATGTCAAGAAATAAATGTACATCACCTACAACCCATTCTGTCCGGTCGACCTTCCGAACCTGTTTGCAAATGTTGCAATAAAAGTAATATAAATGTTAAAATCAGGCCACTATGAACACTATCAAACAGAAATACATATAAATTAACCCAATATTTCTACTGATTTCTCTTGCAAATCGTGCTTTCTTATATAAAGAGCTATCGATGTGATATGATGTGATTTTGATTTTTAACGTAGCTTTAACAATTTTTCAGTCATATCGCTACGATGTCTGCAATGTGGCAGTTTATAGTGATGTCTAGCACTGGGGCATCATGCCGCAGACATGTAGCATGATGCCCCACCCAGTCACATTATCCTGACACCGGGTCGACCAGTCCTAACACTAACCTCTTAATGCTGAGCGCCAAGCGAGGCAGCTGTTAGTACCATTTTTGTAAGTCTTTGGTATGACTCGGCCGGGGATCGAACCCACGACCTCCCGCATCCGAGGCGGACGCTCTAACCACTAGTCCACCGGAGCGGTAAGAGCTATCGATGAGTAAATTTATATTATATCGAACTCCGCTATCATTAATTTATTTTTATATATACTGTTATCGCTGAATTGTTGTTATTTGAGTAAATTTCGAACAAGAGAACCAACTTATTTTCATTTTAACATTTGAAACATTTGAAAATATTTAATTTGAAGCACATATTAAATACATTAAACATTGATTTCTGAACATATATTTTATATTAATAGATATAATAATATTTCCATATAGCCAGTGATAGCAAAGTTACTTCAAGATAGCATTATATGTATTGTTCTAGAATGGTATTATATTCAGTAAATTGGCAAATGACATCAAAAGTGCTTTAATTAGGGCAATGTTGGTCAAACGGGTTTGGCCAGTTCATGGTCAGATCATCCCATTATTGATATTTTCAGTTAAATTAATTAAGTACGCAATGATCAAACAAACTAATAAAAAGACGCTACTATTTTAAGTTAAGATGGTGTCCGAGGGTAAACTCAAAGGATACCAACGTAAACAGATGAGGAAGTGCCTTGGACGGTTGATTGATATTATTATTATTATTAGTAGTAGTAGTAGTAGATGAGATATGATGTAATAATAAATTACCCATGTCGCTATATGTCATGAAAAGATATGCCTTTCGCGTCAGGTAGTGCACGACTATTTTTTAACTCATTCAAGTAATTCAATTTTGTTTATTTCATTTTCAATTGTGATACATTGCACAGGTTTTAGAACGTAAAATGTATCCTTGATATATTGAAATTCTGTACAGAGTTGGTGCAATACTGGAAGTTATCTCTTAAATATTTTGAGCGAAACTGTTTAAAGATTTATTTCTTGGAGTCCCTGTTCCTGTTGTTGATTCTTGGGGATTCTTCTTTTTTTTATATATTTCGCTATAAAACTGTACAAGAGACAAACTATTTCTACCTCTCAGTTAAAAATATTTTTTTTTTCAATTTTATGCAACTTGTCCATTAGAAGTACATATAGATTTTAAAAAAAAAGGAAAACATAAAATATGCTGCTCGTAAATGTAGACAACGTTGAACCCTATGTCGTCATTGCAGCCACCAATCAGCAATTGTCTGGTGCTATAGCCGCCTGCAGCCAGACAAATACCAGTCTTTTCGAAAGAGTGGAAACCAAGAAGAAAGAATGCCAGGACCTGAAGCGAAAGCTACAAAACCTTAAAGAAGAACTGAATTCAAAGAATGGTACATATTTGGTTTTGAGAAATATATCTTTTTTAGACATGTCTGTCAGTCGGTTCTCCTTGTACTCTGAACTCAATATACCCAAAATAAGAGAATGATCTTGTAGGGTATCATATTGTATGAGGAACAGAAGATGGCAGCGAAGGTTTCAAAAGACACTGGGGGAGGGAGGAGTCCAAAGGTCACATTTTATCAGGTTATAAGTTTAACTCCATCAGCGCAGTTAGAGCAAATGTGATCATATTTAACATGACAGTTTAAGAGTATGATGAAATTATAGTTAAGGTTCAGTTATTTCTAAATCCTAGAAATATACATTTTCAGCGAAAGTGGTGTATCTTTCAACTGCACACATAAACAGAAGGTAAATACTATGTCGTCTACATTAAGTATTTATAATTTCTAGTTCTAATACCCACCGTTCCATAAAAAATGAATAAAAACAGAAAGAGTACAAATATGCCCTTGAATGTGAAACATGCACAGAAAGTAGCTTGGAGAATTGTAACTTAATTGAACAAATTAATGAAACAAGAGTTGACACATGAATATGGAAACCTTATTAGTAAAGAAACTCCTGCTTTGTTTCAAACACGAAGTTGACAGTAAAGGGGACCCACTAGCGACAATCGGATTAGAAACTATAAACTAATGAATTATTTCACTAAGTGTGCATTTGGTTTTACATCCTTCAGGCCTTTTGTTTTTAAATTCAAATAGGGGGTACAAACTGCCAGGGTTGGAAAATACTGGACATAATTAATTATTCTAATTAATTGTCTTACTTCAACAGAATATGTTTATAATGTCCGTTGAACACAGTTTGTCAGATAATATGGTCTGTGACGGTTCCGTTGTGGTTGATGGATGGTTGCCGGTGTTTCATTTGTAATATTTATGTAGGATCTATCCAATGGTACTGAGCTAGCGTCTCGAAGAGTTCGTTCCTTTCAATGATGTTGGATCCGTTTGGGATCAATCTCAGGGGGCTAGCCATTGAAACAGTTTCAGTCCCCAGTTATTTTGGTGTGTATCTGCATTTTTCATATATTGTTGCTATTACTCTTTGTCACACTCACGAGTTTGAACTAATCTGCATCGCGACAGACCACTCTTCCAGATGTAGTTATTCTTAATTGTTCGTCCATGAGTTTGCCGTTCCTTCTTTTTTACCTGATTTAGTGTCCAAGAACAAACACTGTGTTCATTGAAAGCTTTAATTTTGCGTTCTGTTTTAGACTTTTTTTGTATTGTCCGTCATTTACGTTAATTTTGCTGTAGTCATATTTCTGTCAGTTATTTTGGTCTTGCTAATCTAATGTAGATCTAATTGGTCTAATCGCCATGTATGGGTGTGGTAATATCCCCAGGGTATAGTGTTAATATGAAACCTGTTAGCTTCAAACATGGTCTCAATTTCCATAGGATCATAGATGCACGAATGTGTGAATTCTTCATCTCTGGCAAATTTTGGAAAGTCATTAGAGTTAAATGGTGGTCAGATTTCCAGTTGATTTGGAATATTATAGTTAGCAAATATTGTTTTAATCTTCCTCTTTTTACTTTAAATCTGTAGTAAGGATGTTTTCATCTTCTAATTATCTTGTTCTTTTGTAAATTACAAGCAGATTGAAATGTCCATTTTGGTTTGTTACTCCAAAATCTAATTTTACAATGTTCCATGACTTGCCCGGTATATTACTTGGTTTTAACGTTTCTTGTTGATACACTTTCGTCAGCACTTGGCATTCGAACACTGGCTGTTGATCATGTCTACCATGTTGTTTATTGTTTGAAAACAAATACTTTTCTCCGAGCATTCAATAGGTTTTAGTCATTCTTTAGTGTCCAAGGCTGTGAGAAGATCTGATGACATTCATTGTAAACTCTGTGAATGACAATCTGATTTAAAATGAAGATCAATCCCTTCATAATTCGGAAATCGTTTATAAAGGTGCAAAATCATGGTCGGTCGTATGGAGTTCCTATTCACCTACAACGATACTCTCCTTTACTTTTGTATGTGCCTATTCTGCTCGGTCTCCTTCTTCATTCTCTTAAGGACGAAGTGTTATTATTACAACATACTTGATGACTTTTTGTCTCTGCCGTCCTTACCAGTTTTTGGCAGCGGATTCTTAGTGAAATAAGTCCATAGCATCTTCGTTATCTCTACCAGGTTTATATACTAATATATAGTCAGCATCATGCATGTTTATCAACCCACTTTTAAAATCCTGGATAAAATTTAGATGTAATTTATAAAAAAAATAGTCTCGATTAATGAACCTTGATCATCTTGAATTTGGCTGTTCCAGAAGGTTGGTGCTGAATCGGTTCGGTCTGGTTGTATCTCTTTGCTATGTCTTTCACTGTTCAACTGGTAAAATATACAGGTTGAAATTCTTTGTCAGTTTCTTGAAGTAGTCAGTCACGCAGACAGTCCTTTGTTAAAGCTGGACTCAATTCTCTCAGCTATGGGGTCTGGCTGGATTAAAGCAGGTTATTATTGATTTCATTTGTAATGTAGTCTATCAGCTTCTCAAGTACTGCGTATTCATTCTGTCCCCATTTGAACTTAGTTTCTTTTATTGTTAGCTGGATAAATGTCTAATTATGATTTAAAAAACTGAGACAACTTCTTTTGATCCTGATGGATCGCATTCTTTGACTGCATATACTTTTCTGGTGGCGGTTGTAATGCAATCTTCATAAAAAGACCTATAATTCGTTGAACCAGTAGTAATATTTAATAATTTCTTTCGCATTAAATAGACATTTGCCACGACTGAAGAGGACTCACATTTGATGCTATATGTACGAAGGCTCCTAGTGTTTTATTATGCTCTTCTAGATTTTGTCTCCAATAAGAATATCATCCCGTTGTGTACATTGTTTTATCAAAGAAATTTTGTGATGATTTTTCTCCAAGCACTAGACCTTTTGGTCTCATGCTGCCCCATGATGTTCTGAAGGTAACAATATCTCGATATATTGGTTTAGTTTGAGATTATGAAACCCTTGATTAAAGTCAAATTTGCAGATAACCTTGCACTCGTAGAATTTATACATGAAGTTCTAACTACATCTGACTTATTCATTCTCCTCATATTCGTATATCTATCAGGTATTCATAGATCCAAACTATCTTTGATTATGTGTGGTTCAAACGTTCTTTTGGATGCTTGCTATAAATGAAGAACAGCAAGTTACTTGTCTGCCTTCAGGTTGTGATTTATAAATGTCGTCTTTTATATCTTATTCAATGCAAATTTTGAGGATGTCTGAAGTAATAAGCAATTGTGCCTCGTTATTGGCCTGTGATTTTCACTTAAGTTTTATATATTTATTCATTTCTGACACCTATTATCCTGTCAGTGCCATTGAAAACTTGAACAAACACGTTTTAGAGAGCTAGGATCTGGCTCTCTAGTGTCTTTTTCTTTACCTGTTCTTATGCTTTATTCCTATATACAAACCCGCCGGCGACCTTGCACACAAGCCAGAAGGCAAGTTCTCTGGCTGTACGAAGCTCCTCCCGAATTTACATAAAAATAACTCCACTTGGTCCTCTACCCAAACCGCTAAATCGACACTAGCCTTTAGATGTGACTACCGGGCGTTGGGGTTTGATCAGAGCAACTAAATACTATATATCCAGCTTAACATGTACCTGCTGCCCAAGGCATTTAACAGGCTCGAAAAGGACTTAATCATGCTCATGAATAAATATGACTTAGACAAGGGCAAGCTCTGCCACCTGGTAGTCGACTTAATGTCCATAACCCGGAATATTGATGGGTTCTGTCCATTTGATAAAACCCTTCGATCTAGACGTGGCATGTAAGTCCTTGAACTACCATCTTGTCGAGATTCTCTTGCAAAAAAAAAAACAAGTGCGGAAGACAATGTACCGAGAGTGGCACATACCGTACTTAAGTTAAGTGCCAACCAGCTTGTACTGAAGGATATAATGTAAGAGGTCGCAAGAAAACTTGTTTCAATTATTAAACACGCCAAGGTTTTCGCGAAGTTTGCCGAGAAAATCTTGAGGATGTAAAATAGTGTAGCAGACGTAGATTTTTGGCAAGCACGGGGATGGAGAGAAACCTTCTTGGCATAATAAAGAATGTTTTGCAGCATAGTCGCGTTTTCGCTGAAGTCCCTGTCCACGTCTAGTTCAAGACTGTCTATCCTGGCACAAATATCACCCAAGAGGGTTGCCAATATATCTGGGCTAATTTGGCCGTAGCATCGATCCCCCAAATTGGAGTGACATGCTGCTGCATTATGGCGACAAAGGACAAAGGCCAAAACGTTGCTGGACCTCTACCTGAAGTGGATTTAACGGGAAGTAACAAGAAAAGAAGATTGGTCGGCCATAAGTGGGAAAAATTCTCGATAAATGTCAATCGCGTAAGGGAATAGTTTGGGTGGTCCCTGCCGAATCAAGTTGAGTCACTTAAGGTGCGAGCGCTTGCCCTTCAAACTTCCAGTGACCGCGGCCAAAATCCCGTGCCATCTACTCAACAGCACAGGGGCAGTATTCCCACGATCTCTTCCAAGACATACAGGACCTCTCCCTCCACATGAGGGCCGCAGCGTTGGCGACCTGCAGTACTACTTGTCAAAGGCCAGATGCCAGAGATCCAAACCGTGTTCATCAACAATGGCGTGATGACAGACTCGCTATATCAATGGCAAGGATGTCGAGGCCCTCCTGGACAACGTAATTGGCTTCTACATCGATGAATACACCCACAACGCAGGACCTGCAATGATCACAAATAATGCCAGAGACCACAACTGCAAGGCCAAATTTAACATGTAAAAAAAGTTCAGCAATGTGGCCGGGGACGTCAAAACGACCACAACAGACGCCAACCACCATAACTTCAGCCTGGGGATTGCGTTATGTAAATGGATTGGGATGGACGGCAATTTTACCTGAGTCCTCCCACTAGCTCATCTGTTTGATTTTTGCTTGTGCACGATGTCCCGTTGGGCGCGATGCTCACGGTGGCAAGTTCTCTGCAAAATATAACGGCGCACCGCTAGCGTGGTTGACCGTGCTGATGGCGTCATGAGTGTTGTGTTTATGGGAAAGGTGGTGGAAGTGGCATGGTGGGAGTGACCCTATTGTCCAAAATCGTCGAACCACCACCATTACGGTCCGTGTGTAATTGTGTGCCTGGACTATGACTTGCTCTCCATGAGATCGATGATAGTCACCAAACGTTTAATAGGACTAAAACGATTGATAGGCACCAAATGTGTCCCATGGGTGGGACAAAATAGATATTTCACTACTACTCTTATAGGAAAAGCTGCTATGGAATCTGCGTTTAGTTTCGTGACTAGAAAGTTTGTATATCCCTTAGAGTGTATACTATACGTGTGGTGGATCCCCACCTTTTATTTCTTGGTTGTCATTCGTAAAGTGATTCACGTGAAGACTTGATTTAGTAGAAAAAAATTCTAGGTCAGTCCTGTGTGATGTCACAAATGGAATCATATTGTCATACAAATGTTTCTAGAGCATGCTTCCACATAAAAAGATAGGAAAAAAGTGCAACGAAATCCTTACAGTCATCAATGGGGTAAATTTTGCTACAGGGTTTGCTAGATACCTGGGACGGTATGATACCGGGTCATCAGAGAAATTACTGGATCAATAACAAACCGTGAAATTAATATTACGTTGCCTGTAGACAAACTTTCTTTCTCAGAAAACACGGATTTCAAGCATTACAAATTATGTAGTTTTGTTGGTTTTAACGGCACTTTTAACACATTATTAGCTATATCATAAACAGGAAATAGATTATTGGCTATATCATGCATAGGAATAGGAATCGAGTACCTGTCTGAAGAACATAACGAGATAGCCGACCCCAGCTTGAGCAGGTATCGAACGTCCGTCACTCATGGAACACGAGTGCGACACTCATCCAACTGAGTCCACACGGCTCTCATGATCGATATTAGAAACGGGGTATAAATAAGATGTGGCATATATATATATATATATATATATATATATATATATATATATATATATATATATATATAACGTCTAATATATGGTCTGAAAAGTGTATAATGACGAAATGTTATTTTTTTAATAGTTTCAGAAATTTTTTATGAGATGTCTTGATGGATTAACTTGTTCAAAGCTCTACTGAAGCCCCCTCGATTGGTAACAAAAATCAATAAAGAATTTTACCAGATACCAGAATGCCGAATTTCTTACGAAGTCAAGAGAACAAAACTATATTTTGAGACGATTCCAGATTTAGCTGGAGTAAAAACTGTGTCTTTCAATATCTTGATGACTGCCATACAATTTCACGATATCAGTATGAAAAATTAAATATTAAATGTTAGTAGGGATCTAAAACAACTAATTTAAAAGTTCACATCCTTGATCGAGTGGGGGAAAAAACAACAGAATAATGACAACAAACCCGAACTCAAAATAAGCAATGCTAAATTTGGTTGTTGTTGTTGTTGTTGGGTTTAACGCCATTTTTCAGCACGCGATTGGCTATACATGGCGGCCAGTATTAATGGTGGAGGAAGAACCCGGGAAAACCCGGGAAAGAACCACCGACCCACGAGAAGCTACTGGCAAGCTTTCTCACATACCCACATTAGCCGAATCCGAGACTCGAACCCACGCAGAGCTAAATTTGGCTTAATGTCGTTGTTTTACCCTTTATTTCCAAGAACCTGACGACAATACTGTTGTAAATGAAAGGTTATATAGAACACACCAAAACCAAACATAATTTTCCTCTAATTATAGGAAGGACGACACATTCGCGAGACTAAGATCACACTTGTAGGTGTAGCCACTGTTATAGTGAGCATAACTATTATATATGTTTTATGAGTTGTTTTGCCATTGGATGTTTACACAGCCTGCTATCCTGTGCACTGCTATGTGTATTGGCATGTGCACTGCATATTGGCGCGTATGTTGCATGTGCTAAACACTGGAGGGTTTTGCAACTGCTCGCCATGGAGACTTCTGGTAGACTGCGTTAAGAGGAGGATAGGGCGGGATTAGCAATGCGCGCCAATATGCAATGCACGTGTTATTATGGTGGGCACTTATTCTTTCACTCACTCTACCTTCTGACTTATACATACACATGCTACTTGAGACGATCGCCACAAAAGTTATTATACCACACATAGTAATGCACAGTCCAGCAGGCTGTACACCGTAAACATACAATGGCAAGACAACACATACAATAGACACAACATTTATGTTCAACATAACACTGGCTGGTTTTTCTTACTTTCACATTGGTATAGTTTATATGTGGGCAATTTAAAGCGTTGGTCGACATGTCATGCTAAATACCACCAAACAGGACACAAGCACCTAATACGCATTAGTATTTAATTCTATAATTACTAAACACTTCCAGATGAGAATATTTCGAGAAACCTTTCTAATACGAAATTTTACGAAACTACTCCTTGAATACGGTATAGTATGAGGCCTTTATCTTTTTGGATAATTACTCTAGTTTGAGATATACCTTCTCGACACCGATTCCCCGACAAAGAAAAACATCTCACAAAAATATATCATATATATAAACGGAGACGAAATAAAAGTTGCTAGTCACGTGACGGCAATACAAGTTGCCTGTCAAACGCATATTTTCGGACACAACACAAATAGCACATATCCTGAATGTATTACATGTACATGTTTCAAACACAAAACAAATAGCATATAGCCTAACCTTGTTATACGTATGCTCTTTAGAAACGATACAAATAGCACATAACAGCATGTTACATATACATTTCTCAAATAGTGTACAAATAACAAGTATATCAAGATTGTTACATGTACATTTTTCAGACACAATACAAACATCACATAGCTTACATGTACATTTTGCAGACACGATACAAATAGCACGTAGTCTAAGCTTGTTACACGTATATTTTTGGGACACTACAAAAAGTGCTATAAAACAACGCCATATATACATTTTTTAAAGTAAATATGAGCATCAGTGTGTGGGTTTAATAACATTTATTGGGGATTCTTTTGGCGGGTGGGTGGGTAATAAAATTGTGGTAGACATCATAAAGAAATGATTTTCACTGCATCGAATATGATTGACTTCCGTAATGTAAGCAGGAGGTAGATGCGCCTCTCTTCACACAACCTGATAAACTGGCTACAAGTTATTTGACGCAGACTTTAATTTCCCCACATCAGTAAGACAATGTAAACCTATGTCAGGCAAATGAATAATTTTAATATCAGAAAAAGCGTATAAGCATGGGATAATATCACAATCACGTGTTTGGCCAATACGTGATGGATTACCTCCGATTTCTGATACTGAACTTGACAAATGTTTCACAAAGATGGCAGGTACCTGAGTCGAAACTAATTTTGCAGTCATTATCTTCGAAAATCAGTCGGCGATATCCATATGGAAATAATAATGTACAAGTACTTGCTGTTAGAGCATTTATGTATTTATTTTGGATACTCAATAGTCTTCCTTACTCTGTGATATAGTGTCTTCCCTTCCATTTCACCCCATTATATTATATGTGTGTGTGTGTGTGTGTGTGAGAGAGAGAGAGAGAGAGAGAGAGAGTTTCTGAATCAGTAGTTATACCAAGTAAAGATTAAAGCACATACTGAATTATTGAATAGGAGCAAACGAAAGGAGAATATAAATAATCTGATGTGACTCAAGATAAATTAGATGGCTTTCAAGAAAATAAAAATAAACGTCGCTTGCAAATTTAATTCAGTCAGCATCTAAAATATCTGCAGATTATATCATTGGCTCCACCCATACACCACCAATATCAACCTATTTTATTAAATATTTAACAGACACTGGTTGTTGTTTCAGATACCCTGAATAGCACGAGCGAGTCTTTGGAAACGAAGACCAAGAAATGCGAAAATCTGTTACATCAGGTGAAAGAGCTTCTTCTCCTGAAGGATGCAGCAGAGAGGACCTCTAACATGCTGCGGGCGACGAAGGACAGCCTGGAAAAGGACCTCAAGGCCAGAATCCAGGAGCTGAAGGAAGCAAAAGGTGTGCTATAGCACTTTATAGCACTTTTCCATTGCTCTAAACTATTTCTTTTAAACATTTGTCATAGCAAAGCCACAAAATCATGCCCTCGAAAAATTATTTTATTCCTTTATTGTGCCTTTTGTTATTTTTCAAATCATGATGGAGACTTTCAGTGTTAAAATCCCTAAGCTGTTTTCTTTAAGCTACCTTTCAGTGTTAAAGTCCCAAATATGTTTCCTTTACGCCATCCTTCAGTGTTAAAGTCCCAAATCAGTTTTCTTTAAGCTGCCTTTGATATCATCCAATATATTTGATATCAGAAATTGCCTAATATTAACATGTGATTTTCTACCCTTTTGTTACTTTCGCAATATGGCAATATTAAGTAAGTAGAACAGCTGTCGTACAAATAAATAATGGAATTAATGAATCCAATCGACCTTTTTATGGCAGCATCCTACGAAAAGCTGGAAGAGGTGATTGCAAGAAAACAAGAAGAAATTGGCCGTCATACTTTGGAGAATAAGAGCTTGCAGATAAAACTTCAGGATTCAGAAAAAACAATGAAGCAGATGAAAAACAAGTGTAAAAATATCTCATGTAAGCATTATTCATACTTAAAATAATAATAATAATAACAATAATAATAACAACAACAACAACAATACAAATAATTATTATTAGTAGTAATAGTAGTAGTAGTCGTATTGTTTTTATTGTTGTTGTCTACCACACCTTATGATGGTATTTTTTGCTGTGCATGTTTGCCCGATATAGAGCAACTTACTGTGGATTTGGATCTCTGCAGTATTACCGCTGTTTCGAACAGTTCCACTTTTATGGTAGTAGTTCTGGGTTTAGGAGGATTCTTAGAGTCTTCAGACGACCGTTTACTAATCCGTCAAGTCGTCGGTTAAACAGTTCCACTTTTATAGTAGTAGCTCTGGCTTTAGAAGGATTCTTGGAGTCTTCAGACGACCGTTCACTAGTCCGTCAAGTCGTCGGTTAAACAGTTCCACTTTTATAGAAGTAGTTCTGGGTTTAGGAGGATTCTTAGAGTCTTCAGACGACCGTTCACTAGTCCGTCAAGTCGTCGGTTAAACAGTTCCACTTTTATTGTAGTAGTTCTGGGTTTAGGAGGATTCTTAGAGTCTTCAGACGACCGTTCACTAGTCCGTCAAGTCGTCGGTTAAACAGTTATGACCTCCCGGATGCATTGCATAAAAATCTGCATTCATCGAAACAAATTTAAATTTGAGATAATATGATTATATGATTTGGCAGATAACATTATAATGTGTTTGCTTTAAAAGATGTACGCCTAAGTCGCGGGGAAAAGGAGAATCTGAGGGCGTCGTCGTATTCTTGGGCAGAAGAGATAGCTTATTAATAAGCTGGGTCCATTTTCATTACACTGTTCGTCACGTGCGTAGATCACAATATATACAAACCGCGCAAAAAGGTGGGAATAGCACTTGCATCTGTGCACATCCCGCTTTAACTAAGTCGAGGGGTGTTATCCCTCCCTTCTTTCCATCACGACCACAAAAGAAACACAAAAATATTAATATCACACAGAGTACATACACATCTGTAATTAGTATACAGCATAGTACCCACACCTACCCCTAAAATATATAAACTCCACATAATTATCATATAGGGTTTCGTTCTGACCAAAAAAGGCCCTCTTTAAACTAGACCTTGTTGACGTTAAAGGACGTTGACTGGTTTTGTTTACAAACTCACCGCATCGAAACACACGATCTGAGATTGCAAAAGTCAAGGGCTGCTACAAACCAAACTGAATCGGCAAATCTCTAGGAAATCACAAGTACGCATAGTACACGAAAAATAATAACCTTCACAATGTAGGAAAATTCACAACTCAGTAATATTAGACTCGGATGTAACTTTCACATGTCTGGTGTCAAGTTAGGGAGTATAAGACAGTAAACTGGACATTGATTTGAAACTAAATTATGCTGCTTCTGTGAAAGGTCACAGCGTTGGTGAGAAGAAGACAGACGGGGACATTCGAAGCACCCTTGTTTTATGTGGCTTGCTCTGGTGGAATGATATAGAGGTTAGTCACACCAATTAAATAGCACGAAAACACATGCATGCTAACGATTTATGCATGCCAACAGGCGATATACGACTATAATCCAAAAGAACGAACGAACGGCAAAGTAACGCGTAGAGCACCTGTTATTTCGCAGATATATATGTTGGGTCAAAGAAGACTTCATATAATAGCTGAGTGAAAATAAATGTAGCTGCCCCACTGATGGTTTTGTAATATATATATATATATATATATATATATATATATATATATATATATATATATATATATATATATATATATATATATATACTCTCATGTTCATAACTTTCAATTGGCTGATAGTGCTAACTTAAACTCGTTACCATAACTTAACTGGTTGACAGCGTCAGCTTAGATTCACGTTCATAACTTTTCGTGATTTCAGGCCCTATTTTCTCAATTCATTGTTAGCACGAAACTCGAAGTCTGGTCACCTTGATGTTCAGTACTTGTCACTGAATGAAACTACAATCATAAATATTTTCAAAGTTTTGTTTAGAATCTTAGTTTGACATTTGCATATAAAACTTTTTTTAACGAAAGATATAGCCTCAAAAGTATCATACTTAATTCTGAACTCGAACTTGTAACTTATCCATACAACATTACTGAGAATATAGGGCCAGACCACTTATGTGTATAATTACAGGGACCAGACCAGGTATATGTATGTATAATATATAACATAGGGACCAGGCCAAGGATATGTTTGTATAAGGTGGCGCTCTACAGTTTCGTATTTTGCATAGGGGTTAGGATTTTAAAGAAAAAGAATTTCCCCAGCTTTCCTCACTGGTTTTACTGGCTGTTTAAAAATGACCTTGTATATCTTAGGTATAATTCAAAGAACCGTTAATTTTCTTTATTTTGATATATGATTGATGCGTGTAATATGGGTTATAGAGTATACAGCTTGGCCTTACACCAGATGTGCGACTTTCAAAAAAGTGCTAGCTCTACTTGGTCATTTTCACTTCCTGAACTTCAGAGGTAAATTGTATAAAAAAAAGAGCCGATAACATTTTTTTTTACATTTTATATATTTGGTAATTCATTCATTGCCCTTTCAGAAGCTGGTATTGTCTAGTCTGGCAAAATTCATTTTCCCTATTAAAATAGCTGCTATGGATAATGTACTTTAGACAAATTTAGTCTGATTTTTTAGCACCAGGGAGCGTTCATTTTAGTTAGCAATGTGTTTATATCATGTACAATTTCCAAAGAAATATCATCCACATTACATTACATTAATGTAGCATACAGGTATGCCACCATTCTCTCCATTGTGTATGCTTTAAATGCAAATAGCTTCACCTTACATACGTCACTCTCTCAAAAGTACATAATAACTGGTGAGCGCCCCCTAATGTAGAATAAACGGGCCGGATCAGGTGTATATTTGTATAATGTAGAAGCAAAGTAGCTCATGCAGTGGTTTAAGCAATGTTGGTTTTCCACGTTTGATAGCTTCGGGCGGGATGCTGTCACTACCTGGTGCTTTGTCGTTTGGGAGGGAGTCGATTGCTTTGCTGAGCTCCTCATAGGTTGGCACTTTGTCGAGCTCTTCAATGGTGGGCAGATTCTTTATGCTGCTGAGGGCTGCATCGGTGACTGACGTTTCTCAGGAGTATAGCTCTGATTAGTGCTCTACCCATCTGTTGCCCACAGTCTGTGATCTTCTCTCCCATCAGAAATATCGGGGAAGCGACCCCTTTCACTGTAGGGCCTAGAGCCTTCTTGATGCCACTGTACATACCTTGGGTGTTTCCGGATTCGGCACTGCGCTGGATCCCTTCACACAGTTGTTGCCAGTACTCGTTCTCACACCGTCTAGCGATGCGTTGGGTGTTACTTCGGGCACTTCTGAGAGCAGCAAGCGTCCGTTCATTAGGGGATTTTTTGTAAGCTATGAAGGCTTTTCGTTTCTCCTCGATTTGTGGTTCCATCCTTGATAAGTGTGCGATGAACCAGTCCTGGCTGGGTCGATCCTTCTTGCCAAACGTGGACATAGCTGTACTGTAGATGGCACCCTTCATGGAGTTCCACTTGGCTGCAGCGTCGTGTTCAGGCAGGTCCTGAAGAGCCTTGTCCGGGGCGGGCACATACTCCTCCACCTTGGCGGAGACTGACATCTGTGCAATGTTTATGCGATGGCGTCCTTTTGGTTTTGAGCGGTGTAGTGTGTGTGGCTGTAGTCGCACTCTGCTGAACACGAGGGCATGGTCGGAGTCGTAGTCTGCACTGTGGTAGGTTCTGGTGGATAGGACGCTGTTAAGGGCAGAGCGCCTGGTGATGACTAAGTCGAGTTGGTGCCAGCGATGAGACCTGGGGTGTTTCCATGACACTTTGTGTTGTGGCTTACACTTGAAGAAGGTGTTTGTGACGCAAATGCCATGGTAGGTGCATAGCTTCAGTAGTCTCTGACCGTTTTCGTCGGTCTTTCCAGTGCCATGATATCCGAGGCAGGTAGGCCATGACTCGTGGTCCGCACCTACTCTGGCATTAAAGTCTGCGAGAAGGAATAGTGGTTCATGTTTGGGGCATCCTTTGATCTGTTCGTCCAGCTGCCCATAGAACTGATCATTTGTGTCTTCTGACGACGTGAGGGTGGGGGCGTAGACACTGATGATGTTGACAGGTTCTGCAGCAGTGGTGTGGAAGATGAACAAGAGACGTTCAGTGCCCCCTGTAAGAGGTTCAACTGAGGCCAGGAGATTATTTTTGATGGTGAAGCCCACTCCGTGCTGGCGGGGCTCCTCAGGTTCTCGACCCATCCAGAAGAAGGCGTAGTTGTCCTCTCTGAAGGGGCCACTAGAGGCAAGCCTAGTTTCCTGGAGGGCAGCTATGCTGATATTTAGTCTGGTGAGTTCTCTATCGATGATGGCCGTCTTTCTGGTGTCGTCCACTTCTCTGAGGTCGTCGGAGATGCCTGTACACATGGTTCGCACATTTCAGCTTTCAAAACGAAGAGCTGGAGACTTCTTTATTGGTTTCTTGTTTCTTTTGTCTGGAGTGGAATTACCGTCTGCTTGTCATGCTGAGCAACACACTGAGTTCCAGACACCCACTGGAGCAGGCAGACGATGGCGGGTCAACACCTTATTGACCGGAGGCTGCCTGGCTTGAGGCGGGCGATAGTCGGCCAGTGGGACACGATGATCCCTCCAACCGTCAAAGCTGACCCTAGGCACCCCTTCCATACGCAGTCGGGTGGGACTTATAACCCGTACACTGTCAGCTTCCGTATTGTTTCCTCACTCAGTAGCGAGACTGGGGTGTCCTCTCCAGGGCGCAAGCCTGGGCGTGGAGTATGGAGATCCTAGGCTGCCAGACGTCAGGATCCCCCTCTCGTCCTTGCTGGTGGCCGAAGGAATGCTGAGTATGACATTTGGCACCAGTCTGGAGCTGCCAGAAGGAAGTCGTACTCGACACCCAGCCGCATTGGGGGTTCCACTCCGGATTTTCTGTCTTGGTTAACTCCCGTAGCCTTTCCTTCTCCCGAAGATATCCACAAGGCAGTGGAGCCATCATCCAATGGATGGGACTTGGTGGGTTTTGAATCAGAGTTTACTTCTCCTAGACGAACTGCCTGACAAGGCTAACGAGCTTCATCTGCCCGGGTTTGGAATCAGAGTTTTCCTTCTCTTAGACTGGTTGCCTGCAAAGGCTAACGAGCCCAGTCTTCCCACCCAGGAGCAGTCCTCCAAGACATGCGCGATGCCACAATTGTGACCCTGTACAAAAACAAGGGCGGCCGCAGTGATTTTAATAATTGCAGAGGGATCTCGCTCCTGAGCATCGTTGGTAAAGTGTACGCCCGCATCATACTCAACAGGCTGCGGTTGCTGACGGACCGTGTGTACCCAGAATCCCAGTGCGGTTTCAGAGCAGGCAGGTCGACGACAGACATGATCTTCTCCCTACGACAACTCCAAGAGAAGAGCAGAGAGCAAGGTCAACCACCCTACATGATGTTCATCGACCTCAGCAAGGCCTTTGACTTGGTCAGCAGGAAGGGCCTTTTTGAACTTCTCAGTAAGATCGGTTGCGCCCCAAAACTCCTCAGCATGATAATCTCTTTCCATGCATATATGAAGGCAACAGTCCTGTATGATGGATCCTCCTCAACCTCCTTCCCAATAAACAGCGGCGTGAAGCAGGGCTGCGTGCTGGCACCAACACTTTTTGGGATCTTCTTCTCATTGCTCCTGTCCTACGCCTTAGACTCATCCACGGATGGCATATATCTACACACCAGGTCCGACGGGAGGCTGTTCAACCTGGCACAACTGCGCTCAAAGGCCAAAGTGAGAGCTGTGCTCATCAGGGAGATACTTTTTGGAGATGACTCAGCTCTTATGACCCACACCGAGGAAGCCCTCCAGAGACTGGGAGACCGTTTTCCTGATGCCTGCATGCAGTTTGGTCTCACCATCAGCTTGGAAAAAACAAATTTCAGCGTGCAAGATACCGCTATTGCCCCTTCTTTTAAAATCAACGGTGTAACCCTGGAAGCAGTCAACAACTTTACCTACCTGGGGTCAACCATCAGCAGCACTCTCTCGCTTGATATGGAGCTGGACAGAAGGCTTGGAAAGGCAAACACCATCATGGCACGACTAACGAAGAGGGTGTGGGAAAACAACGCGCTGACAGAGCACACCAAGGTCCAAGTCTACCAGGCCTGCGTTCTCAGCACCCTTCTATATGGAAGTGAGACCTGGGGTACCTACATGAGACAAGAACGCCGGCTCAACTCCTTCCATATACGGTGTCTAAAACGCATCCTGAAAATCAGCTGGCAAGACCGTGTTGCACACAGCGAGATCCTGCAGCGTGCAAGTACTCCCAGCATGTACTCCCTGCTGAGCAAACACCGCCTTCGATGGCTGGGACACGTCCGACGCATGGAGGTTGGAAGGCTGCCAAAGGACATCCTATATGGACAGCTGGCCACTGGCATGAGAAGAGTCGGCCGCCCCTCACTCCGTTTCAAGGATGTATGCAAGAGAGACATGAAGGCATGCAACATTTCACCCGATGGCTGGGAAGAGCTGGCCGAGGACCGAGGCACCTGGAGACTGACGGTAAACAATCGGTCGCTGATGCGAGGAGAGGCCAGTTGGCGGCGGAGAAACGTGACAGAAAGAAGAACGCGGCAGCAACCACAGTATGTCTGCACCAACTGCAATAGGGACTGTCACTCACGTATAGACCTGCACAGCCAGAGCAGACGATGCCAACAGAGACAGACAACACCCCAACAGCGCTATTCGCATGGTCTTTCAAGACTGAGTCGCCAGTGATGAATGATGTTGTTGTTGTTGTTGTTGGGTTTAACGCCATTTTTCAGCACGCGATTGGCTATACATGGCGGCCAGTATTAATGGTGGAGGAAGAACCCGGGAAAACCTGGGAAAGAACCACCGACCCACGAGAAGCTACTGGCAAGCTTTCTCACATACCCACATTAGCCGTATCCGAGACTCGAACCCAAGTGATGAATGATGATGAGAATATAGGGACCCGACTAGGTCTATGTTTGTGTAAAGTAGAATATAGGACCAGACCAGGTCTATGTTTGTATAATGTAGAATATATGACCAAACCAGGTCTATGTTTATATAATGTAGAATATAGGGCCATTCCAGGTGTATCTTTGCATAGTGTAGAATATATGGACCAGGCCATGTATATGTGTGTATAATGTAGAATATAAAGACCAGGCCAGGTATATGTTTTGTATAATGTAGAATATAGGGACCAGGCCAGGTATGTTTTGTATAATGTAAAATAATGGCCTACATATAATTTAAACATTACAAAGAAATTTAACACACCATATTCGCGAAAGGGAAATACTATATAGTGATTCTTTGCGAGGCAGTACGTATAATCTTACAAGGGAAAAATAGTATGCCATCGCGACAATTTGTAGAATTTGCTTATTCGGTTGACCGTCTGTCCGTCATTCTTTTCGTTCCTTGGAATAACTCAAGTTTTACATACTGGCTATGAATCCAGACTATGTATGCAGGTACTCGTTGGTCAAACGGAGACCTCAATTGATTTTGTAGTCAGTAGGAAGAAGGTCAAAGTCTCTGTACTAAAAATAACTAGTTTTTACATTACGTAAGATCCATATTAAATCAAGGGTAAGTCGGGTGAGTTTTAACGTCCCTATGCCTCAAAGTTGAAATGTCATGTTCATATGACAGCGCAGTTTCTGTGTAGGAGATGCCAAATAAACATATACTGTCGTTAGTTTCAAAGTCAAAGATACGATTTCCGAGTGTTAAATCAAATTCTGTTTTAAAGACGTCAATCAACCTTGGCGTATAAATGGGGTGGGGGAATCTGCTTGTAATGATTTAAGGTCTATGAAGCGGATACCACTATTGTTTAACCAGTTCGAGAAATTATTCTGCATGAAAAGTCTCTTATAATGTTTGGTTCCATAGTTTTAAGGTCTATGTCACTTAAACTAAATCATAAATTTTATTTAAACGTGACAAATCAGGGTTTGTGTCGTGGATGTCAACCAAACTGGCACCGGCTACCTCTTGGTGCAATAAATATTCCTCATCATTTCGAGGTTTGTATGTTTGAGATGGAGGATATTACGATTTTTCTTTTCATGTAGTTTTTTTGCTGCGAGGAGAGCCATACTTTGTAGTTTAGATTTGTTTTGATCCAGAACAGAATGCCAACATATTTTAGAGGGATTTGTCGTCTCAAACGTATCCACGAAAGGACAAGATGGTGGATGTAAACAAATCAAAATCATAACCCAAAGGGAAATGGAATTATAATCTCTTTTGTAATCAACGCTAAAATCAACCCATATGTAGGTCACAAAACAAAACGTTCGTCAAGGGTTTTAACAGTTTTAGCAACATTTCGCAACGATTCCAATAAATGAATTCACAGAGTTGCAATTATAATTAAATCATGCGACTGCCCTAACCATGTAATATATCCAATGTTATCGTTTCAACTCCTCAACTACACGAGCCCAATGTGCAGGGCGCAGGGGCGCTCACATACTGTTTTTTTTTGCGGGGGGGGGGGGCATGAGCAAACATGTAGTGGTAAGCTATTAGATTTTACGGATATAGGCCAAAACATTAAGAGGTGAAATCCGGGCAAGTGCCCCCCCCCCCATATACGGGCGCCCATGCAGGGGCGTCATCTTCCTGAAAGCGATGGTTTACTGCCAAAATATTTAGCTTAAATTCATTAAAGATGTTGATCCAGAATGTTACGATATTTCTCAGCATTAATGTTCCCATCGCCCTCACACAGTCCAAAACCGCAGTAATGATGCAACCTCACACCATTAATAACACCACCCTTATTGTAGAGGGCGCATGTACCCGGGACGATATGTTTCCTTTGAAGGTCGCCAAATTGTCACGTTGATTTTGTTCGATAACTAGTAGATACATCACTAAATATTACTTGAACGCACTGGTCATCATTCCATCTCCTATTCAATAAACACAACGACAACCTCTAATTTTCTATTAAGTTATATACATATTTTCTTTGGAAGAACTGGACGAAACATTTTTTTCTGTTTAAAACTAGCTGAACAGATGAACTTTATCAATCTTGCATTCGTTAAATTCAGCAGTGATATCCTTCGAAAACTTTACGCGATTTTTCCTCACATTTCTTAATATGCTGGTTTCAACGAGTATGTTTTTGTGTGTGCTGATTTAGATACATTGTCCACGCCTGTCAACGAAACTGTCGATAATACACTCGATCTGGGCGTCTTTATCACCTTTACAATTTCCATAACTTTATAAATTTCTTGTTTAAAATACACAATCAGTTAATTTACGTCAATAGTCAATTCATCTAATTTGAGACCGATGTTTATAGATCATCTGTCGTAAGTGATATAATGTGTTTCAAAAATATTTTGTTATAATTTATTTATCTCGACGTACCTGAGCATTAGAGAACTTTTCTTCCTCTTAGTAAAAATCAAAGAAAACGAGGATGCATATGCCACATTGGAGAAAGCACTCGCTGCCTCTGAAGCCCGACAGGTCGTGTTGGAACAACATCAGCTGACGTGCACGGAGAGTTCACTGGCTAATGTCAAGTTGGAACTTGTTAAATCGCTGAGTAGGTTTTCTTTCTTTGTTTTCCTTCATTATAAATAGATAATTATAAATAGATATAGGAAAAATATCAACTTCATGCACAGACACACACACACACACACACACACACACACAAATTGGAGAGTTCGAGTTTGATATTGCTTCGGGGTACATCGAATCCGTCAGACAGAAATATATTCCAACGCACGTCAAATGTTTTCTTTACCTCAGATCGGGGCGAAATACAACGAAATACAAATGTGGTGTGTGTGTGTGTGTGTGTGTGTGTGTGTGTGTGTGTGTAATGCGTTTATTTCACGTTTTCTTGATATATTTAGACGAACTGATTTAAAAAATTAAAATGCGTACAGAATTTAAAAAAGTTGGTGCCGATGTTATTGGCAACACGGAAATAACGCTGGGTGTGGGGAACGGAAATATAGACTGAACGTTTGTTTCGAACATCATCAATGATTTTTTTGGTTAATTTTCCATCATTGACGTTGCGCTCAATAGTAATATTAAAATCCTTACTTTCAAATAGATCACCAAAAATGTCCGTTTTGCACACCAAGGCTGTAAGTATTTCCACAAGTACATTGTCATATATGGTAGTTAGCAAATATCGTCGTTCTAAATATTACCTATATTTGTAATAATAATAATAATAATAATAATAATAATAATATCATTATTAGTATTATTATTATTATTTCATCTACTACTGAAAGCTGAAAATGGTATAGTAGATGTTTTCATCGACATTACCTCGCGGAAATATTTCTTTTTTACGCTCTACATTTAAACTTTTAAAAATGATCAATCTAAACTGCAACTTGATTCAAATCCCATTACAACGAGTTGCTGTATTTGTACCGTATTAACAAGAATTAATACCTAAATAATTACAAAACCACAAAATTGTTTTGCTCCGAGTCGTGGCAAAGAACCTAGGCGTATTTATACTTATACCGTATAAAAACTCGTTCTATCGACCGATTCGAGAAAAGAACTTCCCAAAATAGTATTTAGTTTTGTATTTGGATGTACCGGTCCTATGTGATCCAAATACGAAGTTTAGTTCAAAAGTTCGAAGGATCACAAAGAAAATTTCTCAGTCTGATTGGCTTATTTCTACATAATTGCTTTTATTATGCAATTAAATAATGAAATCTGCGCTTAAATAATGATGATACAGTTAGAACAATAAACAAATACTAACCATCCTTAACCTTACGATAATATTGGTTGTCAAAATAGTACAATAAGAACTTATTTTCTTGCCATCACGTTGGTGGCCAAATAGTATAATAACAACTTTGTGCCATCATGTTTGTTGTCGAATAGTACAATAATACTTCTTGCCATGACGTTGGGTGGCCAAATAGCACAATAACAACTCAGCTTCTTGCCATCATGTTGGTTGTCGAATAGTACAATAATGACTCATCTTCTTGCCATCACGTTGGTGGCCAAACAGTATAATAACAAATTCTTGCCATCATGTTGGTTGTCGAATAGTACAGTAATGACTGAACTTCTTGCCATGATGTTGGTAGCCAAATAGTATAATGACAATTCAGCTTATTGCCATCATGTTGCATGTCGAATAGGACAATAATGATTCAACTTGCCATCATGTTAGCGGTCGAATAGTACAATAACGAATGAACTTGCCATCATGTTGGTGGTCAAATAGTACCTTGACGACTCAACTACATGCCATCAGGTGGTCGAATAGTACAATAACGATTCTATGTACAATGGTGTTGGTGGTTGAATAGTACAATACGACTCAACTTGCCTTAATGTGGTCGAATAGTATAATAATGTTTCAACGTGCCATCATGTTGGTGGTCAAATAGTACAATATGATTCAGCATCTTTGGAAATGTTCTGAATCAAGATGCAGCAGCCTTATAGTTATAATCTTTATTTTGTTTGTTCGTCCATCCAAATGTCCTCGTCTTCTCTTCCGTGTATTGGAGCTAATATAACGTATTTAGATTGAACCATATTTTTTCATATTGTTTCCTGTAAATCGTTATTTTATAAATTTGTCTTTTGAAAGCAACCTCGCTCTGGACCTCTTGTCAATGTTACTTCAGCTAATCTAGCAAGTGCGTGCGTGTGTGAGTGTTATAACCTATGTCATCTGGGATAAATAATTCGCCCATGTAGCTCGGTTGTGTGTGCTGAAGAAACAAATCGGTGGTAAAGGTTCCACTATATCAACGCATGTCCTTGACAAAGTCAAATCCTTGATACGGCGTAAATTATTGTATATTTAAGATGAAACTTTAATTTAATTTTTCTCAACTTTTAGAATCTGTTCGGCTGAAGAAGGAATCTATTTTAAGATTGAAAGAGCAAAAAGCGCGATTGTTGGTAAGTATATTTTTAGAAAATAAGAAGACATTTAAGACAAGGTAATTAAACGATTATTTATGGTATTACTGCAATACATTTCAAATTAACTTCAAACGCCATATGTGCCAAAACCTTTTGAGTGCAATTTTATGTCAATCACCATTCTATTTATGAGCTCGCGTTTGTTACCGAAATTTACTTGTTACAAGGAACTAGACTTTCACCAACACTTTTCATAGAAATGGGTGATAGAGAATCGGACTCTTCCATTTGTTCGTCATTCAGTCCTCTGTACCTTCATATCCCCTACAATACCACTGGTCTACAATTTTTTTAGAAGTCGTCTGCTTCATAGATAAAATGTACTATTTATTATGGATGTTAACGTGCTGAATTCAAATATGACAATTAAAACAACTGATTGGCTTCCATTTCCAAGATATTTAAGTTTTTACATTTTACGTCTATTTATACTGTGTAGATACTCGAGTTTTAATCAGAAATTGTAAACCTAGGTATTTTCATGCGTTTTTGTTTGCTTGACATGTTAATATTTTACCTGTCCTGTTTATGTAACACTTTAAATAAAAAACAGCAAATGGGTTATACAAATAAAATTTATTATAAAACAAAAGGCAAAAACACTATTATGTATATATAAGTACATAGTTTAGTCCTTATTCGGTGTTTACTCGGTGCTTCTTGGCTTGCCTCTTGTATTCATTAAATGGAGCATCACTTGTCACTGTCCAGCAATGGCCTGCAAGCACTGATGGGCTCAATTAGCCCAGATAAAGTTTCTTCATTGTTGCAACATCCTGGTGAAATCGCTCGCCGTGCTCGTGATTCACCGGTCCGAAGTTCGGTGGAAACAAATTTAGATGAGAGTGCAAAAATGTGTCATTAGTGATACGTTGCAACCAAGACTTTTGTATGTCTTAAGGAGGTTTTCCACCAACTCCCTGTAGTTGTCTGCCTTGTTGTTTCAGAGAAAATTTGTTGCCACTAACTGGAAGGCTTTCCATGCCGTCTTTTCCTTGCTACGCAGTGCACGGCCAAATACATCACCTCGAAGACGTTCACGAATCTGAGGACCAACAAAGACACTTTCTTGTATCTTGGCTTCACATAGCCTTGGAAATTTTCCACGGAGATACTTGAAGGCAACTTGTGTTTTGTCCATGGCCTTGACAAAGTTCTTCATCAGACCCAGCTTGATGTGCAATGGTGGTAACAAAATCTTCTTTGATTCAACACAGGGTGGATACTGAACACTTTCTCTCAGGATCCAATGACTGTCGGAGTGGCCATTCTCTCTTGATGTAGTGGGGATATCTCGCACGACTATCCCATTCGCAGAGAAAACAGCAGTACTTTGTGAATCCAGTCTGCAGACCAAGCAAGAGAGCAAGAACCTTCAAATCGCCACAAAGCTGGCACTGATGTTGACCATAGTTTATGCACTGGCCATACGCACTAATGCCTACCTATCATTACTGAGGGAAATATTGCTGCACAGCAGAATTTTTGTGTGCAAAAGATCACTAAATTTATACATTTACTATACACATTATTGTATATTGCTGGGCATTTGCTTTTGACGTGGAAATGTCCACAAGCTCTGACAACTCGACTGCTTGGGTCAAGAATACTCATGGGAGTTAGCTGGGTATCTTCAGGCACAATTTGTAATTCTTCGTGAATGGAGTTTCATAGTGGAACAGTACCACCCCAAAAGATGGTAGATGGATTACTGACTGTGATGTCAAACCTTTCAGCCAGAGTGAACACACTGAGTGACTATGCAGTGTCGAAAGCACGATAATGCTAACGCAGACGTATCACGAATGGCATCAACAGAATTTGCCTGTGTGTCATATTACTTCACTGCTTAGAGAAGCCGCCGAATGCACCCAATGCTTCGCGCTATAGTCTTGATCTCGGAGAGTAAAATCCCCTGAGCATATTGGTGCACAAAAAGTCGTTCTGCCATTGACCCTCTCCACATTGCTCTGTGCATGTTTGATGCTGATCTCACCCCCCCCCCCCATATGCATACTGTAATTAGCTAAAGGTTAGGTCAAACTTCAGCAGTCATTTTAGCGGTCCCCACTTTGTAGATATGTGCCAATGCTTCAGTGACTTGGGAGGCTTCCTTTGTGACTTGGGGGGCCTCGTTTGTGATCAAGGGTTTAGTCTCCTTGTAGTGACAGGCAAAATCTACCAAGGTCAGTGCATACGTGCACAAATATCGCTCAAGCTTGACTTGTGGCAGAAACAATATACGATGGAACATCACACTGAGGCTGGGTTTTCTACACGGTGCTAATGGGTACATATGCCACACATCCTGCTTTTTGAGTCATACCCTGGCAACATCTTGTGAAACTTTAGCGGCTTCTGTCAGCTTCTTGACCACTTTCATACCCTTCTAGTAATACTGTGGGCAGTATTATAGTGCCACGAGGTTGGTATCAAATGTTGTTATTTATTTGCAAACGATTATTATCTGTTTTGCAAACGAGAACCATTTTTGACAGACTGGAATTTGCACTGTTGGGGCTTGGCTTTCTTGCCACCTTTGACATATTGTTCGCCGAGTTAGGGACCCTGGATGTTGTTTGGGTCGTGTATTAGGTCCACGACAGCCTTTCGATGGTCTTGGATGTCGTGACTGTGTGAGCACACAAGGTTTAGTCTGTACCACATAATGACAATCACGTGGTTTATTGGAGCCTTTAAACCAGAAATGACTAAAATACAACTCTGACTGAATCTAACAAGAAATATATGACTGGATTTGGACAGTACTTGCTTTTTAGGCAAAACAATCAATCATGCAATCTGAAACTGGTATTGCATCATACATGATATGAATTGCATCATGTTATTACTAGAAGTCATGGATGATGCAATCATAACTAAGTTTACATCACTCTGCTGAACAAATTGCCCTATATCAGCTCTAGAAATCATACAGTATCATGCTCTCTTATTTGTCAGTGTTTGATTTTGCAAAGGGACACATTTATGTTTGGTCAAAGTGAGCAGAGGTGCCTCGTACCTGTGTGAACAATGCTGATAACGTCTGCTTTGTTTATGGTGAATTGACTTTTGCATCACAAACGTACAGTATAACCACTATTGTTAAGAAAGCTTATCACCTTTATTTTGGCTGCAAAATTGGAGATCAGGACAAGAGGTGGGCCCGCCACATATGTTGCAACTCCTGTGCAACAAATCTTTGCCAGTGGTTGAACAGGAAAATGAAATCTATGCTTTTCGCAGTACCAATGATTTGGTGAGAACCAACAGATCATATCAGTAATTGCTACTTCTTCCTGGTGCCTCCAGTTGGGAAATGTGTCAAAGAAGAAAAAGTGGACTGTGTATTATCCAAACATTCCATCAGCAACACGCCCAGTACCACGCGGAGGACTGCCTGTTCCTGATACACCAAAATCATTATCACACAAGTCAGACGAGGAAGAGGAAGAGGATGAAACTTCTAGTCCTGAACCATCAAAGTCACATGATTCATGTTTTCTCACCCTCAACATCGTTCATGATCCAGATGAGTGGGGACCGTTGATTGATTCATCGAAGACAATTCTTAAATGCGTTTTGCTGCATAATAGCAATGTTTTGCCATCAGTTCCAGTTGGTCATGCAGTCCATATGAAAGAAACCTATGAAAACATGACACAACTTTTGAGGTGCATGAACTATGACCAACATCAGATGCAGCTTTGTGGCAATGTGAAGGTTCTTGCTCTCGTGCTTGGTTTGCAGACTGGATACACAAAGTACTGCTGTTTTCTCTGCGAATGGGCTGGTAATGTGCAAGATTCCCACCACATCAAGATAGACTGGCCACTCCGACATTCATTGAAGCCTAGGAGGAAAAGCGTTCAGCATCCACAACTTATTGAATCAATGAAGATTGTGTTATCACCCTTGCACATCAAGCTGGGTCTAATGAAGAACTTTGTCAAGGCCATGGACAAAACCTAAGCAGCTGTCAAATACCTCCATGGAAAATTTCCAAGGTTAAGGGAAGTTAAGATCAAGGAAGGTGTCTTTGTTGGTCCTCAGATTTGTGAACTTCATCGAGATGATGCATTTGACTGTGCACTGCGTGGCAAGGAAAAGACAGCATGGAAAGCCTTCCAGTTAGTGGCAACAAATTTTCTCTAAAACAACAAGGCAGACAACTACAGGGAGTTGGTGGAAAACCTCCTCAAGGCATACAAAAGCCTTGGTTGCAACATGTGACCAAAGATATATTTTTTGCACTCTCCTCTACATTTGTTTCCACCAAACATCGGTGCAGTGAGGGATGAGCACGGCAAGTCATTTCACCAGGATATTGCAAAAATGAAGAAACACTATCAGTGCAAACAGAGCCCATCAATGCTTGAAGACTGGACAGTGACAAGAGATGCTCTATTTAATGAATACAAGAGACAAACCAAGAAGCACCAAGTAGACACCGAATAAGGACTAAACTATGTAATTATATAAAAATAATAGATTTTTGCTATTACTATAATATTTATTTATATAACCCTTTTGCTGTTTTTAAAGTGTTCAGTAAACAGGACAGGTGAAATATTGTAAAGCAAACATAAACACATGAAAAAATCTAAGCTTGCAATTTATGATTAAAACTCACTATATACACAATATAAATTAATTGTCATATTTGAATTCATCACATCAAAATCCATAACAAAGAGTACATTTTATCTCTGAAGCAGACGACTTCTAAAACATTGTATACCAGTGTTATCTGCTTGAACATCAACAGTCAATATCTATGTCTTAAACATCTGCTCTAATATTTTTAACATAACACTCTGTGGAGTTTGAAATTCCATTTTCTTACATTTGTTTTATAAACCATTTAATTTAAAGTAAATTCAGTGCTTCCTTTTTTGTATTTTACAAAACTATTTATTTTGTATTTTCAAAACTACTTTATGTCTTTTATTTTGCCATTAAAAATCAAAAATACATATAATTTCTCAATTCTTTTTATGGAGTCTTTCCTGATATTTGTTCAGGTAAAACCAAGATTTAGTCAATACCAAGGTTTTGAAGTTTACTGAATATGTAAAGAAAAATCCTTAATGTACATATACTTAATAGCTATCTAACCCTAAAGTAACAGATAGCAGTTTCCTAAAGCCATACCAAATTCTCAGTACAGATATCTGGAAGTTTCATCTTTGAAATTTATGATACTTGAGGATGACTAAGTCCAACATTGACTTGTCAAGATTAATGTTTGCTCCATTTATTTTTCTTTTTAAAAATCCTTTCATTTCCATTACTGCTTCATTGATGGATTGCACATCCACAAAATAGAGGGTCATGTTGAAAGCATATATGTAACTAGGTAATAAGGCCTTTTGCTTATGTCTCAATAGAACATATGTATAAATGGGGTGAAAGTGGAAAGCCTTGATGTACTCCTAGTCCAACTGGAAAAAATTCAGCCAAATGAATAATTGTCTAAATGTGTATTGATGAATTCAACCCATGAAACCTTAACATCCTATCAATGGGCAGTGGTCTGGTTTCAGAGTTTGCCAAAAGATTTTTATCTTGAGCAAGTGTAATATTTTCACATATCAGCCTACTTTGAACTTTAAAAGTCA
Source organism: Sinohyriopsis cumingii (assembly GCA_028554795.2). Taxonomy (NCBI): domain Eukaryota; kingdom Metazoa; phylum Mollusca; class Bivalvia; order Unionida; family Unionidae; genus Sinohyriopsis; species Sinohyriopsis cumingii. The sequence goes on from CM068842.1 coordinate 38,446,313, forward strand.
TTTTTGAGTGTTGCCTCCCCTACATCATTTACAGTTATGCTCTTGCATATTTAACCAAGCTTTCTTCAAATGAAACATATTAGCTGGTTTTTTTTGGTCATATGAACACAGGTCTAAGTTTAATATAGCTTGGCTAAGACAATATAGCCATCATTTTACTCTAAATGTAACCAATCTTTTGTGCTCCTTATTTCATGACAAACATTGACACTTTAACTTTTATTGTAACTGTTACACACAGAGCTTTGCAATAATATTAAAAGTTATTGCTCACACTTCAAAATATATTAATGGCCAATTTCCATAACAATCAGTATTTAAATATTACATATAATTGCAAAACTGCAATGGTTTGCCAACAGTAATGAGATATCATGGCAAAATCAATAAAAATTTTACAATGTCTTTTACAGTACTCTTGTTTTCCACAGTAGCACTTTTAATATGCTCAAATGTAACATATGCCATTTGATAAAATCCTACCTTGGGTCTTGTGGTACTTTTATCTTTCATTCAGACTTACATCCATGACAAGGAAGCAGCCTTTAAAATTCAGATACAGGCAATGCATGGCCAACTCAAGCATCTGAGAAAAATAATCAACCTGAACAACAAGGATCTTCAATGCTTTACTTCCACTCCTGACAAATTTTGTTCTGGAAGAATAATGGAACTTTGGAAGACATCATTAATTAAATGTGAGAATGTTCTTCTTTTAAATCTTTTGTCTTTAAGTCTCTTATTATATGCATTCTTTTCTGTATTTTTTAAATACAAAGTTACAGTTTTTTCCCTTTATGCAAACATTGGATAAAATATTCTGGCCAGATATTCTCTCTGTAAATGTCATGGCCTGAAAGCCTCAGGAATTTTACAAGGGACATTTTTGAAGGGTATTATATATGAATTGCAGTTTAACAAGGAAACACTATATACCAAGCCAGATGCAATCCAAATGCTGTTGATGAACTGTTTAGTTATGATGTGCAAAATTTATATTTTTTAAGCTTCATTCAAGAGTACCACAACTTACATAACATGCCAGCATGTTGTTTAGGGTAATGGTTATGTTGGTTTTTACCTTTCAGTCCTAAAACTAGCAATATTTACTTGTCTCTTCAAGTACAACATATCTGTGTAAGTTTGGTGATGGACGATTCAGTAACCTAAATTACTAGCATTAAGTGCAGACTATCTTCTTGTTATCAGGCCACTGTGATCGTGAACATTTCAATGTAGAACTAATCAGTACGCTTCATAGTACATGTATGATCAAGGGCACAAAACAGAATGCTTTGGGAAAGTCAAATTATTTTCATGTTATTGTTGCATGTATTTTTTCAAATCATGGTGACCTTGAGTTTTGACTTTCAGATGCCAAAATAAATGAGTTATCTGTCCTTACAGAGCAACCCGTCTTCAAAGTTAAGGTATATCAAGCAGAACATATTATTGCATGGAAACCATTCTGTTTGGTCAGTCACAGTGACCTTAACCTTTCAATTTTTTAACAGCGTTCTTGTGAGAAAGCTTCTCGTGGGTTGCTGGTTTTTACCGGGTTTTCACGGGTTCTTCCTCCATCATTAATACTGGCCACCATGTACAGCCTATCGTGTGCTAAAAAATTGTGTTACACCCTACAACAACAACAGCAACAACAACAACAGGGTTCTTTATCTCCTTAAGGGCAACCAATATAATGCAGTTTGGTGAAGCAGTATATGGTAAAACTCTTGGTATTGGATCAAAACTATTTTTGCTATAATCAGTGGTATTGAACTATGACATTTTTACTAATACATCAATAGGGTTCTTTATCTCCTATGCAGTACTTGACCTTCAATATTTTGTAAGATATGTAAAGCAGAAATCATGTTATTGCAAGGAAACTTATTACCATAGATGGTCACAGTCACTGTGACCTATAAAAAACCCATCTATGGCAATATGATCAAATTATAAAACATAAATAGATCACAGTGTCCTAGCATTCAATGATAGTTCTAATAGTCATCATGAAACATTTACATACCAAGTCATCCTTGTCTACAAGAAGTAAGTGTCTTGGAAAATGATCTAAATACAAACCCTTACCACAGCACAAATGCCAGGCAGATTGATTGAAGGATGGACAGGTGGACTTTCTGACAGACATTATCAATCCTAGAATTGCACTGCAATCCAGCCAAAATGTTCTGTACATGTATATAGATTTGGGATTATTTTTCTTGCAGCTGCAACACCAACTGTACCATGTGTCGAATACCTACAGACAAAGGTAAGATAGATGTACCAGTACACACTTTGCATATAAACAGAAATCAAATATAATTTTAATTGTATCAGTATTTTATTAAACACTTTTTGGAAACAGCTATTAGGAGTAAGCAGACATATATAATTTAGTAGCATGGTTCATTTCACATTTGAGTGATTTTTATGGTTTCAGGTCTAACAGCCATTTATATCTCTTTGCCAAAATTCCAGGAAGAAATTTTGACAACACTGACCATCCAATTTTTTTTTTGTTCTAACTGAATTTCAATGCCTACATGTTTTTCCTTCTTTATCTCTAATCCTTGTGCTTTAAATATGTTCTGAATCTAGACTAGACATCCCTGAGGGCACTGTGTTGGTTACTAGTCCTTCTTTATCCCCAGACTGAATGCAGGAAGCAGTTTCCTCAGTATAATGCTTATTTACTGTTGTCTGCTCTAACCTCACATGTATGTGGCTTACACATGGTTTGAAGCAGAAGCCTATTTTTATTTTTATTTTTGCATGACACGTTGAGATTCTGTGGCCTAATTTTCATCAAACTTCACTGGTAGATCACACCTGAACAGTGGCAGCTCCTTACTGATGAGTCTGAGAGGTAAAAGACCAAGATCACTAGAGTCATCATTGCAATTTGTTTGTTGTTTCTATGTCGATTTTTGTGCATCCTGTTTATTCAAACACCATATGTGGTCTACACTTCGGTAAGGCACCTCCCTAATCTTAGAGGTCAAAGTTCAATGTCACAGTAACTAAAATTGTCATTTTGGGTTCCACATGATAATCTACCTTCCTCCGATTTCCTGCACCCAATTTATTTCAAGTCCAAGGTTTCATTTTATTAGAGGAATGGTAGCTCCCTACTTAGTCTATGATGAAAAGATCAAAGGTCATGATCTCAGGGTGTGAAATACAAAATTATGTTAAATTTACATCTTGTATTAACTTAGGTCAAGGTAGGGACAAGATCAGACATTCTTTTGATGGCTTGTTCTGATCAACATTTTTTAAAAACATAAACTGGTGAAGAATAATGTAGACAGTAGCGGTTTTAAGGATGTGCAGTCCCGGTGTGAAATGAGGACATTTTTGGTCCAGCCAACAAAATCTAATTTATGTATCACTTAAGAAATTCTGTGAAATATTCATGGAAAAATAAAGGTTTGTTTTCAAAATCAAATTTATCTTAAAATGATCTGCTTTAATAATGTTTTAAACAAACTCCATAATTTTGCCCCCTCCCCCTTTAGAGGCACAGTGTGATCTTTCGCACCTCGATAAGGTCACTACTGAATTCTCATAATTGTATGATTTATACTATGAAAGTGATAATTTAAGGATTTCTTTACATGAATACATAGAGAAAAAATTTCTAATATTTTCTAATTTTTGTAAGTCTTGCTGGCTTTTGTATTTAAATTATTGATCAGATTTTTATATATTTTATTTAAAAATGAGTACAACTGTAAAATTATATCACTTGAAAAACATAATCTTTTTTTGACAAACCTGCAGAATAGTAAAATGAAATGACTGAAATACATTCAAGTGCCTTGGTCCTCGTCTTATACAACAGCATGGTGATCTGTGTGATGCAATGAATAGTCATTATAAGTGTTGAATATAGAAATATTTTGACATGGGCATGTTGACGTAAAGAGGCATGAGAAAAATATACATTCAAATTTAGTGAACATTTTGACCTGTAGGTCTGGGCATGTAAAGTAGGCCCAATGTGCCCTTTTGTATGTCATAGGAAGAAACTAATGGAGGTAACCATTTTTCTCTGGGATGCATTCCATGGCAAGGTTACAGCAGAGGTCATTAACTTTTTTAAAGAATGCAGTTTATATTCTGACTTTGTATTTTAAGGCCGTTATCCCTCTTTTCCTCTCTTTGTTTAATATGCCTTTATCGCACACCTAAACTTAGTTTCACATTGTGTAGCCAGGAATGTGCTGATGTGCCATTAAACCCTACAAAACCAAACATATATACCCCCAATGAAAATATTTCCCCACATGCATGTTCAAAATATAAGTTACAAATATAGTCTGATCAGTATAGTAAACAACCATGAGCTGCAGCTTACATTTTCATCAATAACATTTATTTCAAAAGGTCATGGAGCTTGAACTAAGACTGTTCAGAAGAGACAAGCTCATCGAGGTATTAGAGGAGAGGATTGCAGCTTTACAGCCTGGCTTCTCGATTCTAACTCAACCTCACCTATATGCATATCTGGATGACTCCAAGCATGTATCGGAAACCATGTTTCATGGCATTAACAATACCAAACTTAAGCAAGCCATGATGGAAGGTCAGGAATCCTATGAACAGCTGGGGGACTCTTGGATTGGATTCATCCTCAATGGAGATGAAACATCTGATGTGGACCTTACATCGGAAACTGAGACATGCTTGGATGAAAGTGACACTGATTTGCTCAGTTTAACACAGGAAGAGGAATTGATGGCTCAGGAGGAGTCGGGGAAGCAGGACTGGGAATATGAGGACAGTATGGTGGATGAAGCCTATCAGTCTATGTATGTCGACCCATATGATAGTCAAGACAGCAATGGGAATGATATCGTCACTGTTGGAAGTGAGTACAGTGGGAATGATACCATCACTGTTGGAAGTGAGTACAGTGGGAATGATACCATATCTATTGGAAGTAAGTACAATGGGAATGATAATTACACTGGGAATGATAACATCACTGTTGGAAGTAAGTACAATGGGAATGATACCATCACTGTGTGGAAGTAAGTACAATGGGAATGATACCATTGGAAGTAAGTACAATGGGAATGATACCATATCTATTGGAAGTAAGTACAGTGGGAATGATAAGTACACTGGGAATGATAACATCACTGTTGGAAGTAAGTACAATGGGAATGATACCATATCTATTGGAAGTAAGAACAATGGGAATGATACTATATCGGAAGTAAGAACAATGGGAATGATACTATATCTATCGGAAGTAAGTACAATGGGAATGATACCATATCTAGTGGAAGTAAGTACAATGGGAATGATACCATATCTAGTGGAAGTAAGTACAATGGGAATGATATCATATCTATTGGAAGAAAGTACAATTGGAATGATACTAGATCTATCGGAAGTAAGTGCAATGGGAATGATACCATATCTAGTGGAAGAAAGTACAATGGGAATGATACCATAACTAGTGGACGTAAGTACAATGGGAATGATACCATATCTATTGGAAGAAAGTACAATGGGAATGATACCATATCTATTGGAAGAAAGTACAATGGGAATGATACCATATCTATTGGAAGTAAGTACAATGGGAATGATACCATCACTGTTGGAAGTAAGTACAATGGGAATGATACCAAATCTATTGGAAGTAAGTGCATCGGGAATGATACCATATCTAGTGGAAGTAAGTGCAATGGGAATGATACCATATCTAGTGGAAGTATGTACAATGGGAATGATACCATATCTATTGGAAGTAAGTACAGTGGGAATGATACCATATCTATTGGAAGTAAGTACAATGGGAATGATACTATATCTATCGGAAGTAAGTGCAATGGGAATGATACCATATCTAGTGGAAGTAAGTACAATGGGAATGATGCCATATCTATTGGAAGTAAGTACAATGGGAATGATATCATCACTATTGGAAGTAAGTACAATGGGAATGATGCCATATCTATTGGAAGTAAGAACAATGGGAATGATAACATCACTGTTAGAAGTAAGAACAATGGGAATGATACCATCACTGTTGGAAGTAAGTACAATGGGAATGATACCATATCTATTGGAAGAAAGTACAATGGGAATGATACCATATCTATTGGAAGTAAGTACAATGGGAATGATACCATATCTATTGGAAGAAAGTACAATGGGAATGATACCATCACTATTGGAAGTAAGTACAATGGGAATGATACCATATCTATTGGAAGTAAGTACAATGGGAATGATACCATATCTATCGGAAGAAAGTACAATGGGAATGATACCATATCTATTGGAAGAAAGTACAATGGGAATGATACCATATCTATTGGAAGAAAGTACAATGGGAATGATACCATATCTTGTGGAAGTAAGTATAATGGGAATGATACCATATCTATTGGAAGTAAGTACAGTAGTCACTCCTTCTAAAGCCCCTCATTATACTGATGCCACTCTTATAATGCCAGTACAGTCATGAATCCAATTAAATTGGTCACATTGTTTTATCATTGCTACTTATTTCACTTCCCTTTAATGCTTGGCTGATGGGAACCAGTTTTAGAGTGAGTTGAGATAGTTTATTTTAATGCACTATTAGGACACAGCCTTTTGGAACATCCCTCAAATTAAGGTCATTTCACTCGTCATAAGTCACTTTTATGGACTGTACTACTTAGGCTATTTTCACCTAATGAGGTGTGATCATTTGTTTCATATAAATATATGTTAATAAGTTTTAAGAAAACACCAAGAGCAAAACAATTTTAACAAAACCCATAGTGCAGACAATTTTTAACAGAATACAAGAGCAGACAATTTCAAAAGTTGGCAGTGATTGGTTAAATTTACTCTCTAAAATTTGTTGCTGTTTAAAGACCTTTGGCTGGTTATATTCTCTTTAAAGTTTGCTTTTACAAGGTCCATTTTTGTTTAAAATTAACACTTGGGATACAACATTTGTTTCCAGAGTAAATAAGTTTCAGTTTCCCCAAAACTCTTGAAAACTTTTGGAACTAGAAACATAATCTGGCTTCATAAGAATTTTGGTTTAGAGAGGATTCTTTGTCTTATGTAACTGTAAAATTAGTGTCTGAAAGCCACGTCTATGATGATGTTGGTATTGTAAGGTTAATGCCATTTTTCAGCACATGAGGGATATACATGTCACCAAGTATTTGTGGTAGAGGAAGAACCTGGAAATATCCCAGGAAAAATAACCAACCCACAAAAAGTTAATTGTAAGCTTTCTCACATAACCATGTTGGTTGAACCAAGATTCAAACTCACATGGACAGATGTGCAATGTAAGTGATCAGTAAGGGCAGGTGGAGGCCCAATCCAGGATTACTGACGGAAAAAAGAAAACAAACAATGTCTCTTTTATAAAGGTTATTAAATAACTAGGTAGATGAATCCCATGAGCATGGTTTTATCAGACATGATCGATTCATTCACTGCTTAATTGACTTTTCAAATAGTTTTGAAGATAGATTTCTAATTTTATCCTTTTTTTCCATGGGAAACCTGCGAGCACATGAAATCTGTTTAATTTTTGTCTCTCTAAATGTTATTCAACTTAATTTAAATAGTATTCTTTGAAAATGTTAGGCCTTACATAGTAAGGTTGAGTACACAGTCCAATTGAAACGTCATAGAAAAAAAAATTAGGACAAATGAGAAAGCTTAATTTTTTTGTTGTTTCTAAATATATTTTTATTGTTCACTATTTTGAGGGGCAGAAATTTAATATTATCTATGAAAAAAATTATTTTGTATTCCAGGCGCTGAATTTTCAGAAAATGATATCAACTGAGAAAAAAAATTGAAGCAGAGGAAGAAAATTTGTATAAATAAATATAACTACAAAGTATTAAAACTTTTAAAACAAATATACTTTTCTCCAAAATTTTGTTTATGCTGTTGTAGTGTTGAAACAAATATTCCATCACAAAGCAGACTTGACTCAACATGGCTGCATCATAGCTTTTTCTCAAGTAGTGTTGGTGTGCAATCTTTCTATCAGTAACATGATTTTTAACTAGAAATAGATTCATGGAACATAAATGTCTTGCTACAGTGACCTGAATCTGATGGGGCGATGTTGTATTACTTGTCAAGATGCATCAATACACAAGTTTCATGCCAGCAGCAAACTAAATCCAAGAAACTAACTAAAATACACTAAAATACAAAACTTAATATAACTTACCAAGGTTTGAAATAGAAGTTGCAGTGACCTACTTTTGATAAGAAGCCATGCTGGCTGAGTGGTTTGCATGCTGAACTCATGACTGAAAGGGTGCAGGTTTGAATCTTATAACTGGATTAGCTTGGATCAGTAAATGTGGTGTCTTTGGGCACCCACTACCCTTTTTACTAAATATAACTATCATTTATTACACACCAAACCAAACCAAGATAGTGATGTACTTATAAAAACACATCCCTACACAGAGTTGCAATCTTTGACCATATATGCCTAAGAAATGGACACAACCACGTAACCACAAATCGTAAACAAAAACATTAAGTTCATGTCACAGTAACCTATTTTTGACACAATGGTGTTGCATTTACCAAAATGCATCCACAAAGCTGCATGACTGAGATTAACAACTGTTACTGAACTGACCTGAACCCAAAACATAGCCAAAAGTCGCAGAGGCATGAACTTTAGGCCACAATGGACTACTTTAGGTTGAATGTTGTTGTACTGATCAAGAAGCATCCACACACAAAGCTGCATTACAATTTATCTCAAATCTTTTATGCATCTATTTTTCTATAGAATTTTGTACAAAAAGAATATACACAAAAAACTGCACCAGTCAGCAACCAACAATGCCAAAGAAACTGAACTGAATAAAACAAAGAACACATTGTGTAACCAACAGACACAGATATTTATATACCCTTCCACATTTGACTGAAAACAAAATAGTAGAAACGATTTAGACCAAGCAGTGACCTCAATATCTGGATATTTTTATAAGTTACATAGTTCTAGAGTGATTTGTGTTGGCTCATTTAATTTCCAAGTCCTATATTAATAAAATTAGGTAGAAAACTGAATATGGTGTTTGGAATCCAATAAAATGTCAGACTGAAGTATTTTATTATAAGCTAAGAAACTGATTTGAGTAAAAAAAAATGTACCCAAGGTATTATCATGTAAAACCAAAACCGACCTTGGAAATGCTCTTAAGACTCCAACAGTGATGCAAGGAAACCAGCATGATTATAAATACAGAAGAAAAAAACAAAGACCCTACTATTTACAAGACTAAAAAAAAAATAGCAAGGTTACATACTGACAAACTCCAAATTCTATTTGACAATGTAAACCACAACAACATGTAGCTCTTTGTTTGACCCCATACCCATATATAGCACTTGTGACAATGATGTTTTAAAATAACTTTTCCATCACAAAAAACTTGATGAACTTTATTTTATCATCCATAATGACCCAGATACCACAGCATCCAATGATTTAAACATGATAAAGTGGTTATAACCCCAAAATGAAAAGAAAATCAGAGATTTAAAAGATCCCTTTTTTATATTTACTGCAGTAAATTATTTTTTACCAACAAAACTGGTTTGCTTTAAAATGCAAGCTTTTTCCAGGAGTACTGAGCCTTTAGTCTTTTTTCCAGTACTTTTTTTGAGCCAACCTCAAATTCAAATACTTTTCATGGTAATCACTAAAATTCAAGTACTTTTCATGGTAACTACTAAAATTCAAGTACTTTTCATGGTAACCACTATAATTCAAATACTTTTCATGGTAACAACTAAAATTCAAGTACTTTTCATGGTAACCACTAAAATTCAAGTACTTTTCATGGTAACCACTAAAATTCAAGTACTTTTCATGGTAACCACTATAATTCAAGCACTTTTCATGGTAACCACTATAATTCAAGTACTTTTCATGGTAACCACTATAATTCAAGCACTTTTCATGGTAACCACTATAATTCCAGTAATTTTCATGGTAACCACTCAAATTCAACTACTTTATAAGACTACAACCTTGTTTAATAATATCATCAAAATTAACCAGTACCATGTAATGCCCCATCTTTAAAGAGACAATCTAGTTTTACAATTCATGCCCAACTTTAACATGAGAACCATACAGCCTCTAGACAGTGTTTTTACACATACAGATAAGAAATAATATTAACAGGGCGCTAGAGAAAATGTTTCTACTTATGTAGACAAAGTTGTAATTTACCATAGTTCTGGACAAACTGTTTTTACTTCTGTGGGTAAACCTGTAACCTATCATAACTCTAGACAGTGTTCTTACTTATGTCGATAACGAATGTAATTACCAGAGCTCTTGAGCAAAATGAACCAAAAATTCATAAGTAACTTGTACATGTGTTTTAAGTACAATGAACTGTTTAATTTTAAATACTAAGTCCAAAGTTTTCAGATGATGCCACATTAGCTTAGTTGGTAGAGTGTAGGACATGTAATCCAAATTTAGTGGGTTTGATATCCACCCAGATCAGCTTGGATTGGATGAGTCTGACTTTGGGGAAAGCTACATAGGTCAAATTTCCTAAAAATGATATAGCTAATAACATTTTAAAAACTCTATTACAAACCAACCAACAAATGCATATTAGTCCTGCTCTAAGCACAGCCAGTATTTATTATGGTGCATTTGAACCATATAAAATATTCAATCTGGCCAAGCACAGCAAATGTTTATTATGGTGCATTTGAACCATATAAAATATTCAATATGGCCAAGCACAGCCAGTGTTTATTATGGACCATTTGAACCATATAAAATATTCAATCTGGCCAAGCACAGCCAGTGTCTATTATGGTGCATTTGAACCATATAAAATATTCAATCTGGCCAAGCACAGCCAGTGTTTATTATTTGAACCATATAAAATATTCAATCTGGCCAAGCATAGCCAATGTTAATTATGGTGCATTTGAACCATATAAAATATTCAATCTGACCAAGCACAGCCAATGTTAATTATGGTGCATTTGAACCAAATAAAATATTCAATATGGCCAAGCACAGCTAGTGTTAATTATGGTTCATTTGAACCATATAAAATATTCAATATGGCCAAGCACAGCCAGTGTTTATTATGGTGCATTTGAACCATATAAAATATTCAATCTGGCCAAGCACAGCAAATGTTTATTATGGTGCATTTGAACCATATAAAATATTCAATATGGCCAAGCACAGCCAGTGTTTATTATAGACCATTTGAACCATATAAAATATTCAATCTGGCCAAGCACAGCCAATGTTAATTATGGTGCATTTGAACCAAATAAAATATTCAATCTGGCCAAGCACAGCGAGTGTTAATTATGGTTCATTTGAACCAAATAAAATATTCAATCTGGCCAAGCACAGTGAGTGTTAATTATGGTTCATTTGAACCATATAAAATATTCAATCTGGCTAAGCACAGCAAATGTTTATTATGGTGCATTTGAACCATATAAAATATTCAATATGGCCAAGCACAGCCAGTGTTTATTATGGACCATTTGAACCATATAAAATATTCAATCTGGCCAAGCACAGCCAGTGTCTATTATGGTGCATTTGAACCATATAAAATATTCAATCTGGCCAAGCACAGCCAGTGTTTATTATTTGAACCATATAAAATATTCAATCTGGCCAAGCACAGCGAGTGTTAATTATGGTTCATTTGAACCATATAAAATATTCAATCTGGCCAAGCACAGCCAGTGTTTATTATGGACCATTTGAACCATATAAAATATTCAATCTGGCCAAGCACAGCCGATGTTAATTATGGTGCATTTGAACCATATAAAATATTCAATCTGGCCAAGCACAGCCAGCATTTATTATGGATCATTTGAACCATATAAAATATTCAATCTGGCCAAGCACAGCCAGTGTCTATTATGGTGCATTTGAACCATATAAAATATTCAATCTGGCCAAGCACAGCCAGTGTTTATTATTTGAACCATATAAAATATTCAATCTGGCCAAGCACAGCCAATGTTAATTATAGTGCATTTGAACCAAATAAAATATTCAATCTGGCTAAGCACAGCCAATGTTAATTATGGTGCATTTGAACCAAATAAAATATTCAATTTGGCCAAGCATAGCCAGTGTTAACTATGGTGCATTTGAACCATATAAAATATTCAATCTGGCCAAGCACAGCCAATGTTAATTATGGTGCATTTGAACCAAATAAAATATTCAATCTGGCAAAGCACAGCCAGTGTTAATTATGGTTCATTTGAACCATATAAAATATACAATCTGGCCAAGCACAGCCAGTGTTTATTATGGTACATTTGAACCATATAAAATATTCAATCTGGCCAAGCACAGCCGATGTTAATTATGGTGCATTTGAACCAAACAAAATATTCAATCTGGCCAAGCACAGCCAGTGTTTATTATGGACCATTTGAACCATATAAAATATTCAATCTGGCCAAGCACAGCCAATGTTAATTATAGTGCATCTGAACCATATAAAATATTCAATCTGGCCAAGCACAGCCAATGTTAATTATGGTGCATTTGAACCAAATAAAATATTCAATCTGGCCAAGCACAGCCAGTGTTTATTATGGACCATTTAAACCATATAAAATATTCAATCTGGCCAAGCACAGCCAATGTTAATTATAGTGCATTTGAACCATATAAAATATTCAATCTGGCCAAGCACAGCCAGTGTTTATTATGGACCATTTGAACCATATAAAATATTCAATCTGGCCAAGCACAGCCAGTGTTTATTATGGACCATTTGAACCATATAAAATATTCAATCCGGCCAAGCACAGCAAATGTTTATTATGGTGCATTTGAAACATATAAAATATTCAATATGGCCAAGCACAGCCAGTGTTTATTATGGTGCATCTGAACCAAATAAAATATTCAATCTGGCCAATCACAGCCAGTGTTTATTATGGTGCATTTGAACCATATAAAATATTCAATCTGGCCAAGCACAGCCAATGTTAATTATGGTGCATTTGAACCATATAAAATATTCAATTTGGCCAAGTACAGCCAGTGTTTATTATAGACAATTTGAACCACATAAAATATTCAATTTGGCCAAGCACAGCCAATGTTAATTATGGTGCATTTGAACCATATAAAATATTCAATTTGGCCAAGCACAGCCAGTGATTATTATGGTGCATCTGAACCATATAAAATATTCAATCTGGCCAAGCACAGCCAATGTTTATTATGGTGCATCTGAACCATATAAAATATTCAATCTGGCCAAGCACAGCCAATGTTTATTATGGTGCATTTGAACCATATAAAATATTTAATCTGGCCAAGCACAGCCAGTGTTTATTATGGTGCATTTGAACCATATAAAATATTCAATCTGGCCATGCACAGCCAGTGTTTATTATGGTGCATTTGAACCACATAAAACTTTCAATCTGGCCTAGCACAGCCAGTGATTATTATGGTGCATTTGAACCGTATAAAATATTCAATCCGGCCAAGCACAGCCAGTGTTTATCATTGTGCATTTGAACCAAATAAAATGTTCAATCTGGCCAAGCACAGCCAACGTTAATTATGGTGCATTTGAACCATATAAAATATTCAATATGGCCAAGCACAGCCAATTTTTATTATTGTGCATTTGAACCATATAAAATATTCAATCTGGGCAAGATTGAAATGATTATTACGTTGCTTAAGAACCATTTAAAATGTGTGATCTGGACAAGTTCTAAATGTTAATTATAATGAATCCAAGTTCTAAATGTGTGATCTGGACAAGTTCTAAATGTTAATTATAATGAATCCAAGTTCTAAATGTGTGACCTGGACAAGTTCTAAATGTTAATTATAATGAATCCAAGTTCTAAATGTGTGACCTGGACAAGTTCTGAATGTTAATTATAATGAATCCAAGTTCTAAATGTGTGATCTGGACAAGTTCTAAATGTTAATTATAATGAATCCAAGTTCTAAATGTGTGATCTGGACAAGTTCTAAGTGTTTACTATAGTGCATCTGAACCATGTAAAATAGGCACTCTGGAGAAGTTCTATTTATTATGATATATTCAAACCATATAAAATATGTGACCAGGACAAGTTCTAAATGTTTATAATGCTGTATTTCAACCATATTAAAAGTATGCAATCTGGACAAATTCTAAATATTTGTTACACTGCATTTGAACCATAATATTTTATCTGGAAAAGTTCTAAATGTTTATCATGGTGCATTTAAACCATATAAAATGTGATAGGGACAAGTTCTCAATGTTCCATGTTTATTATGGTGCATTTGATTCATATAAAATTGCTATCTGGACAAGTTCTAAATGTACCATATTTGTTTAAAATTATAGCTTCTGATCGGGTGAGAGCAATCATCATATAAAGCCCTATCTCTGTGCACCCTCTGTTAGTCAATAGTGTACACTCTTTGTTAGTCAATAATGTACACCCTTTGTTAGTCAATACTGTACACTGTTAGTTAATACTGTACATCCTGTTAGTCAATACTGTACACCTTTTGTTAGTCAATACTGTACACCTTTTGTTAGTCAATACTGTACACTCTTTGTTAGTTAATACTGTACACCCTTTGTTAGTTAAAACTGTATACCCTTTGTTAGTCAATACTGTACACCCTTTGTTAGTCAATACTGTACACTCTTTGTTAGTTAATACTGTACATCCTTTGTTAGTTAATAATGTACACCCTTTATTAGTCAATACTGTACACCCTTTATTAGTCAAAAATGCTTAGCTTTTGTTAGTTAACTGTACACCCTTTTTTAGTCAATAGTGCGTACTCTTTTGTTAGTCAATGCTGTATGCCCTTTGTTAGTCAATACTGTTGATTCTTTGTTAGTCAATAGTGCATTCCCCTTAGTTAGTCAATACTGTATACCCTTTTGTTAGTCAATACTGAATACCTTTTGTTAGTCAATACTGAATACCTTTTGTTAGTCAATACTGAATACCCTTTGTTAGTCAATACTGTACACCCTTTGTTAGTCAATAATGTATACCCTTTTGTTAGTCAATTCTGTATACCCTTTGTTAGTCAATACTGTATACCCTTTTGTTAGTCAATACTGTACACCCTTTGTTAGTCAATAATGTACACTCTTTGACACGTTTTAAAATGTGTGGAAAATGTCTTGATAAAAAAATCATAAGTTGTCTTGTTTGATATTCACAAAACACTATATTTATATTTTATCTTTAAAAAAACAACCCAAAACTAAATTAGTTCAAACCCAAGGAGTAAAATATCCAACAATATAAAACTGTATCGACAGTTATGACTTGCTGTTTCCAGTAGCAACCTATATGCTTTTTCGTTCTATCAATGAATAAAGTTCACCATAAAATAACTTAATCTGAGTAAATGACCTGCTGATTACAGAGTTTTACAGCAGATGGAGTTTAGCTTGTTTTTGGTGTGTTATGGCACACCAACATAAATACTAGAAAATGCGCTATAGTAACTTGGCAGTGGACATGCCAATGTAGCCAACCTAGCCAGTATACATAAAGAAAAGCATGGTTAAATTGTCTTGGAGAATTTATAGACATCTTAAAAGATGCAAACCTCCACTTAAACTTTTATTGTACTTGATGATACAAATACATAAACAAAATGCCTTAAAAACTTAAGTAGATTTAATATGAAAACAAGTCAGAATTATTACAGCCGAGTTTCACTTAAAAACTATACTTTTGTAGGTATACATATTTATATACTGATATTAAATGTGAACAAATGTGACTCCTAAAGTTCTCGATTTCATAAAAAAACGTATTCAGATATAATTTCTTAATGTCATAAACTGTTTGAAAAAGTCTAAAAACAGAGAATCCATCTCATCAGCATACTTGTTTGCAATCCATGCATCAATTCTGTACAACCAACGCAGTCCACCAGAAGAAAACACATTCATTAATAATAACACTATCCAATCATACTGTTGTTTGTATTAGCTTATTACAGACATATACATCATCAGAGAAAATGAAGATCCACTGAAATATCCATTCCCTGATTCCAGAACTCTTAATTCTCCAACATTTTGCAGAAAACAATAACAGAAATATTGTTGACCATAGCAATAACCAAAACCATCAATCCTCATGAATTAATCACAATCATCATTTCTCTTCATCTTTGTTGCCCTTTTTCATCTAATTGGTCTACTCAACTGGTTTCTTTCTAGGTGCTTGGTTTTACACTGAGAAACTACATTCTGTGTACCAGTTTATCATAATTATACCGATACACTCATGGTTCCTTCACAAAGAAAACTCTTCTTTAAAAATTGCATCCCAAAGAAAATTGATTTTCTTTAATTCTGTTCTTCTTTGTCACTATTGTGCAATAATGGAGTCAAGCAGTGTCTACTTTACTGTGTAATTACAGTTGAGGTCAGCACATTTTTAATTCTACTGTGTAATTACAGTTGAATTCAGCACATTTTGACTTTTACTGTGTAATTCCAGTTCAGTTCAGCCCATTTTACTGTGTAATGAGTTCAGCACATTGTACTGTGTAATTACTGTTGAGTTCCTCACATTTTACTGTGTAATTACTGTTGAGTTCAGCACATTTTACTGTGTAATGAGTTCAGCATATTTTACTGTGTAATTACTGTTGAGTTCAGCATATTTTGACTCTTTTACTGATGATCATTCATCTTGCGACAGCTGAAGAGTCTCTATAATTCCAGCTTTTGTCAGTTTTTTCTTTGGAGCATCTGGAAGAAAAACAATAGATGCAGTAAAATGCAAGTTATTTATGACTTTCAATTGTAAACTATTCAACATGATATTTCTCATAAAATGTGAATTTAAAAAATGCCCAACATAAATGTTTTCATAGAGATATATACAAAACATATTTTAGAAAATTGTATAGCATGAGCTACTCTCTTCAGGATTATGAATTTTATTTAATTTAGAATAATACTGGCAATCAAAGGATGCATATGTTAATTAAACAATGGACTCGCTTTGAACAGGACATTTAGTAAAAAAATTCACAAATAAAAGACCATCAAATTAATTTTCAAGAATAATTGCCAGGCAACGGCCAAGAGAATTTCAGGTTCCCTACTCAATACATATAATCAAACTTAAATATTACTAATAAATCAATATTGTTACTAATGAAGACAACTGTTGCACATACCTTCATGATAATGTTCAGCAGTTCTTTTCCTGAGTTCCTCCAAGTCATCAGCTGTCTCAGCCCATTCTAACACCAAGCGTCTCCCATACAAGTGAGTGCTGTGACACAGGACTTCAAAGGCTCTCTGAACACAAGATTTAAATATTATTTAGGTTTTAAAAGCAATAGATAACAAACTTTATTTACTGAGACCCAGGAAAAATTGGAGCTAATTCATATACACAATATACGACATTTTCAAATGACGTTTTTGCACAAAAAGCCTCTTGCCTCACATTTGGCAAATGTCAAATTAAATGCCTGTAGAAATAAATACAACCCTTTTCCCTGTAGCATAATTTTCTATTGTAGGCTGCTTTGATATATCACCTTCCGACCCATATAACAGAGAATCTTACACATATCCTAGTGATCTTATATTGTTGTTGTTGTCGTTGTTGTTGTTGTAGGGTTTAACGCCATTTTTCAGCACATGATAGACTATACATGGCAGCCATTATTAATGGTAGAGGAAGAACCCAGGAAAACTCCAGAAAGAACCACCGACCCATGACTGGCAAGCTTTCTCACATACCCACATTGGCCGAATCCGAGACTCGAACCCATGCAGACAGAGGTGAGATGGCAGTAATCCGTAACGAAGAGCGCTTTGTATAATTTATCAAAGATATATAATTTCTCAAACAACTGTGCATAATTTATCAGTATTGTATCATCATGTATCATTTATCAATCAAGTATAATTTATCAATAATGTATAATTTATAAACAATGTATCATTTATCAATCACATGTGTATCATTTATCAATCGTGAAAGCTAGACATGAAGCATCAACTAAATCTTTTCTAAAATTGATTTTGGCCAGATGAGTAGGGTAATTGCTGTCTTATCTTTACGGCCAATGTGGATATTTGAAAAAGCTTCCATTAGCTTCCTGTGGAATGGTGGTTCTTCCTCCAACAGTTGTATTGGCTATCATGTGCTGAAAAATGGTGTTTAGCCCAATAAACAGCAACAATAATCAAAATTGCCAATTTTACTTACTAATTTCAGAATCTACTGTTTCGATTCATTATTTACCCCCCCAAATCTTTGAAGATTTACAAAATATAAAGAACCAGTTTTAAACTTATGTGAAAAACTTGCATTGGGGATATGTTAATATGTTGATAAAATCTTCTGCTGCAGCACTGGACTATAAATCTAGTGCATATGCCCTTTGGACTTATCAAATGTAAGTCATTACATGACCTGTGCACACTGTTTATCTTACCTTGGCATCTTGCTTTGTCATGAAGTCAACAAAGCCAAACCCTCTGTGTGAACCAGTGCCACTCAGTTTCTTGGGAAGTCGGACTGTCTTTAACTCGCCAAACACCCTAAATTAAACAACAAACAAGAAATTAACTTGCCAGAACACAGAGAAGCTTACATGCATGTATTTATTCAGAAAAAATATTTTACATTTATCAATATTCATGCAGATCAGACTTGAGTGATGATAACAAACCAAGTGGTTGTTGTACGTCACAGTTACGTTTCATTCAAATGATGATATGTTCTTCTCAGGATGTATCCTTAAATCCTGTTTAATGGCAGTACATGTGCCAGGATCCATCAAGTCACCTGCACATCAAAAGGTGAGCCATATTCAATTAAGTGTAAAAAGGGTATCATAGGAACCTACTTTTGATATGAAGGTGTAGTACTATTTGGAATGCATACATATAACAAGTATCAAGAGTGTACAAGCAAAATGGCTGAAGAATTTATCTAACATGAAAATTATACATTATCACTGGATTGCAAAATAAAAAATGACCACAAGACCTGCTTTTGGTATAGAGGTGCAGCACTCATGATACACATATCTATTTTAATGACTTTTCAAGTAACAGTGTTCCAGAAACTGACCTAAACATGGACAGTGTGTGTGATCACTTGAGCATTTTAGTAGGTCAAAGTGACTTATTTTTGGTATGATGCTCAAGTATTCCTCAGGATTCGTGAACTGGTCTATTTTCATACATGCAAGTGTCATAGAAACTGACATTCAGAATTTTTTTTTTACATGGTCACTTGAACATGATAAGCAGGTAACAATGATCTACATTTTGATATGGTGATGTAGTACTAAGAATGTATGCACACGTACACTTTTATGATTATAAAAAAATTTATGGTATCTGAGCAACTGACCAAATCATAAATAGTCTATACTTGCTAACATCACTACAGACACTGATACAACATATAGAGTATGCTCGCCCCACACAGTAAAGGCAAGCTAATAAAATCATTAAATAAGGTACAAGAACCAAATATTAGATAACACTTTAATTCACGTTTATTTATTTTTAAACACATTGGTAGCAACTTTTACGGTACTCACAGACTTTAATATCATGTAAAAATGTGTACTTTCAAACAGAAGGATTAATATATTTGATCAGCACCCACCCCCAATTCTTGTCATTCCCAATGTAGCAAGAAAAGATAACTATAATTCCTGACATTTCCCATTATAGCAAGACTAAATAACCAGAGGATTTTGGTACTTTATGAAGTTAAGGTCACTCATTTTAATGTGTGAAAGTAAATGACATGCTATGCTTAAAATTAAATTCATTTTCTGATGGCAATTTGACATGACATTTCCCATTATAGCAAGACTAAATAACCAGAGGATTTTGGTACTTTATGAAGTTAAGGTCACTCATTTTAATGTGTGAAAGTAAATGACATGCTATGCTTAAAATTAAATTCATTTTCTGATGGCAATTTGACATGACATGACAGTTTGACCGAAATGACCTGGCATTTCTCTGGGCATAGTTCACTCAAGAAACAGCCATAAGTTTCCATACATTCCACATGTGATATTATCAAGATAATTCATCCACATCACATACAAAGCAATATTTTTGTACTGACCTTTTGGGTCTCTGCCCATTTGTCATATACATACGTACGTACATACATACATACATACATACATACATATATATGAGACGAATAAATTTATCAGCCTTTATCCAAGAGGTCAAATAAATCTCCTAATTGATTTAGCCAGGCATACATCATCATCATTGGCAGCTCTGTCTTGAGAGACCATGCGAACAGCACCCTTGGAGTGTCATCTGTCATTGGGGTGTTGGCATTGTCTGCTGTGGCTGTGCAGGCCTATGCGTGAGTGACAGTCCCCGTTGCAATTGGTGCAGACATACTGGGAAGTCTGAATTACTGGGTTTGCTGCCACGCTCTTCTTTCTCTCATGTTTCTCTGCTGCCAACTGGCCTCTCCTCGCATCAGCAACTGCTATGCCTTTGCTTAACATCAGTTTCCAGGTGCCTCGGTCCTCAGCCAGCACATCCCAGCCATTGGGTGAAATGTTGCATGCCTTCATGTCCCTCTTGCACACATCCTTGAAATGGAGTGAGGGACAGCCGACTCTTCTGGTACCAGTGCCCAGCTGTCCATACAGAATGTCCTTTGGCAGCCTCCCATCCTCCATGCATTGGACTTGTCCCAGCCATCAAAGGTGGTGTTTGCTCAGCAGGGAGTACATGCTGGGGGGACTAGCACACTGCAGTAATTTGCTGTGTGGGATGTGGTCTTGCCAGCTAATTTTCAAGATGCATTTTAGGCACTGCATATGGAAGGACTTCAGCTGGTGCTCCTGCCTCATGTAAGTGCTCCAGGTCTCATTCCATATAGAAGGGTGCTGAGAACGCAGGCCTGGTAGACTTGGATCTTGGTGTGTTCTGTCAGTGCATTGTTTCCCCACACCCTCTTCGTTAGTTGTGCCATGATGGTGTTTGCCTTTCCAATCCTTCTGTCCAGCTCCACATCAAGCGAGAGAGAATTGCTGATGGTTGACCCCAGGTAAGTAAAGTTGCTGACTGCTTCCAGGGTGACACCATCAATTTTGATGGAAGGGGCAATGGTGGTATCTTGCACGCTGACTTTTGTCTTTTCCAGGCTGATGGTGAGCCCAAACTGCTTGCAGGCATCAGCGAAATGGTCTCCCAGTCTCTGAAGGGCATCCTCGGTGTGGGTCACAAGAGCCATGTCATCTGCAGAAAGCATCTACATGATGAGCACCAACCTCACTTTGGTCTTCGAACGTAGTCATGCCAGGTTGAACAGCCTCCCATTGGACCTGGTGTGTAGATATATGCCATCAGTGGATGAGTCAAAGGTCCTGAAAGGGGTTGGCGCCAGCACGCTGCCCTGCTTCATGCTGCTGTTGATTGGGAAGGAGACTGAGGAGGATCCATCATACATAACTGTTGCCTTCATATCAGCATGGAAAGAGATTATCATGCTGTGGAGTTGGGGGGGGGGGGGCAAACAATCTTACTGAGAACTTCAAAAGCCTTGGTGAGGTCGATGAACATCATGTAGAGTGGCTGACCTTGCTCTCTGCTGTTCTCTTGGAGTTGTCGTAGGGAGATCATGTCTGTCGTTGACCTGCCTGCTCTGAAGCCGCACTGGGATTCTGGGTACACATGGTCCGTCAGCAACTGCAGCCTGTTGAGTATGATGCAGGCATACACTTTGCCAATGATGCTCAGGAGCGAGATCTCTCTGTAATTATTAGTCACTGAGGTCGCCCTTGTTTCTGATAGGGTCACAATCATGGTCTCGTGCATGTCTTGGGGGACTACTCCTTCCTACCAGGAGAGGCAAAGTACCTCATGCAGTGGCTGAAGCAATGTTGGTTTCCCAAATTGATAGCTTTGGGCAGGATGTTGTCACTACCTGGTGCTTTGCTGTTTGGGAGGGAGTCGATTGCTTTGCTGAGCTCCTCTAAGGTGGGCACTTTGTTGAGCTCCTCCATGGTGGGCAGTTTCTTTAAGCTGCTAAGGACTGCATCAGTGACTGAGGTTTCTTGGAAATATAGCTCTGAGTAGCGCTCCATCCATCTGGCCATCTGTTGCTCATGGTCAGTAATTTTCTCTCCCATCAGAGATTTCAGGGGGGTGACCCCATTCACTGTAGGGCTTACAGCCTTCATGATGCCACTGTACATACCTTGGATGTTTCTGGACTTGACACTATGCTAGATTCCTTCACACAATTGTAGCCAGTACTCGTTCGCACACTGTCCAGCAATGCATTGGAGCTGTTTTGGGCACTTCTGAGAGCAGTAAGCGTCTGTTCATTAGGACATTTTTTTGTATGCTATGAAGGCTTTTCGTTTGTCTTTGATTACTGTTTCCATCCTTGATAGATGTGCGTTGAAACCAGTCCTGGCTGGGCCGTTCCTTCTTGTCAAATGTGGACATGGATATGCTGTAGATGACACCCTTCATGGTGTTCCACTTGGCTGAGGCATTGTGCTCTGGCAGGTCCTGGAGAGCCTGGTCCAAGGTGGACACATACTCCTCCACCTTGGAGGGGACCAACATCTGTGCAGTGTTTATGCGAGGGCATCCTTTTGGTTTTGAGCGGTGTAGTGTGTGTGTCTGTAGGTGCATCCTGCTGCTCATGAGGGCATGGTTGAAGTCGCAGTTTGCACTCTGGTAGTTTCTGGTGGAGAGGACACTGTTGAGGGCAGAGCGCCTGGTGATGACCAAATCGAGCTGGTGCCAGTGATGAGACCTGGGGTGTTTCCATGACACTTTGTGTCGTGGCTTACACTTTAAGAAGGTGTTTGTGATGCACATGTCACTGTAGGTACACAGCTCCAGCAGTCTCTGACCGTTTTTTTTGGTCCTTTCAGTGCCATGCTGTCCGAAGCAGGTAGGCCATGACTCGTGGTCTGCACCTACTCTGGCATTAAAGTCACCAAGGAGGAATAGTGGTTTGTCTTTGGGGAATCCTCTGATCTGTTCATCCAGCTGCCTATATAACTGATCCTTTGTGTGTTCTGAAGACATACATAAATACCAATAAGATGGACTAGTGATCAGCCTTTATTCATGAGGTCAACTAGATTTGACCCTTATGAATATTCTATTTTGTTTAACCAATTACAATATGTGCATGACTCAGAGCCGCACAGATGTAGATCTGCCATTACAATCTACACTGGCAGATCAGGGTCTATGTTGAACATTCTCTGAGAGATTTTAGTGGAAGAGCAGTGACCCCTGATATACCCATAATAAAATGACAGATACTGTTTGACAATGTATTTTGATAAATATGATAAAATGCCACATCATTCTGCTCTACCTATACCAACTGGCTACACAATAATGACAATGTATTTTGATAAATATGAAAAAATGCCATGTCATTCTGCTCAACATATACCAAATGGCTACACAATAATGACAATGTATTTTGATAAATACAGTAAAATGCCAGGTCATTCTGCTCAACCTATACCAACTGGCTACACAATAATGACAAAGTATTTTGATAAATACAGTAAAATGCCAGGTTATTCTGCTCAACCTATACCAAGTAGCTATACAATAATGACAATATATTTTGATAAATACAGTAAAATGCCAGGTCATTCTGCTCAACATGTACCAACTGGCTACACAACAATGACAATATATTTTGATAAATACAGTAAAATGCCAGGTCATTCTGCTCAACCTATACCAACTGGCTACACAATAATGACAATGTATTTTGATAAATATAGTAAAATGCCAGGTCATTCTGCTCAACCTATACCAAATAGCTATATAACAATGACAATATATTTTGATAAATACAGTAAAATGCCAGGTCATTCTGCTCAACCTATACCAAATAGCTATACAACAATGACAATGTATTTTGATAAATACAGTAAAATGCCAGGTCATTCTGCTCAACCTATACCAACTGGCTATACAACAATGACAATGAACAATGTATATATACTACTGCTGAATGTGCCTGTAGATCGTACAGCAATGTGGAAAATAATAATGGTTCAAAAGCTATAGTTGCAAAAAGTGTATGAATAAGAATAAAGCAAACATTATTTAGATGAAAATCACATCCTTATTCTATTCTTTCTTTAAGCATAACAAAAGAATGCAAGGTACTTGCATGCAACATGGATCAAACTGTAAAATGCACAGATCCAGTCCAGATCTTTCATCACATAATGTCTGGGCAGACTGGATCTATAGTTGTTTTATAACTACTCAAATAAGCTGCACAGATCCAGATCTTTCATCACATAATGTCCAGGCAGACTGGATCTATAGTTGTTTTATAACTACTCAAATAAGCTGCACAGATCCAGATCTTTCATCACATAATGTCCAGGCAGACTGGATCTATACAGTTGTTTTATAACTACTCAAATAAACAACACAGATCCAGATCTGCCATCACATAATGTCCGGGCAGACTGGATCTATACAGTTGTTTTATAACTACTCAAATAAACAACACACATCCTGATCTGCCATCACATAATGTCCAGGCAGACTGGATCTATACAGTTGTTTTATAACTACTCAAATAAACAACACAGATCCTGATCTGCCATCACATAATGTCTGGGCAGACTGGATCTATACAGTTGTTTTAAAACTACTCAAATAAACAACACACATCCTGATCTGCCTCAGCATCATGCAACTGAAGATCAGGCTCTTGCAGTTGGATCAGAATCATGTCAGTGTATATGGAAATGAGAACTTACTTGAACAAATCTTCCACTTCACTTTTCTTGGCCTCAAAAGGAATATTTCTCACTAATATTTTAGTAGACTTCTGTTTTTTGGATGTCTGCTTTTTCTTTTTCTCTCCAGTTTTTGGTTGCCTGAAAGATGGACATCACGTTATGCATCTCAATATGCACAATAATGCAAATAGAAGTTATGGATTAAATCTGTATAATGTGAAAATGTGTCAAATAATGTAGACAATTCATAGCATGCAATTTGAGAGAACACTTAACATTACCACTACCAATGTTATGCAACTGAGCTATTTTCCTCATTGGATGAGCAACCTCCTCATGTAATGAGCAATAGCCCTCATGTAATAAGCTATTACTCTCATGTGATGAGTCACTTCCTTGTGTGATGAGCTACTGCTCTCATGTGATGAACTATTGCCATCAGAGGTTGAGTTATGGCCCTCATTTAAAGAACCACTTCCTCATTTGAGGAGTGTGTGCATGTCTGATTTGGATTTTTAACATAGCTTTAACAATTTATCAGTCATATCACTATGATGTGTATATTGTGGCAGTTTATAGTGATGTCTAGCACTGAGACACCATGCCACAGACATGTAACATGATGTCCCACCCAGTCACATTATCCTGACACCAGGCCGACCTATCCTAACATTAAGCTCTTAATGCTGACAACGTAGCGAGGTGGCTGTTAGTACCATTTTTATAAGTCCTCATTTGAGGACCTTGTTCCAATACAAATAGTATTCTGTAAAACCCCTTTTCCTTTGATTCACAGTAATCTTGACCTTTTACTTTCAAACGCCAGAGCAAGAAGTCTCTTTAATACCTTAAGTACAAGTCCACTACAACCTTTGATAAAGGTAAGTGGTCTTGAGCTAATGAAATTTATTATGCAATTACCGTTTTTCCGTTTCAATTTCAGTGACCATGACCTTTAATCTTTGATCCCAAAATCAATATACTTATTTCTTACCAAGTATATGTCATTCACATGCCTTGGAGGGTACATGGTTGAGAAATAAATTTCTGTGCAAAAAACATTTATAACTGTTCAGCCACAGTAACAATGAATTTTGACACTCTGAACACCACATCAATAGGCCTCAACCGTGCAAGCCATCCACAAAGTTTAATCAAGGTCTATGACATAGAACTAAAGTTATTGTGCAGAAACCATTTTTGCTTCTTTAAATCATTAACCTTGAATAGGCATATACAGTAAAAACTGCTATGAGTGAACCACCTGTCATTTGCTACCATAATCATTATGCACAGATCGATTTTATTATATACATGCTCTTTATGAGCGACCATCTGCTGAACACAACCAGTGACCACAATTTCTTGGTAAAATATCATTTTGACATTGCTATGAACAACTGCGTCGCAAAAACGAGGATAAACTCCACCGACCTTTATTAAATCCCTGTAAGAATGACCACTCATATTGTTTTAAATATATATAAAAATTAAAAACAATAGGCTGGCTATCGATGTCTGAATTTTTGTAGCTATGCTTATAGTGTTTTACAGTTTCTGTCATAAACCAGACTAATGTATAGGTAGATTATTTTATAGTCTGGTTCCCTGCTTCATATGCTCCCTGCGTTGTTTTGCGCTATTCGTATAGGGTATAGGGGTATGCAACACAGAGAACATACAAAGTAGGGAACCAGACTAATTATTCCCACACTTAGCCTGCTTCCCAGCCTTATCATAGGACCCAGCATCCTTATGAACAACTGTCTCATGAAAACAGACAGACACCACTGACCTACATGTAATCAACTTTTAATGATCACTTGATTAGTAACAATTGTTCTGATAAAAAAAACAAACATGAAAGGAATATTTAAAAAAACAGGATTGTTGCTACCAGGATGGATGCTACAGTTTATAAACCAGGCTAATGTACATGTCACGAATTGCCAGTGTAGTCCCAAAGTTGATGTAGTGGTCACGTATATTGTTTGTCTTTAGAGTTAATCCATATTCCCGGGGCTGAATAAGGTCAATGTATATTAAACCAGCAAGAGAGAATCATTTGCGGGATTTGATTGATAGTGTTCAAGACTTGTGATGTTTGTTGCTTTCCCCCTGATGTTAAGTGATTACATCCCAATCACAAAGCTGTCTTCTGTTCAAGTTGGTGTGACCCGGTTACACACTTTGCTTATAGAGTTAATCCCAGTATGTCATCTTTGAATGAACCTGTTGACTTTTGTTTCTGAGTAAATGGTTCCTTTTCTGGATGAGATAATTGTTTCTTTTTATTTCATTAATTGCTAGATATGCAATGCACATGTATAGATTTTTCATATTTTCCCACAGCCCAGTCAAAACGGTCTTTATGTTTGATATTACAACTGAGCACTAATAATTTTAACACCTAGAACCTTAATAACAATGGATGAACCTCCATTTTAAAAAGAGACAAATTTTAAGGCTGGAGAAAACAATTACTGTAAATGAAAGAAGTGAAAAAGAGCAGACCACTCGCAAAAAAGCGGTTTAAACATTGGTAAAACAAATTTAAATTGTTATAAAGGTAAAGGAGTAATTCAGAAATGATTTCATATGCTAAAATATGTGATCTTCCAATGTAAATGTGATTTCATGTTTAATGATAGGATTATATCTTTATTGCTATATAATTTTGTTTTTAGATGAATGCATACAATATTTTAACAAGTACTATTAATAAAGAATAGAATATACGTACAGTGATTGTGGTTATTTTTCTTGAAATTGTTCTGAAACTGGACCTTGGAAACTGGTCTTTTTGTACAATCCTGCTATGAGAGACCACCTGTCTTGAGAGACCGCTTTTTGTTGGCAGAAGGGGCAGTCTCTCATAACAGGTTTTACTGTACCATATTCCGAGTGAAAACCATCCACAAAGTTTAGTCCAGGACTGTGATGTAGAACTAAGGATATTAAGCAGTTACCTTGAACTTTGACATTTTGACCCAGACTCAATATACATCTACTTATCTGCATCCTCAAAGTATGGTCAAGGCTTGTGATGTATAATTAATGTGACTGTGGGAAAACCACCGGTTACCTTGACTGTAAAACTTTTTGATGCTAAAATCAATAGGTTCTTCCAAATACAAGCTATTTACAAGGCTTGGAACTGTTAGATTGAGGAGCACTCAAGTCATGGTATGGAAATGAAATTAGAAACTGGCAGGCAGATGGACATTACAATATGATAAACTCTTCCAGGACTTGCATGTTGAGCCCATGATCAAAGCACTACTGCATGTGTGACCTTGACACCAAGGTCAAAAGGCTGCATGTGTATGTTATAGAGAATAAACTGTTTAATTTCAAAACATTTCATCCAAATTATGAAGAAAATCCATCAAGTATTCTAACTCATATAAGCAAATAAAATAGCTTCAACCAACTAGACATTGCAAGAAGTGTATTGGTAAAGCACAATGTCGACATGACCGGACAGCTAGGAGAAGTAGCAATAACAAGATTTTCAAGATGACCATTGTGGCAAACATATTTGAAGTCAAATCTGTACCATTTTCATCTTGGACCAACTAGACATCATAAAAAGTCTTTCAGCAAAAACCCCATGCTGATAGGAACATTCAGTCAACTGAAGTAGTGATAACAAGATTTTCAAAATGGCCCTTGTGCTAGCAATACTGGATGTCTGAGCACCAAAATTTTCATTTATGCCAGCTAGACATCAGGTCTTTTGGTAAAAACCCCATGATGATATCACCATCCATTTAGGAGGTATGATAACAAGATTTTAAAATGACTGCTGTAGCTTTCATATTTGATGTGGTAGCAGTACCATTTTCATTTAGGACCAGATAAACATCAGGTCTTTTGGTAAAAAACTCATGATGATCTCACCACCCTATTAGAAGTTGTGATAACAAGATTTTAAAATGACTGCTGTGGCTTTCATATTTGATGTGCGATCAGTACCATTTTCATTTAGGACCAACAAGACAGCATAAAAAGTCTTTCAGTGAAAACCTCATGTTGATATGATCATCCATTCAAGAAGATTTTCAAGATGGTCACTGTGACAGAGATACTGAACATCAGACTGGCTACATTTTCATTTAAGAAAAACCAGACATCATAGGAAGTCTTCTGGTAAAACCCCATGTCAACAAGTCTTTTTATTCAGGAGTAGTGACAACACAGCTGCTGTAGCAGCCATATTAGACATAAAACCTACACAATTTGCATTCAGGACCAAAGATATCATAAAAAAATCATTTTGTGAAAACACGTTGATATGACCATCCATTCAGGAAAGTAGTGATAAGAAGATTTTCAATACTGTCACTGTGACAGCCATACTGGATGTATGAACAGCACTATTTTCTTTGGATGAACTATATCATGTGGTGAATGTGTGTGTAAATTTTGATGGCAATCCTCTGGGTAGTTTACAGTGGGTAACAGTAACAAACTTGTGCTCACTGACGTATAAGTGACAGACATCAGACACCATTCGATAAGCTCTTTAAAAAGACCATCCCACGAGTTCTGTTGGTCAAGAAAACTATTATGTGGTTCAGGAAATATATACAACGACAAACTTTATCCAAAACTAAAACAAACCAATAACACTGCTGCCAACAATTTAAAAGCAACTGCTTTGTCTTGCTTGCCACCGCATGAAAATAAAACATTGACAGGCGTATGCTTATGAACAGACAGCAGTTAAACTTAAAGCTCAGTTCCATTATATAAGATATGATCCAAACCTTAACACAAATATTAATCTGCTTTCTACATGCTTGACAGTGATGCTGATGATGCTGGGGTCAGATCATCAGCTTTCCTGTATGAAGTAATAATAAAACCATACGATCAACTAGACTATTCTGCAAAAGTGTGTATGTGTTTTAAAACCAGTCAAGCTGCCTGTATTCAATAAACACAGCAGAATCTAGATAGTTCAAACACCCAAAGGACCTAGAAAATCTGTTGGAGAGGTCTGCAGTTCAAAGGGCTAATATAAATAAAGACTTTCTCTTGCATCTTAAAAATGTTCAAGCCATCTAGGGTGTTTGATCCAAATATGCTTATACCATAGAAATTATACTGCAATTATTTTTCACATACAAAACAGCTATTACAAAAAGTACAGATATTCCATGTGATATATTTTCTTTACCTTTACAAAGGTCAAGTTTGCACACATGGTACCATTACATCAATCTCTTCATGTTGCTGCTCAATAGCAGTTCTATGAAGTAACAAAAACAAAGCTCTGCCTCTGAAGACGTTTTACCTTTATGCTATTTAATATGTTACGTTTTCAGTAAAATCCATATTTTTAAACAAGTCGCTATTACAACATTGTTATAGACCAGACTTACATTGTGACTCTATTGGATATCTTCAGTTCCAGTGTATGTCCATCCAGAACTGTGTGCTGTAGTTCCTTAAGGGTCCTCTGAGCACTCTCTGTATTCTTGTACTCCACGAAACCATAGCCCATAGACAAAAACTGACCTAGTTAATAGAAACTGGCTTGGTTAGGTACATCATTTATAATATTATGACACATTTTTGGTTAAACAAGTATCAAAATCAAAATAAGTACCCAAAACCAGAAGCTCTAGGGTAGAGGAAAAAATAACACAGCAAAGGTTCTGCATATGATCCTCCTTGGGTAAATTTACCAATTATTTGTCTGCCAAGATTTTTTGGCGATTTTATTCTCAAAATCAGTTATATCAGGATTTTCGTCAGAATATTTCTTTTGCTGTGGTAACCAAACTTGTTTTTGCAGACTACATAATTGCTTCACTTACTGTTAACAATAATAGTTTTTTTTACAAGAAGCATATACCGTTATAATACCGTTGGTGCCCACATTTTTTCTGAAAAGTGTTTGCCAAACCTGAATCAGATGAAGATCTTCTGCAAACTTAAATGATTTGATACAAGCAAATTCAGTAGATAAAAATTTGGTAATGGTCCATTTATTGACACTCTGGTCATCTCGTGTGTTGTATGTTCAAATCGCTCAAAATACTTAGAACACTCTCCGATTCCAATAAAACTTCCATGATAACATGCAAATATATGAACCGAGATAACATCTTTATAATTGTATCTATTATTCCATAATCCACCGTGTCCGTATTTGACACAACTCGATATTATATCATCAAGAAAATCAAACCTCATATGCTTCCACGAATTTTTCTCTCTAGCAAAACGAGCCATGATTGATGGAATTGTAAAGCAACTAAGCATCCTTGATAATAGTGGATTATGACATTGCAAATAGACCGGATTAATAGGCTCTTGTCCAATCAAATATCCAGGAGGCACTTGAGGCATAAATGTATACAGAATATATCCTTGCTGAGCCTGATTTGATTTTTCAAGATCGATTTGATAACTGCCATCAACTGCATCAAATACAAGATTAACTGATTGATATTATATTAACAATTCCTAGTGAAATATGATGGCTGCCACTGTACAGATCATTGTTGTGTTTGAGAATACCTGTTGGCGGGGTTATTTTTCTCCATGACTCGACGATATGTGGAAAATATTCATTGATAATATCATTGACCCGTATTTTTAGTTCGTTGGTATTAAATTCTGATAATATAAAATTTAGTAAATCTGCCTCAGTTATTTTATAAAGATTAGTAAATAGTTTCTTCATTGATATTCTCATTCTTCTCTCCCCATCGTCTATTGACACAGCACTAACATTTATACGCTCAATAATAATTCAAGGTCTGATACAATTTGATTTAGATGTTGTATTGTTTCAATGACTTTCCTTTTTAAATCGCTATTAGGATACTCCAAAATATAATTTTTAAATAAATGTACTAATGTTGTGGACATAGTTATATGTTCATCTTCAGTGATCTAAATTATTCTTCATTAACAACAAATCTATCAGAGTTTACTCGATCACGTTTGTGTAGAATAGGATAATCGTAACAAAAATCAGGATTCCATGGCCACACAGTTCGATACTCTAGAAGTTTTATAAATATTTTCTTATCTGTAAGGAAATCATCTAACTTTGGTTCTGGTGGTCCTTGATAAAAAGGTGGTATCTCAGGCCATCCTAACAGGCTTTGGATTGATGATTGATATATATCTACAGCATAATCTAGAGAGTTTATTTCTATTGCAGCTGATAATGTTGGTTTGTAAACAGTTGCAATTTTAGATTATCCTTCCGTCTTAGATTGAATTCTTTGCTGGAATTCATTGTTGATTTGTTCAATTTGATTACTGCCCATGAAAATTCCAACAACCTGCCAATCAGAAGTTCCATGAGGTTTATTTTTATATGTAAATACCAAAGAATTATTTGCTGGTAATCTACCGAAAAAGTTTGATCTATTAATTGGCCACATCTATCTATTATATTCGTAATTGTGCTAGCGCAATTTCATTCGCACTGTGAAACAGAAAGTCCACTAGATGACTCTAATCCACTGAGCATTTGGATTGTCTCAACAAATATATTTATGGCAAGCACCCAAATGATCCATACTGCAACCTCCTAATATTCTGGTTAGAACTCGATAAATTTAACTCATGATCAGTTCAGTTATGACTCAATTATGTAATTGTTTCAGTTGTCAAGTTGTGGAGAGAAATTCCTGGGTTTTTCCCAACTTTCACAAATATTTGCAAAATTCAAGGACTTTCACAGTCGGGAAAAGTTATCATTTCTCCAGACTTTTTCCCTGATTTCCCAGTAGCGTGGAACCCTGAACTCTGTATAACACAGTCCCTGATAAAACAAGGGTGGTGTAATCAGTCCCATTATAAAATAACTCAGTATAACACAGTTCCTGATAAAACAAGGGTATGGTAATGGGTCCTATCATAAAGTACCTCAGTATAACACTGTCCTTGATAAAACAAGGGTATGGTAATGGGTCCTATATAAAGTACCTCAGTTTAACACAGCCCCTAATACAACAAGGGTATGGTAATTGGTCCCATTATAAAATAACTCTGTATAAAACAGTCCCTGATAAAATAAGGGTATGTTAATGAGACCTATCATAAAGTACCTCAATATAACACTGTCCCTGATATAAGAATGGTATGGTAATGGGTTCCATTATACAATTTTTTCATATAATGTACACCAGTACAAGATGGTCTCATCTATGGTACAATTTTATGCCTTCCCTGAACAGTGTTATGATGACAGACCACTGTATATTTGTCTCAAAAAGCACCCCAAAAAATGATAAAAAATACCCCAACAACTACAATTTTTAAAATACCACATGTACAACAATGAATGAACACATAGCAGATTCATCCACTATATGGTACTGACCATTTCACTGGGGGAGGGGGATTTGATTTTCTTTTGAGCTGAGAAACATCATTCTACCTACATATTATGAAGAATAAGGAGCAACTCTTACAGGTTAACTCCCATTTCAACATTTTTGATGGTAACATCACACCAAGTTAAAACAACTTTGTTTTTCTACTTGAGTGAAGCTTTAAAGGAAGCTCACATTCTGGGGAAAGGTGGGAGGGATTATTTGTAATGTGAACAGTTAAGCATTATTGGAGAAACATAACGTACTAAAAACAGGACCAGAGGTTGTTTTTCTTTTCCATCTAATACAGGAACTGTCAATGACTGGTGTCACATCAATGATTTCACACCACTCTGCACCCATTCCCTGATAGGAAACCTCTTTCTCTTTTTCTCTGAAGACACGAAGTTAGTCCCAATCACAAAAAAGGGATGCTATTCCATGACCTCAGCCACCTTCCAACTTCGTATAAGAGAGGATTTTGGTTGCTACAATATGACTTCTGATTTGCAGTCCAATTCTGACATGTGAACCACATTCTCTCACATTATTCCCAAATAGAATTTGACATGGCCTACTAAAGATATCTGGCTTGTGGTCTATCTGTCTGGTGTGGTATGGTTAGTAATGATGTTGTTGTAGGGCTTAACACCATTTTTCAGCACAAGATAGGCTATACATGGTGGCCAGTATCAATGGTGGAGGAAGAACCTGGAAAGAACCACCGACCCACGAGAAGCTACTGGCAAGCTTTCTCACATACCCACAATGGCCAAGCCTGAGACTCGAACCCACACAGAGGTGAGTTGGCAGTGATCCGTAACAGTGAGCGCTTTAGACCATTCGGTCACTCAGGGCCTGGTCAGTAATGACCATACCATATTGGTCAAATGCAAATCTTCATGTCCTGATTATTTTCTTAACATTTTCATGAACAATTGGGGTAAATGATTGCAAGCACTCATGACTCATGGGTGTGGTCCTATTTAATGTGAGCCCTCATACATGGTTGAGGTCTTATTTGATGTGAGTCCTCATGCCTCATGGGTGTGGTCCTATTTGATGTGAGTCCTCATGCCTCATGGGTGTGGTCCTATCTGATGTGAGCCCTCATGCCTCAATGTGAGGCACAAGGCTTATCCACAGTGGGATAACAATATATAAACACCATTTCTACTCATCAACATATCAACAAGAAATCCTTTTGAGTTATATTTATCTGTGATTCCAAGGTATGATTGAAATTGCCTGTTTTCAACTGTATTCATGGATACAGTATAGTTCTGGCACTGTTTCTGCTTCTGCATGAGGGTGGAGAGGGCATCTTGACATCACCCATGAGACTAATGAAAGATTTGGATGTGAGGTGTATATTTAATATCTAAGATGTACATTTTGCGACCCTTGATATGCTTTTTTCAAAACTGGACCCTGTTTTTTGAGCCAAGGTATGAAGAAAGCAAATTTTTAGTAAATTGTGTTCCTCCGAGAATACTTACCCGATCACATTAACGTTAGGGGATATAAGCCTGCTACCTCTCAAATCCAACCCTACTAAAAGATGAAAATTCGTCTTTTCGGTCTATCTCATATAGACCAAAGGGCAATAACTCTTTGCCCCTTACCTCCCCTTGCCACCGCCAGGTGTCACTAGTTTTTTAAGCTGAGCGATATATATTATACGAGGATGCTCGCATAGCGGGGTGGTTGGGAGGGTTTTTAAGTAATGTGATCGGGTAAGTATTCTCAGAGAAACACAATTTACTAAAAATTTGCTTTCACCTTCAAATACGTTCCCCTATCACATTAATGTTTGGAGAATAAGTAATAGGAGGAGGGAATGCTGAGCATCCTACCTCCACCCCGGGTACCTTCTAGGGAATGATGGCTGGATTCCCCATTTGAATGATAACCCGTTCTCCTAATTTCATCAGCAACACAGCCTAGGGTCCCGTGATATGTGTCCCCTATATACGGTTAAGAAGATAGTTATTGAAATCTTCTTACCTACGAAATTTCACTGGTGAATCCAGCGAAGCTGATAGGCTGTGCTGATTGTTTTAAATGGGTCTGGTGGTCATCTGGGCTGCCAACACCGGACCTACCAGATTCAAGGTTTGCCTCTGCGAAGCCAATTCTCTGAGATAAAAACTGGAGAAGGTTGACTCTGCATGCCAGCCAACAGCTTCTATTATATCTTGGATCGAAACATTGCATTCGAATGCCAGGCTCACCAAGATTGCTCTAATCTCATGAGCCGTAATCTTCATGAGGCGACTCTGATCTTCTGAGACCTCAGAGTATGCTGAGCATATAACCCACTTCAGCCATGAAGCAAGGGCTTGAGGGGTGATATCCCATTTACCAGCTTTGATTGGAAGAAAGAGGCGCTTACGTGTGTCCCGACACACCTCTGTGCGTTTTAAATAGTGCTTGAGTGCACGAACAGGATCTTGCATGGCTGCTGCTCTTGACTTATCTATGGAAGAGAGCGAGCGAATGATGATTCTTTGATTGCCAATGGATGGTAACCTATTTTTGGCTACAAAGCCTGGTTGTGTCAGGAGGACCACCGAACCATCTGATCTGAACTGAAGAAAGTTCGGGTCACTGGAAAGGGCATGTAACTCGCTCACCCTGCATGCTGAAGCTAAGGCTATCAAGAAACATGCTTTGTATGATAATAGCTTTGATGAAGTGTGGGCTAAAGGTTCAAATTTGTCTGAATTGAGCCATGTTAAAACCCAGGACAGATTCCATTTTGGAAACAGGGTGAGGGATTTTGGTCGATTGAAATCAAAATTGGCTAAAAGATCTGATAGATCTTTGTTATGCCCAATATCACATCTACCATGATGGCGGAATGTGTCTGATATCATGGAGCGGTAGCCTTTGATAGTAATTGAGGCCAACTGTTTCTCCTCAAAAAGCCAGAGAAAAAAGTCGGCCAGTTGAGGGATTGAGACCCTCAAAGGGACGATGTTATTGATATGGCACCAGTCCCTGAAAACACGCCACTTTCCCTCGTAAGCCTTCAGAGTGGAGGGCCTTCTTGCTTTTGAGATTCTCACCACAATCGAAGGTTTAAATTGTTTGTCTTGCAAGGCTGCCGGGACAAGAGCCAAGCGTGAAGAAGAAGACGGTCCGGGCAGGGGTGGAACACCTGTGACCGTGGTTGTTTAAGAAGATTTGGGCTGGTTGGAATCTTCCTGGGTAGATCTATCGCTAGATTGAGTAGATCGGTGACCCAGGTCTTGTTCCATCTGAGAGGGGCAATCAGAATCATCCGACAGTTCTGACCCCTTAACCTCTGGATTATTTTCGGTACCAAAACCGTGGGAGGGTAGGCGAATGCCCCCAACCCCTTCCAGCTGATTGATAGAGCATCCATGGCCCAAGCCTCTGGGTCTGGAACCGGAGAGACGAAGGTGGGCAACTTGTGATTCCACCTTGTCGCAAAAAGATCAATCATCGGACGCCCCCAAAGTGTGCAAATCTGAAGAAAGACTGATTGATGGAGTGACCATTCCGTGTGAATGACTTGACCTTTCCTTGATAGAGTGTCAGCCAAGACATTGAGTCTGCCGGGAATGTGTCTGATTTGTACGTTGATGTGGAGGTTGTCACACCAACATAGAAACTGCCAGATCAGAATGCACAGGTCTGGTGATTTGGTGCCACCTTGTTTGAGGAGGTAAGTCACCACCACAGAGTTGTCTGACATAATGAGGACAGCTTTTCCTGAGAGCTGATCCTTCCAGAAATGAAAGGCATTGATGACAGCCCTCATTTCTAAAAGGTTGATGTGGAGAGGCCTCTCCCCTGGCTCCCATGTGCCGCTGACTGTAGTGAAGTCCGGCAACAGGTGGGCACCCCAACCGTAGGTACTGGTGTCGGTACATACCGTTATCTCCACTTGGGGCATCTCCAGAGGAATCCCCGTGGACAGCCAACCGGGGTTGTGCCACTGATGCAGGAACTATCGTATCTCGGGCGTGATCATTACTGTCTGATTGAGGGGACTTGAAAAGGGGCGCCATTGTGCCAGTAACGTCATTTGTAAGGGACGCATAAAAAGACGGCCAAGCGGGATCAAGTCCACCGCCGCATTGAATAATCCGAGGAGTTGCAAGAATTCTCTTGCTGAAATCCATGTCCTGTTGGAAATGAACTCGACGAGTTCGATGATCTGGATTACGCGAGTGCAAGGAAGCCGTACCAGATTCCGTCTATCCCTCCCCTTTGCGGCCTTCTGGACTACATCAGCCCACGTTTGCTCTGTCCAAGTATTACACACGCTGCATGGTATAGATGATGTACACTTGGTACATACAATACAAGAGTCATGGTTGTCTTCTTTTGCTTTGAACTTTTTGCATTTCATGCATTTGGTTGACATTTCTACTGAAACGACACAAGAAAAGAAAACAAAGCACAAATTATCAATTCAGCATGTTATTAATTCGCTAATACCACAACCGTTACTAACAGAGTAAGCAAAATTAGTCAGTGTTGCGTTAACTCTTAACTGACAACACGAGTTCCGTGATAGCGTGTGTAACATGGTCTTCAGTAAATGAAATCCGTAAGGGTGACAAAGTCACTCAATTTTGAAAAAAATTGTTAAAATAATGTATACAACCTGTAGAAGAATGATTGTCCAACACAATAAATTCAAATTTAACTTCGGATGGTCCAATTTAACGCTAAGATGGCTTGGATTGTTTGGAGGTATAATGTACGTGTTATCAGTACAAGCGAAGCTTAAAAACTAGTGACACCTGGCGGTGGCAAGGGGAGGTAAGGGGCAAGAGTTATTGCCCTTCAGTCTATATGAGATAGACCGAAAAGACGAAGTTTTGTATTTTAGTAGGGCTGGATTTTGAGAGGTAGCAGGCTTATATCCCCTAACGTTAATGTGTATTTGAAGGAGAAATGTATGCACTGACATGTATCATGTCCATCATTCACAACCTTAATCATTAACAATTGTTGGATTTTCATCTCTGTAATGAAGAGGAGGAACAAATATGTCTGTACAACACACACACGTGTGTGTGTGTGTGTGTGTGTGTGTGTGTGTGTATATATATATATATATATATATATATATATATATATATATATATATATATATATATATATATATATATATATAAAACTAATACTTGAAATAATGTAAACTGATTATTGAAATGATACCATTCAAAATCACATGTGACAATAATGAATGTTGTGATAATCAGAAAAATTTCAATAAATTCACTGAAATTCATATAAATATTGTACACACGATATAAAACAACATTTTGAACACCAAAACTAAATAATGGATGATTTTAGATTTAAGTACAGCATTTAATGGATTATATTGCGGACATCTTTAGAGCATGACAGTGAAAGTAAAAACTGGTTTAAGCTGAGTATAACAGCAGCCAACTAAAGGGTAGGAAGGAAAGTTAACCTGTAAGGCTTGCTTCCTATTTATCAATATTATAGATAGAAAGAGATTTTTCCATATTTTTGGAAGGGCTGGATTCAGAAGTAGAAAAGAGAATGTTATCCTAATGTAAAGTGATTAGGTAATATATCTGACTGATAAATTTTCTACCCCCAAAAAATAAAATTACTTAAGTGGAGGATTGAAAAATGCATTTTCTTGGAAACTAAAAATCCTACCTGGATTTTTCAGATCTTTTTTTCTTGCAACTGTAACAGATTTTAGTTTTCCACATGTCTTGAATATCTGAAATGACATCAATGAAGATATGTAAAAACAAGAATGTATGTATGGGAAGCTTGTCATTCTAAATGTATGATTCTCTTTCAAATTTAACTTTTCTTAAATGTAACACCTTGAAAATCAAAGCTGAGAAATTATGATGGTTTTCTTAGATGCTTATATAGTTGTGCAGTAAGGTATGGCTGCTTCCAATTAAAGATGACTTGAGATCAATTCCTAGAAGGTACAAATTATGTTTTTCTAATGTGCTATTTTGCATTGAATTGGGAAGGAGAATGATGTAACTATTGATATTTTCCTGGTGAATAATCACAATACACAGCAGAACATAGTTGGTAAACTCCTAACATCATGCAGGATTTGGTAAGATATCTACAACTTCAGTATGTTATACATTTTGCTAAGTTTGAGCATAAAATAAAAAGAAAATTTGGTTTCTACAAGTGAATAACAAAATACATTTCATCTTGTGAGTTAAAAACTTAGGTATTTCAACTACTTGATGACATATATATATATATATATATATATATATATATATATATATATATATTGTTTTAAGCAGATATCCTCACTATCATTCAATAGTAAAAGTAAAGCTAAAAGTTATATTGTTTAATAAT
Organism: Sinohyriopsis cumingii; assembly: GCA_028554795.2. Lineage (NCBI taxonomy): Eukaryota > Metazoa > Mollusca > Bivalvia > Unionida > Unionidae > Sinohyriopsis > Sinohyriopsis cumingii. The sequence goes on from CM068842.1 coordinate 38,485,859, forward strand.
TCAATCAGCAACTAATGGTCCTTGATGCATTAAGCATGAAAAATATATCTTCAACCACAGAACGTTTTCTAAATATTTGTCAAGTTATTTCCAGGATACTGTTGTGTGTGTGTGTGTGTGTGATTAGGATTTTTAACACAGCTTCAAACTTTTTTCAGTCATATCGCTATGATGTCTGCAGTGTGGCAGTTTATAGTGATGCCTACCAGTCCTAACACTAACCTCTTAATGTTGAGCGCCTTGCGAGGCAGCTGTAAGTACCATTTTTGTTAGTCTTTGGTATGACTCAGCCGGGGTTCGAACCCACGACCTCCCTCTTCTGAGGCGGATGCTCTAACCGCTAGGCTACTGGAGCAGTCCCCAGGATACTGGAGGATGAGGCCTAATTTCCAAAAATTTTTCATATTATTCCTATTTTAAGGCTTCATTTTGAGGAACCAAGTGCAACAATATACACAGACGCCTATGAATTCAAATATTCTGGCTCAAACAATGAAACCAAATAGATGTCACAAAATATGTTAAAGACTTCATGGGCAATCATCCTTAATTCATGAATGTTTTTTTTTGGGGGGGGGGCAAATTATGTTCCTCTGAAAATACTTACCAGATCACATTAACCTTAGGAAATTGCTCTCTGCTACATCCAAATTCAGCCCTCCCTGACAGATGAAAGAATGTCTTTACATCTATATATCATCCAAATGAAAAGTAACTTATAGATTAACTCCCCTTGTTTCTTGCTTGGTGGCCATCTGTATCCTGGATATTTACCTGTTTAAGCTGTAACAGGATGTTTACATTTGCAGAGAAGGGTGTGAGAAATTGATAATAATGTGAGCTGGTAAGCATTTTTAGATAAATATAATTTACTGCAAAATTTCCTTTCTCCATCATATACATTATGGGGTCACATTAACTTTTAGGAGATTAGGGAAGAGGTGGAGGAAATACTTGAGCCCTAATCTGTACCTATGCCATATGGATCATGATGTCTGATTTATTGAAAGGATGAACTTCTATAGTGCAGTAAGCATAACCAAAGATTATGTATTTATACATGTGTGAAGGCAATCCCTGTAGAATCCATCACCTAGCTACTGCCTTAAATTCAAAAGTTTTCCAGGAAAATCTAGCAAAAGTTGAAAGATCATCTCTGAGGTTGTGCTGTTATAAATGGGGCATGCTAATGGTCTGGGCAGCTACCAAAGGCCTGAGAAGATTTGCCTCTCTCCTCTGCAGGGCCATGTCAAGCAAATAAAACCTGGACATTCAAGTAGAAATAGCATGCAAACGAAATGACTCAACTATGTCTCAGATTGACATATTATGTTCAAAGGACAGACTCATGGAAATCACTCATATTTTGTGAGCTGAAATCTTCATGTGTCATACTTGATCCTGTATCAGTTCTTATTACACTCATTTTATAACCCATTAAGCCAAGAGGCAGCACTTGTGTGGTTATGATTTCCTTTCCTATCATCCCTGACAAGAGCCAGGCACAAAGGACTATTTCTCCTGAAATAGACTGAATACTGGCCACCATGGCTGCTTGTACAGCTTTGGGGATCACTATAATTTTCGCAGATGATACGTCAGTAGCAAGATCATTGCCGATCAATTAGGTGATCCAGGAAAGAGGACATAGCAGAACTATTTCCCATGTCCTGCCCATCATTTTTCTAGATCTGTTTTGGTGTCAGAACCACTGGAAGGTAGGCATATACCTATATTCCCTCCCATCTGATTGAAGAGATATGATGGCCCATGCCTCTATATCCAGGAATGGTGACATTAATAGGGTTAGTTGGTGGTTCGAACTCATCATGGTGAGTTCTGGCACTGGTCAGTCCCTTTGGGTGCAGGCTTAGTGGATGATAATGAGTGGATGGAGAGATTACTCCACATGAAGAAGCAGTTGACCTCTCTTTGATAATACATTGGCCAGGACATTAAGACTGGAATGAATTGGATTTGTGTGGCACACCAGTGAAGGTAATAATAATTCCTTAGTAAAAAGGTCTGGTGATTATGTCCAAAAAATTATTTTAAGACAGTTCACTATGACCAAATTGTCCAACAAAGATGTAGTTCACTATGACCAAATTGTCCACCATTATCAGAACCATCTTCCTTTGGATGTGTTCCACCCAAGCATGGGAGGCCGTGAAAATGGCCTTCATGTCTAGGACATTAATGTGACAAGCTTTTGCTTGCATTGTTCACTTGATGCTCATTGACAAAACGTCCAAAGCTACTGTGCCTCCAACTCTGTAGATTGGCATCTGAATCTAACTGTGTTTCTGGTTGTGGGGCTATGAAAGGATATTCAACCACCCATCAATGACACAGAAAATGTTTGATTTTGGTCAAGACTGTAATCTGGGGATCTAAATGGTCCCAAATCAGGCACCACTGTGCCAAATGAGCCTTCTGAAGAGGATACAGGTAAAGGCAGTCAAGATATAACAGGTCTGCTGCCAGAGCAGGCCAAGGTGCTTAAGAAACTCTCTTGTAAAAAGAAACATCTTGGCAAATATCTTCTCTTCTGAATAAATTATACCCCTGAGGTATTTGCTTAGAAGATAAATCTGATTGATACAGACCAGTCCTGGCAATGTGGGGACCAAGAATTAAGCTTGATGGGCTGCCAAATCAGATTAAAACGGTCGTAGTTTTTTGTCAACTTACTCAATTACAATTTGCATGACAGTGCTTGCTAAATGATTCCAATAAAGCTGTAGTGGAATTGTTTGGCATGGCTTTGACTGGATCTGAAGTAAACATTGACATTAGATCTGTTTAAGGTACCATCAGGTGGTGGGGGTGGGACACTATATTAACATCCTCCATAAAAATGGTCAATGATTCCAAATTCTAATGTACATGTAATACTTCGTTTTCAGACACTGCATATGTGCCACATGGGTGTGTGGAAGAACATTTCTGTAAAGATCAGATATACCTCAGGGTTGTCCTCAATGACTTTAAAGCATCTGCACTTCTTGCCCCTGACATTTATGCAGTGAAAGAGATAAGAAAAATCAAACAAGTGGTTAAATAAAAAATTTACAAGTTTTTTAATTGCCCCAAAAGTGCATAATGAACTGAAATTTAAGATCACAGTGCAATTATACCTGTGAAAACTTAAGTGTCACTAGTTCAACATCACATGGTCAATAACCGTAGTGAAAAAGTGCATAACTAAAGAATCAATTCACTAGAAAAAATGCACGTTTTGACATGCTATACCACTGAAAATAAATGTTTGATAGTCAAAAGTGATTTTAAGTTTACAGCTACAAGCAAAAGTTTAAACTGGTAAACATCTGGGTTACTATCATGTGGAAATAAGCTGGATATTTCTGGTAAGAGTCATTTCCTTTCATCTGCATGAAATATATAGATGGAGAGACCTTTGTTTATCATTAAGAAAGGGCTGCATTATGAGATTGCAGAGAATAATTTCCTAATAATAACATGACTGGGTAAAGTATCTGATGGGGAAATTGAATCATTTACAAAATTCATGTATCAAATGATGGATAACAGTAACCTCTTTAATGTTCTCTTCTGTGGTATCAAAGTTCAGATTCTTTACAAAGATCATACTCCCCGGTTCCGTCTCACTTTCACTTTCAGACTCCTCTACATCCATATCCTTTTCCTTCTTCTTCTGGTCCTGTAAAAAAAAAAAAAATGTACATGCACTTAGAAACCTGCCTTATAGCAGATACCTCTATCTAAAGGGCACCTGTTCATTAAGGACATTAATCTTTATCAATTTAAAAATGAATATCAAGGACAAAATGTATGACCCTTTGAGTACCTCTACTAACAAATATCACCTTAGATTAAATAATTATTGGTTAATACTCTAGGCAGGCTAACTCTTTTGGCTTAATGAACTGAAAAGTTGCATCTTTATGATGTGTCTGCCGTGATAATGGCCAATAAATATCCAACAGTGTGTTCAAATCTGTCATGGCTATCAGGTCAACATCATTATGTTTTAGTCCTTCATAAATCTTTGTGACTTTGATGTAAGAAGATCCCATAAATAACAAACTGTAGCTGCACCACAAACTAAACATCTGCATGCATTAATGATGACATAATGTCATCTAGCAATGTGGGAAAACATCTGCATGCAATAATGATGACATAATGTCATCTAGCAATGTGGGAAAATATCTGCATGCATTAATGATGACATATTGTCATCCAGCAATGTGGGAAAACATCTGCATGCATTAATGATGACACAATGTCATCCAGCAATGTGGGAAAATATCTGCATGCATTAATGATGACATAATGTCATCCAGCAATGTGGGAAAACATCTGCATGCATTAATGATGACATATTGTCATCCAGCAACGTGGGAAAACATCTGCATGCATTAATGATGACATAATGTCATCTAGCAATGTGGGAAAATATCTGCATGCATTAATGATGACATAATGTCATCCAGCAATGTGGGAAAACATCTGCATGCATTAATGATGACATATTGTCATCCAGCAATGTGGGAAAACATCTGCATGCATTAATGATGACATAATGTCATCCAGCAATGTGGGAAAATATCTGCATGCATTAATGATGACATAATGTCATCCAGCAATGTGGGAAAATATCTGAATTCTTACTTTCTATGTTAATCATAATCATATTTGTGTAGGATATTATGTCATCTTTTCTGAGTAGCAAATTTACACATTGTTATAACCATGACAACAAAAGATACATTTGTTTTAGATGTTATCGTAAACTGTGACCCCATGAAATTGTATCCATGTTGTAATATGAAATGATGTGACAAGCAAGGGTATGCTGTAATATGATGGTGATATAACTACATGGGACATGCTGTAATATGATGGTCATATAGCCAACTGGGACATGCTGTAATATGATGGTGATATAACTAGCTGGGACATGCTGTTATTTTGATTGTGATAAACTAGCTGGGACATGCTATAATATGATGGTGATGTGACAATCTGTGTCATGTAATATGACAGTGATGTGACAAGCCTGGAATGTTGTAATATGATGGTGATGTACAAGCTGGGGCATGTTGTAAAATATGATGGCAATATGAAATGAAATATTTTATGGATGCCAGTGTAATATGACATTACAATAAATAGCACAGTCATGTGATGGCAACTAAATGTGACCATGAGGATCAGCCTATGGTAACAGTACAATAAATATCAAAGTCATGTGATAGCACTAAATGTGACCACGAGGATCAGCCCATGGTGACAGTACAATAAATATCAAAGTCATGTGATAGCACTAAATGAGACCATGAAGATCAGTCCATGGTGACAGTACAATAAATATCAAAGTCATGTGATAGCACTAAATGTGACCATGAGGGTCATATAAAGTGATCTGATTGGTTGGAAAATTTAAAATGTGTTGGAAAATTTAAAATGTGTTGAATGTCACTCGTTTTAGTCCAGTAAGATTTCAACCAATGACATATCAGACCAAGATATAAAAAATTAGGCTAGAATTAGTGTCCATCTTAAATCTTGTAAATGACTTGATCTTAAACTATATTCCTTACCTTCACCTTGGAAATATCTTTCTCATCAGTTTCTTCTTTCTCCTGGCTCAGATTTGTCTCCTTTTTTAAGACATCCATTGGTGCCCATTCTAGGTACAGGGGAACATGCTTGAACTGCCGGTAAGGAAGAGTGCAGAAACAAATATTTCAGAATGAACATTAAACAAAAGAAACAAAGAGAAACAAGAATAAGCATACATTTTTTATTCTATTACAACAATGCCAAAAATACCTAAAAAGCATATTTGTAACCACCTTTATTTTAAAAGTCTCAATTTGCATCTCAGCACTCTTTTTGTCCTAAATCAATACCTCTCTTTTAATTTAATTTCATTTAAATTCATCTCAGATTACCTAGACTTTTTAAATTTTTTCAACATCCTTCAGGTCCTAACCTGTTTTTGATTAATCACAAAATTATTAAATTCACTTTAATTTACTGCCTTTTTTTAAATTCTTGCTTCTATTTTGAAGTTATGTGTAATGTGCTTTGTGACACTGTATTTATGTTTTATGCTGTGTCTGTACATATTGAAACTATGCTGCTTTAATATTTTTATTATTTTTATGTCATAAATAAATCTTATCTTAATCTAAAAGACTCTTCTTCTGCTCATTTCCCTTGTAACTAAATACCCAACAACGATCCTAATAATTTCAATTTTCTTCCTTTCCATCATCATATCAATGGATTTCATGAACAAAACATTCAAATATAGATTGTAGTTATATTTCATTGCCCTCTTCACAATGCACCAGAATATACAGACCCAACATAGCTAGCCAGGAGTTTTAAACTTTTATACTGCATGTAGGTTGTCAGAGCAGGTCATGACGGTGATCTAAGGAACTTGGTATGGTCACTTCCTGAAATTTGTTTTGGTTGTTGTTTGACCAATTTTCAACATTACACTTGCATATGGCATGTAATGTTTTAGCATTAACTGTTCTTGCTTTCTATGCATTTTGATCTTTCAAAAGCAAAATCTGTGTCCACTTTTAGTGAGATCCCTTTGTTTATATGACCCTGTACTTTAATAGCAGTTGGTGGAACATATTGTCAAAGAAAAATGCAATAATTTCTGAATGTAGATTGGCTTGATTGCCATATGCTTACTTTGGCAAAAGGGCTGAGTGTTGGTGTGCAAAAAGAACTGTGCGATTACACTGAATGGGCAATTTTAACCAGGGGTTAGACATTTATCCAGAAATAACAGGATGGGTGGGTGGGGGTTTGTTGTTATAAATATGGTGTACAGTACTGGCACAAGTAAAACTTTACATAAAATGATCTGGAAACTGGAAACCAAAAAGAAGTCCACAGAATTTACAGATTTGTAAAAAAAATTCTAGATCAGCATCACATGATTATTTATCTCAAATCAGATTGCAGCAAACCTGGTCAGTTGATAATAATTGGAATTATAAAAGCCTGAAAGCCCTTTATTCCAAGATACTCTTTGCATGGTTTGGAAGAAACTCATCTTGCTGTTTTTAAGAAAGTGATAATAACAACTGATGACAGATGATGAATGATACAAAATGGACAAAGGGCCATACCCTAAGCACACTTGGCCTTAGACCAGGTGAACTAGAAACTATGCAGGCACAGCATCCTCTATATATAATTAAAGTGGATAGTTTGTACACAAAAAAATGTTATGTCCATATTAAACAGGTGTCCCTAAAATGAAGTCAATTAAAGAATAGTTACCAGAGATTTTATGACATTTATGTAAATGTTCCTTCCTGTATAAAAGCACTCATTGTAAAGTCTACGAAATCTTGCTAAAATATGGAACCATGTGCAGCGAAACTCCCCAAAACCAAACCCTCAATATACCAAAATCCCAAAGACTGAAATTTTTGTGGAGTCCAGAATATTTTCCATTATTATCTTCATTTCTTCCCTAGTAAACTTAAACCCAACTCCAAACACCAAAATTAATTTTGATCCCAAATTTTAATTGTATATTAAAAAAACAAACATAAAACCGAAACTTAGTTCAAACTTGGAAATGTATTTAAGCTGCTAAATTCCCGACACATGCTGGAACTAATTAATTATGCTTAGCAAGTATTGTAGTAGGCTTAACTGTGAGACAAAGACCCAGAAAATGTCCCATGAGCATGTGAGGTTAAAACAATAATTGACATGTGCACTGACAAAGATTAAGACTAATCTGAATGTTGTAGTAAAATTAGCCAGCTTTTAAGGTGAATTATTAATACCTAAGTGCTTGTAGGTAAGCAATTTAAGAAAGATTTAAGTTTATCTGCTTATTAATAAATTGTAATTGATGCTGTTCATTTGTGTGTATGATTAATAGAACATTGTTTATTTATTAAAATAAATATCAGAGTTTTATTACCCAGGTATGTGGTCTAGTTTTTAGATCTTTTCCAATGGAGACCAACAAAGCAGTATTCTAAAAGTCTGATTCACTCAAATTTCTATGTGGAGCAACTACATTTATTCTTGTGACAGGATGTGATTTTCTGAAGAAATATATGTTGTTCAGATAAATTTTCATTAAATATATATCTTTAAATTTTTGTACATAAACATTTTTAATCTTGTGCACTTTTACATGCACAGACACTGATGTTCTCTCATAATTATATTCTCTCTATCTCTCTCTCTCTCATCACATAAGAACCTCGAGAAAAAAAAGAAAACCTTTAAAAAAAACCTCAATAAGCCAAAAACCTCTTAAGACCAAATATTATCATGGGTTTCAAGGGATTTTTGGTTTTGAGGAGTTTCACTTTATATGTAATGTATATAACAGTTACCTTAGTGTAAGCTAGCTTAGTGAAGCCAGCTTTTGCCTCTGTTGCTTCCAAATATTCCACAATCGCCGTGATACCAGATGGCGGAAGGATTACTTTACCTAAAGTTCCAAACTTGGCAAAAAGTTCCTGTATTTCCTCACTTTTGGTCCCTGAGGGCAAGTTTTTCACAAGAATTACTGACTTGCTTCTAGGTCCAGCAGGCTGTATTGTAGGCAAAATAGTACATTTTTATTGAAAACAAATGTATTGTGTATTGAATAAATAAAATAATGTGACAAAATCATTCATATATAATTAGACACAGAGTATAAGAAAGAAAAAAATAATAATTTTGATGCGATTTCTCAAAATAATCTCAGTTTTAAGTAATTACTAGCCCAATACTTGGGTACGGTGCAGAACTGGAAACTGGGAAAGCATTTCACTTTCTCATAGTTTGGATTACTAAGAATGGTATAAAATTCAAAACATTGCACTGTTCCATTAAATCATGCATGGAACCTGAGGAAAATACTTCTGAATTTTTATGAACTTGTTTTCTTAAAATGATATGAACTGGCGACAAAATCTGAATATTCTTTCATTTGGTTTTAACAGTTATCTCCAAGTAGAATTTATTCAGTAAATATGTTAAGGCCATATGTGTTATATTTCCTATGGAAAAATTAATTTTCTATATTATGTAAGTGTGACAAAATCATCAAATTTTTGTACTTACTTGTAAACAGCAATTTAAGTCAACAATTTATGTTTTGCCTTGATGTTCATCCAAAAGACATAAAAACTTCAAACAGAAGTTATCTGGGTTACATTTTTGTTAACTATAAACTGTTTGTTTTTGACAAGCATTCTTTACTTAAGCATGGGAGAAAAATGAACCCCATATGTAATAATATATGATGACAAATACCATTCTCTGGGTCAAATCATTCAAGCCTCATTCCTAAATGTGAATTCGAATCCAAAAGGATTTTTTTGTCCCATAATTAACGTACAACTGACTCCATTATCCTTCTATTACAACTTGTAACTATTACTTACATTGCTGAAGCTGTCTAAAACAACACCATTTTCCAGCAGGAAGTCTCTGGTCTCTGATACAATTTGGGTCTCACCAAGAGCAAGTCGGACTCCAAGACTCTTTGTCTTCTCCTGAAACATTAAACATCAAGATGTGAGAGAGGTAGAGATGGAAATGCCAGGTACCACAAATTTTCTGATCCCACAACAGACATTTTATAAAAATCTAAAGTCTTTAAAATAATATTTTTTGACATAAGTGAAACTTATTGAATATTACAAGAAAAATATAAATGAAAATGAAAATGTTTCATTTATAAATGTTCCGGAAAAATGTGCAAACCTATGAAATTTTCCATTCCAAACTTGCATGTGTGTTTGGATATTTAATGTAGCTTTAACAATGTTTCTGTCACATTGCTATGATGTCTGCAGTGTGTCAATATGTAGTGATGCCTAGCACAGAAGCATAATGTTGCAGACACGTAGCATGATGTCCCATCCAGTCACATTATCCTGACACCGAGCTGACCAGTCCTAACACTAATCTCTAAATGCTGAGTGCCTAGCAAGGTAGCTGTTGGTGCCATGTTTATAAGTCTTTGGTATGACTCAGCCTGGGTTCAAACCCGCAAACTTCTGCATTTGAGGCAGATGCTCTAACCAGAAGGCCATCATTTTTTGAGCTTTCTCTTTATTTGCAAAATTACAACCATTGACATCAGAAATATGGTAGGCATTGTGGAGTCTCATGAAGTATAAAACTTTTCACTAAAGTGTTTACAAGATCAACCAATCAGATACAAGATCACATCATTAATATGTACTGTTCTTGCTCATAACCAAGTTCAGTCAGGAACATAGTCTCTAAAGTGGTAAGAAGTTAAGCCAATCAGATGCAAGATCACCCCGTTAATGTGTAACCCTCACTCATTACTGAAATCATAAATACTTGATCATATAGTCCTATATTCCATCTTTGATTGAAATCAGATCAGAAATACTGTTTGTTGATTGGTAAGAAGCTCAGCCAGTCAATTGCAAGATCTCCAAAAGTAATTTGGATCTCACATATTATCAAACTCATCCAAGGTCTTGACGATATAAGCCTATAATCCGAGTCTGATCAAAATCATATCAGAAATATGGCTTCCAGAACAGTAACAAACTAAGGGTGTCAGAAACAATATCACCTCATTAAAATGCATGTAGCTCAATTATTATCAAATCTTTCTTGATCATGATTATACATGCAAATTCTCCAAGTCTGATAAAACATGGATCAGAGATTCAGACTCAAGGACTGTAACAGGCTCAGCAAATCAGGTGCATGGTCACCTCATTAATAAACATGGATCTCACTCATTATCAAAATTTCTCAAGATCTTGATAAATTCCAAGTTTGATGAGAATCGGGTCAGAAACATGGCCTCCTGAATGGAAACATGCTCAGCCAAACAGATGCAAAATGATCTAATTAATATGCATCGTTCTCACTATCAAAATTGTCCAAGATTTTGATGATACATAACCTAATTCCATGTTTTATGACACTCAGATCACAACTATGGATTCCAAAGTGGTAAGAAGGAATTGGAAAATGGATGAAACAAGACAGACACAGTGCCATACCATAAACTCACTTGGCCTTACAGCTATTAATGTATGCAGAGAATACCATATGATGTACAACCACCTGCCAATAGCACAGACCCAGATCTGCTATGGTATAATGTGTCAGCATGTCAAGATCTGAACTGATCATTTAAATTCATTAAGATAACACCAAAGACCCTAATATGTAAGTGCATTAGATTGCATTACAGCATATCTGGGTTTATCCTGTTAGAAATTGGGTGGCTCCTTACATGCAAAAAATTGGCTGACAAGGTAACAAAATTAAATAAAAAGAAATAAGTACATGCAAAGATTTAAAAGATTTTAAATTGTTAATGAGTCTAGATATCCTTCATATAGTATTAACTAACAAAACAATTAATTATTAATACCTATTTGCAATTCATTATCCTCTACACTTTGCCACTGACTAAAACAGCCACAATCCACAAGCAAGCCATATTATCATTTCTGCCACAACAATTTGCTTTGTTTAAGAGACATAACTGTATAACAACTGCACAAACATTAAACATTAAATAAATCTTACTGTATTCATTATCTCACTCTTGCTAGCACCAAAAGTATAAAATGAAATAAGCCTTATTGCATCCAGTATCTCACTCTTGCTTGCACCATATTTTTCACATGAAATAAGCCTTCCTTCATCCAGCATCTCACTCTTGCTATCTCACTCTTGCTAGCACCATATTTTTAACACGAAATAAGCCTTCCTTCATCCAGTATCTCACTCTTGCTAGCACCATATTTTTAACATGAAATAAACCTTACTGCATCCAGTATCTCACTTTTGCTTGCACCATATTTTTAACATGAAATAAGCCTTCCTGCATCCAGTATCTCACTCTTGCTACACCATATTTTTAACATGAAATAAGCCTTACTGCATCCAGTATCTCGCTCTTGCTAGCACCATATTTTTCTGCCATGACATCAGCAACAGTGTTGGCCCCCAGAAATAAGGAGTTCCAATTATGTGAACTGAAATTAGAACAATGATACATTTTATCTAAATACTAATAACACAATCATGTAATTGGTTCTGACAAGCTTATATATCAGGTCCAACTATAAATAACAGAGATCCAGACATGCTGTTCAATAATGCATCAGCATATCTGGGTCTGTGTTGTTTGTTTTATTTCTTGATCCATACAAACTGCATTGATCTAGATCTGCCAGTGCATTATACAAAGGTAACTCAGGGTCAATGATGTTTACAGCTGGATCTAACTTACATATATATATATATATATATATATATATATATATATATATATATATATATATATATATATATATATATATAAGTACTGTAGGATGCCAGTGTTCTGATATTATTTGTTCTCATTTTCATTGGTAAATACCAATTTACAATTTCACATTCGACAAAGAAGGTAGCAAAAAATGGCATATAACTGATGACACATGCTGCATCACATTTCATGAATGGTTTTATGTGCATTGGTGCATTTGGCTTAGTGCTGGTTCGTATTTACTAAGAACCAAACGGTCTTCTGACAAATGCAATATAGCTACAGTGAAACCTCTCAAAATTTAAACAACCCCCACCCCGAGGACCAAATACAAATTCAGTTTTGTGGTGTTTCCAGTTTACTGAGGTTCTTTCTTGTAACCTAAGAACAAAATGTGATTAAGTGTTACCTCACATACCAGAAAATATTTGCATGCTTTGGAAAAACATTAGGAGTCTATCAAATTTTTAAGAGATATCTGTGATAATTAACCAGGATTTATTTGCAGCAGCAGGATTATCTATGCTGGGTTTTATATTACTCTTCATGGCATCAGGCTATTAAAAAAAAACTTTGAACTCATGCTCTGATACAATGTTGGTACCAAAAATTTTCTTTTCTAATTTTTTTTATTTCAGTTCATTGTTTCAGTTTTTGGAATTAAAATTTACTGACAGGAATATTTTGAGTAAATTAAGTTTTTCAGAGAATATGAACCTGATCATATTAAAATTAGGGGAAAAAAGTTTATTACTTCCTGAATCCTGCCCTTTTGAAAAGATAAAAAATCATCTTCCCATCTAGATATGGAGGGAAGTAACTCCTAAAAATTACCTACCCCTGCCTGTGCTAGGTGGTCATCCATATCCAGCATATTTACCAGTTTAAGCTTAAGCAAAACCAAGAACAGCATACATATATTTGCTGGGAATGGTGGGAGGAACTGAATGTAATGTGAACAGGTACATGTTCTCAGAAAATGTAATTCATGAACATATTTCATTTCTCTGCCAATTACATTATGCAAACACATTAAGAGAATCAAAAGGAGGTTCCGCTGTCATGGTAACCATACAGGCATCTGACAATTCTGACAAGGTTCAACTCTTGCATTTACAATGCCATATCACATGGATAAAAGCTGGAGAAAGTAAAATGACCATGCCATGCAAATGACTTCACAATGTAGAGGTTGCATCAGAATGCAAGTTTTATTTAAATTTAAAGTATTTTGTGAGCTGTGAACTTCATGAGGCATACCTAATCCTGAAAGAGATCAGAATATGACAATCAACTAACCTACTTTAGACATACTTGGGAGGTTGTATAGCATTAACACCTTAACAGGCAAGAAGTGCTGTTGATGGGCATTGCAGACATTCTCCTAGAAACTCAAATAGCACCTGATCCTGCAGATGCATCTCTCTTGACAGGAAAGAGTGTATGTGAATGATTATCTTCTGATTACCTGCAATGACAACCTATTCTTGGAGACAGTTGATGTCATCAGGATAATTAAACCATTTGATAGAAGCAATTTGTGTCCATGAACTGGGCACACAGAAGCTCGAGCTATCAGGAAGTAAGTTTTATAAGTGGCATCAAGTTTAGATGGCAGAAAAAAAAATATATAAAGACTGTCCACAACCATGGAAAACAAGAAGTAAATTCACCACAAATGCAGAACTAATGTATCCACAGTATATCAACAATGACTCTGATTCAATCACCAAGAAATATATATAGATGGCAGGAAATACTGAATAGGTGTCAATGGATTTAAGAGGCACACTGAACTGGTAAACATCTATTATAGGTGACATAGTCGAAACATGAGGTAATTTCTAAGAGTTATTTCCCTTCATTAATATAATACTGTGGTTTCACTGTTTTTCATGTTATACCAATTTTTGCGGATTGTGTGGTCGCTCTGTCCGAAAAAAAAATGCTCCAACCCAACAAGATATAAACCACATATGATGCAGAAAGCTCCCACCCCTTTATCCTTGCAGATATAATCCCAATGATCAAAAATGCTCTGTTATTTGGTAATTCAACTTCATTATAACAATATAATATTATTTTTTGCAAATGTTGTTTTAATGTTTGAAATCAAGAATTTTAAAGCAGTTTATATTGTTGCTGTGCACATTTATGTACAGTAGTAGGCGGTTATCTTTTAACCTCAATGCCTTAAATCAATATGTATTGTAATGGTAAGGATTGAGAGACAAGAAAAAACTAGTATTACCAAAAAAAGAAAGAAAGACTAATGAACTGATAAACAACATTAGATTTAATACTTATTTAAATCAATCACTCATTCAAATGAAACTGATCTCAAGGATAACTGCATGAAAAAAAGAACACTTAATGCATTCTAAATATTTTTGGAGATTTAAGACACATGTGGCATTGTGAACCTTCTGAATGAACGATGTATATATAGCATACACTAATACATCCACTTCAACTTACAGGTAGCAAACTTTCCTGCTAAAAATGAAATCCTCCTGAAGACACATCTCATTTTACAACAGCATTTGTAATCCAAAGGAACACCAAGACTGCAAGATACTAAACTATTCCTCCAACCACAGGTGCTAACTGAATAATGTGTGTATACACTAATTACAAACATGTACTAAAGCCCACAATTCACAGACTTTTGAACAAAACTGCTAAATAAACCTCCTGTTAGTCAAGACTCATTACACCCACAAATGTTTCTTGCATAAATAATTCAAAAACCACACAATTACAAAATCTTGCATTAAAAAGCCATGAATAATCAGGACCAATCTCTGATATTTTTTTGGAGACATATTCCTCCACTGCACGTCAATTGTTAGTACAGTTTGCCTACGGCATTGAGCAAAGGGAAATTTGTCACCTGTTGGCTGACATATGCCATAATGACATTTTTGACCTAACATGATCGACAGAACACACAGATAGTGTGACTTTATGAACACAGGTACAAGTTAAAGATCATGTACATATTTTCATTAACCACTTGGCTAAGTGTTGTTGGCTGCTGTGTTGGTTCCATATGATGTTAAGGGCACAGATAAAAATATAGTTTAAGGACTGTTCTTGACATGTGATTGATTTGTGCTGATACTGGTGGCAGTATTGTTTTAACCACATATGGACCATAATTTGTTGTCAACATACTTTTGTTCTTTTATTCTTTATTTTCGGTATTTGCAGATATATCCATGTAAGTAAAATACATTTAAAAATGCTATCTTTTGCCAATCCACAAATTTATGTACCGAAGAAAATTTCCTCTTTTTAAATACAAAAACATGAAAATTGATACTGATAAAAATAAATGAAACCACAGTATATATAGGGAAAGATGACTTTAAAAATTTTCAGAAGGGCTGGATTCTGAAGGTAGTGGATTTTTTTTCCAACGTTAATGTATTAGGGTAAGTAATTGGATAGCAAATCAAGGAAGGAAAAGCATTGGTACATGTTGTGCCATAAAATATTTACTTTGAGTCTAAATAGCAATTTATACAAATAGCTTAACACCAGTTAAATTTAGAATTATGTGATAATATACAAAACACATGGGGCACAAAGAAACATTATTAAGACATACCTTGAAGCCATGGTCTTTTGTTTTGCTTCCTTCTTTTTCTTGTATGAAGAACGTTCTAGAAAATAAAATAAAAGTGTACATTTACTAAACACTGGAGAGCACACATTCTGACTTGTACAAAATAGCAGTGAGATTCATAAATATAATGCCTGCCACATAAAAAAAAATCTTGTTGTAGTTCACCTGGGTAACTTGAAAACTTGGAAGCCATCATTATCTTGTAGAATGGGCAAAAAACAGGCTCCTATTTACTTTCCATGAAAATATCTTAACCAAAATTTGTCAATGAAAGCTCAATATATCATTGTTATACTGTCATATATGGCAGCTAGTGTGCATACTTTTGAAATGTGTGTTATCTTTAATTTGGTTTAAGTGAAATGTGTGTTATCTTTTAATTTGGTTTAAGTGAAATGTGTGTTATCTTTCAATTTGGTTTAAGTGAAATATGTGATATCTTTAATTTGGTTTAAGTGAAATGTGTTATCTTTAATTAGGTTTAAGTGAAATGTGTGTTATCTTTTAATTCAGTTTAAGTGAAATGTGTGTTATCTTTAATTCGGTTTAAGTGAAATGTGTATTATCTTTTAACGTGGTTTCAATCAAACAAACATAAATGTCATATGCTCTCTTCTAATCAACTGCAACAAAAGCCAATTTACTGTAACAGTGATACATAGTGCGCTTCTGTGAGGACCAACTTAAGTGCTTATAGTGCAGCCAAGCTGGCTATAAGACATTTGTCGTGAACTTATTATTCCCTTGACACAATGACACAAGATAATTATGAGATTGTCTCCAGCCAAATAAAATCCATAATATGTGATGACATCCTATTAACATTTGGGTGTGGTTCAGCTTAACTTCTTTTTAAAATCACTCACTGTAGACAACTGCAGAGTTTTTTCCTTTGGATGTGGAATGTGCTTTATAATTTGCAGTGATGTATTTAAAAATAACTTGTTAAAGTTTTAATAAAATGTATATATTTTTTCCTTTTTTTCAGTTGATTTTTTTTCTCCATGTGTAATGCTATTGGAGAATTTGCCCACTGTTCTGCAGTACAAACAATAGAGTCAGTTACTGCCATGTGCTATCAATGAAGAAATGTATTTTAACATAAAAAGTCTCTATACTGAAGAATTAACCACTGCAACCATACTGATTGGTTTGGCGGCTGCTGTTTAGGAGATTTATGATAGCTATGAAGATTTAGTTCATTAAAATGTGGGTTTCTTTTTTACAATGGATACACATGCTTGGATACTGGAAGGGAGGCAACTCAAACTTCACCAATACATGAGTTTGTGAGCACTGCATGTAAACCTGCTTTATATTAAAAGCCTGCCATCAATTTAATAACTTTGAGTGACCTATTACAAGCTAACATACATTAATGCAAACACTGATTATAAAAACATCTGTGTATGACAAGGGAGATCATATTTCTCAAGCATCAATGAAAGCTGCAAGCTCTGCTCTTCCAACCAACTGTTGGAGTCTCCCTCCCTTTCTCATTCCCTTGCTTAAGCATTCATCAATGCACTACTCATAAATTGTCAAAGATGAGGTGTATTCAGGCAACAAGGACAACAAATTGAGATATACAGAATTGTAAACTAAATTACTATTATGCCACAAAATGATAGATAAGTTAAGATTAAAGTGGATTATTAAAATTATGCATTACAATGTGATTTCATAATTTTTTATTGCCTATAGTTAACAGACAATATGTCTGATCACATACAAACTACATGTTGTGAACTAATAGCATTAATAAGTACAAATGTTAGGCACATTATTATAGTTTATCAAAGTTTCAACTGAATATGCAGAACATGTAGAAGTATATTTGACTTCCAAACATTTTAGCACATGAAGTCATAACAGTCATAACTAGAAAAGTGGTGCCTAAGATATTGTCATTCACTGGCCAAAGATTTTTTAAAATACAAATTCCAAGAAAACACTCTAACCTGAAATAATCAATTATTAAAGTAAATTTACCTTATCAATGTATGTGACGAGTCCTTCCACTACCTCACAATTCCAGTCCTCCCAAGTGTTAAAGATGTCTTACTGGTTATACATTATGAAGGATGTAACTTGGGAACAGCTTGGTATGGACCACTCACATTACAACTCGTTTTAAGGACCAGTCCATGTTTATGCTGAAGAAGTACCTTGTGACCAAGAGTTTAGTTCCATGCAATTTTTCTGATATTATACAGCTACAGATCTGTATTGCCACTTAGAACCATGATACTATTAGTTTAAAAGGTGGACTTGTTTAACCTCATCAAAACCCATGGCAGGTTTCATTTCAGGCATAGGAACAAAAACCTCTGTCAAGGTCGGAAAGGTCTTAATCCTAGGCACTATCCTTCTTTCCACAATGACAAAACATGTCAGAAATCCTGGAATGGCAGCCCTTGATCGTATGCAGGTCTTACTTTTCTGTTCAAAAGCTAAAGAATGAAGTTGGCAATTTGTGATACAGAGTTTTTATAGGAGTGATGTTCTCTGCCCCATCTCATCAGTCAACCTGATCTTGATGCTGATACAACAGAGGACTGGGTTGAAGGTTGGATATGGCTGAATGGGTTATTCTGTGCGACTTACTTGACTGTACAGCAAGTCCACAAGGTCACCCAGCCTACCTTAGATGTGGAATTTAATGTAGATTTACTGATGATGACACCACTGAGAAAATACCAAACAAGGGGGCAAAGATCTTGGTATTTATTTCTCTTGCCTCTGGAGATAAGTGAAGACAAAGCAATTGCTGGAAAGAATCAGAAAACCTTTTCTGGACAGTGTCTCTGCTGCAATCAAAAGGCATTCACTAAGGCTTTTATCTCCAAGAGGTTGATGTGCATGGACCAATCTTGAAGGAACCAAACCTCATTTACTTCTTGGACTGAGGACAAGAGATGGGCATCTCAGCCAGGTGTACTGGTGTATGTGCAAATCCTTATTTCCAACAGCTGATCTTCAAGTGGAATAACCACTGTTAAGCCATGAAAGGTCCTATATTTTTGCAGAGATGCACCTTGTGTAACCCAGATCTGTGCTCATTTGGTTGCAAAGTTTCACCACTACAATAGAATAACCATCTACAGGAATCTCATAAGCAGGTGCCCTAAAACAAGAGGATCTGTAGCCTAATTGAGAAAACCCATGGGAGAAACAAATTTTCAGGCTGATATCAACTCTTCAAGAGGATGAAAGACACAGTGAAGATGATCTTCAGGACACATTCTTGACAAAGGCAAATGCAACTGAGAGAAGTTCTGAACTCCACATCCAAATTTGTGAAAAGCTGGGGAATGTGATGGTTTTCATGTTGCTCAAATATGTTTTTGGAGAATGTTGTCCACACAAGTGAATATCTGAGATGTGGCATTGATTCCGAAATGTGCACAACTGGTCCACAACTTTAGTGAACAACACTGGATTGAAAACCTGACTGATAGGGAGGTTCTAGAACTGGTGTACAGTGCCAGTGAAAGCAAATGTTGTGAATCTGTTAAGACTTGAGAATGGGAACATGAAGGTATGTAATTTGGAGATGAAAACTAACAACTGAGTGTGTCCCTCCAGGGCTGATCTCTGGGTTTATATTCTAAGCTAGTGGTTGGAGTAATCCTAGTGCATGTGTCACAAATGATTTTTACTGCCCTTAGCTGGGGAGAGATTATATGGTGACATGTGGAAGTCCTCTTCCCATCAGGATGTCTAAAAGGGACTCACGACCAGGG
This sequence comes from Sinohyriopsis cumingii, assembly GCA_028554795.2. Taxonomy (NCBI): domain Eukaryota; kingdom Metazoa; phylum Mollusca; class Bivalvia; order Unionida; family Unionidae; genus Sinohyriopsis; species Sinohyriopsis cumingii. Next base: position 38,505,537 of record CM068842.1, read on the forward strand.
TGATATTTTCTATAAAGAGTCTAATTGGAGAAGAAACTGGACAGAGTCATCTTTTTTCACCTTTTGCACCATTGTGTCTTGCTCGGGGAAACTTGGTCCCTGCCAAAATAAGGTTTGGAGGATGCTTTCTTTATAGGGAGTGCCATAATGGAGCCTTTCTTTTTAGTTGTCTAATTAATTATAACAAAATAATACTGTTTCGGTGGCCTAAGTGGTTAGAGAGCCAGCCTTGAATGCAGAAGGTTGTAGGTACGAACCTCAGCCAAACCATACCAAAGACTTATAAAAATGGTACTGGTGCTTGGCGCTCAGCATTAAAAGGCTAGTGTTAGGTCTGGTCAGCCTAATGTCAGGATAATGTGACTGGGTAGGACATGATGCCCCAGTGTTAGACATCACTATAAACTGCCACACTGCTGACATTGTAGTGATATGTACCTCCCAGTCATGATGTATAATGCTAATGCCATAGTCACATGTAGAATCTTATGCAGTCTGTTTAATGGCAAACCATGTTTTAAATCAGAACTAAAAATTATGTTGAGATTATGTTCAGCTGCTATTTCTCTGGTCTACTTTGGGAACCTGTGGCAGGGACATGTGGATTAAAAGGCATCTCTTTGAGCTAGATGACATTTGACTGCTGTACAGAAGCCATAAGCCATGCACACAAATGACTCAAAGATCTATCTGTCTATCAGAGGTCTCAATCCAGGCATGTTTAAATGAAGAGGTCTCAATCCAGGCATGTCTAAAAGAAGAGGTCTCAATCCATGCATGTCTAAAAGAAGAGGTCTCAATCCAGGCATGTCTAAAAGAAGAGGTCTCAATCCAGGCATGTCTAAAAGAAGAGGTCTCAATCCAGGCATGTCTAAAAGAAGAGGTCTCAATCCATGCATGTCTAAAAGAAGAGGTCTCAATCCAGGCATGTCTAAAAGAAGAGGTCTCAATCCAGGCATGTCTAAAAGAAGAGGTCTCAATCCAGGCATGTCTAAAAGAAGAGGTCTCAATGGTGGTCTCAATGGAGGGATTCAGGTTATGCTCAGCTTGTTGAAAGATCAGCACTGTGACCAAATGAAGCATTGAACCAAAGCTATGACATTGCAGACATTGTTGAGAGTCTATAGGAAACGAGCAAGAAAGTTTTGTTAAAGGTTGGGCTAAATTTTGAAAGCAGTTGTTGTGAGAAGAAAGGACTTTTGTTGTTGGAGTTGCCTCACAATTTAGTACAAGATGTCAGTGACTTGGGCAGATTGTAATAACTGTTTGAAGGCCAGATGGGTCTTTCTGGTGCACATGTCAATGAATGTGAGAACTCTATAGAAGGCCACTGAGAAAACAGAAGGGGGAGAACATAACTCTGAAGCAGTAGCTGTTAACTTTTTATAAGAAGTCACTGAAGAATGAACCTTCCCCAGACAATGTCAGAGGTGAGGAGTAAGAGAAGAATTATGTGGGGGTAGTTAAGAGTGACAGGGGGAAGCAGTTTGTCAAGGATAATAAACTAAGCTGGGAGTCATTTCATGTCAGGAAATAGTGACAGATCACCAGAACCAGAATATGCATGTGGTATGGAGCTCTCCAGGGCTGGTTTATATGGACTTTTGTACTCTGACAGGGAGTCTGTCCAGTGCTAGAATGATATGAAGACAGTGCTGACAATATGGAGTAAGTGAACACTGGAAATGTGTCTGGGTTCAAGGTAGCAAAGAAAGCCAGACTTTCTTCGTCAGCAACTTCTCAGCCTCAATTGTCTGAGAAATTAAGAAATGTGTTACCAAGGTGGCATCAGCTGCAGGGTTGATAGCACCTGTGCTGGTCTTGTCAGACCATTTTCTGGCTTTCTCTTTGGCCTGTGAAAACTGTCTAGAGTGTGGTCTGTCTGGCACCCTGTATATCCAATGCAGACGAGGTGATCATACTCTGAGAGCTTAAACATTCTGCAAGCCATATATCTAACTCTGTCCATTCTAAACTGTAATTAAAGAGAACAGAACACGGGCATATACAGGCAAAATCAACAGAGCATTGTACTAAGGTAACAGTGAAGTTTATACTAATAAATGGAATAAATGTTATAAACAATTTCTATTTGAGGAAATGGACGACTGAGATATAAAATATTTGTCTATGACAAAGATGGAGCTAAATTCAGTGAGTGAATAGATGGAGCATGCTTTCCGTATAACAAGAAAACTTCTTGCAGCACTAAAAGCTGAGAAGAAATATAAACGAGTGCAGACAAGGCACAAGTGGAAGCAGTAAATAACAAATGATGGGATCTGGCACCAAGATTACATTCTTGTCTGACTTAACTTGGGTAGTCAGATTTTTAGTGCTAAACAAGACAAAATGATAAAGTGTATTCTTGCTTGGGAGATTTGCTGGATTTGTTAGGAAGCAGAAGAACTCACAACATGTTATGATTGGGAAATGCACCTCAAAATGAAAGGGACACACACATGTATGGATTCACCTAGTTTTCTTACCTGTAATTTCTAAGTCATCTTCCTTCTTGGCTTTCCCTGACAAAATATGCATCATTCTTCCCTACAAAATACAAAATAAACTAGTTTGAAACAAGGATTCCCTTGAACAAATTGTGGAAAAGAAATGTATTATATTCTTATGAAAAATCTCTGCAATAATAAAAATACAAAACTTAAAGCTGTATATAAAATTAAAAAAACCAAGAGACTGACTCATTTTGTTAATTATGCATTGTAATATACATCTATATTATGTATTAAACTTTTGTTCATTACTGTAGGTTATATTAGTCATTTATAAATGACATATTATATAGATAACTTTAGAGCTGCCAACCCTCCAGACTCGCAATTAGTGAAAAATTATATCATGACTCTAGGTCCATCCACTTCAATGGTCAGAACTGCATCATATGAAAATCCCAAAATAAAACTAATATGTTATTTACACTGATTACAAGAATAAATTTATTTGCAGCCAAATTTACTGATGTACACCAACTTCAAAATTTGTCATCAATAGGATACTGTGGCAGAATGAACTTCCTCAATTGGGCTATCATAAATTTGCTTTCAAAACAGTTCAGGCTTCTTGTCTGCTGTTTCATCTTTGTGACTAAAATTGTTGCGAATTTTTAGCACCTAAGGAAGCGCTAAAGTTTGTCTTATTTTTCCTTACAATAGTAAATACTCTTTCACTGTCACTGTTGTTGATCTCCAACTGAGAAAGACAGGTTATTATATTCAACAAGAAAACTCACAAACAATGCTTCATCATTGGTGGTTTGCTGGACTTGAGTAGGTGGCATTATTTTCAGTAATATTAATACTGCACATTTTTTCTTTCTTTTCTTTATGCTTACTGATCTCATTACACATATCAATTTAAGGCAGTGAGTGAAAAAGATGACCAGCAGATACTGTATACATGTGCACCGAAATGATGTAAACTACTTCATCATTCTTTTCTTCCCATCAAAATGGGTTCAAGTAAAAGAAATATATGTATAAGATAATATTTTATTACAGTCATGATGTTGAATTATCAAACAGCTGAACTTTGTTGATTGCTCCGAATTTATCAGTAAGAAAATGGGGGTAGGTGGGACATTCTGCATCAGGTGTTCATTTTTTTGTTCAGTCAAAGCAAACATTATATCTACAAAAATTTGTTGAACTGAATATATTTTATGAATATTTTAACATTCTTGCTTTCTTTAGCCAGGAAATGTGACAAAAGTAATCCTTCTTTATGCACAGGTGTTGGACAGGATAAGAATTGTGTGGCAATCCTACACCATCGCTTATAAAGGTCAGGTACGTGTGGCAATCCTACACCAATGCTTATAAAGGTCAGAATTGTGTGGCAATCCTACACCAATGCTTATAAAGGATTCTATTAGTCTTTAGTCTCCATATCCTCTAACAATGGAAAACCAACAAAATTGTTTGAATTGCTCAAAAAAGAAAATGCACGCTGGGAACGATTTTGTTAGTTTAGCAGCTTCTTTGAGGACCAATACAGCTTGTAAAATGTGAGGGTCTGAGTGGAACTCATATTTTATATTAAAAAAATGTGGGGTAATTAAGTCTCCAGTTACCCCAGTAAGAAAAGCTTTATAAAGCTTTTGAGACTGACCTGAAACACTGTTCCATCCAGTTCAGCATATGCCTTTACAGCATGCTCGGGGATCATGTATGTTATGAATGCAAAACCTTTCAATTTCTTAGTAAAAGAGTCGATGGGCAAATGCACTTCTGTCAATGGACCTAGAACAGGAATAAACACAAGTTAATGTAATTCTATTATGATAAGCTTTTTGTACAAAGTGTGATCATTTTAAAAATATCACCAACTTCTGTGATGAATGACATTTTAAAGGATGCTATGACACTTGAGAAGTATGCTGTAAATAATTAAAACTTTAATCAGCTCAAATCTTGATGAGCAAGTAATGGGCAAGAATAATTGCCCTTTGTCTATTGATCTAGATAAGGAAAGACGAGTTTTGTCTTTTAGTAGGGCTGGATTTGCAGGCTAATATTCCTTATGTAATGTGATTGGAGAACATACTCAAAAGAGAAATTTAAAGTTCATTAAAGAAACAACACATCTCTAAAGAAAAAAAATTGTACAAAAATATTTAGTATTAAGGTCTTTGGGGGATTCTTAAATATTACTGGTGCATATTTTCAAGCACCTCATCGAAATGGAATTTTGAACAACAACAAAATATGAATAAACATAAGGAAATTATGTAAATGAATGTCAGGTGATAAGCATGTTAGAAAGTATCAAATAAAACACTGAAGTAAATGGAAATGTTCTGAAAATGTACAGCCATGTAAATGGTAATTAATTTGTCATCAACTTGGGTTTATCTTCTAGGAATTACCATATATTCAAAGTTATCAGAAATTATGTATGGCTCTATCAATCTGTAAATAAGGTTAAATCAATATGAACTTTTTACAAACTGATAAATATCATTTTTACTTCAATAAAATCATAGATACATCAAAGCATCAATCACAATAAAAACTAAGAGCTGATGAAATAATGGTGTAATTAAAAGAATGCATTTAAGATTGCAATTAAAATGTAAGAACATATCTGGCAGTATGAATTGTTTTAACAATTCGAAAATAAACTCCAGAAATAGCTTGCATTGAGCAGCATACTGTATTATTTCATATGATTAATAAAATGTTATTTCTGGCAAAAATTAATTCGAGATTGCATTCACTAAACAAATGCAGTAATTTTACATTACTCAATGATATTACAAATAAGACACTGTTTGGCATCATATCATACTGCCACACAACTAATATAACAAATTCAAATGAAAATGTTACGGGATAAAATTACTTACCATATTTTTCAAACAATTTCGACAATTCTTCTTCAGTGCAGCAGTAGGCCAAGTTTCTAACAAACAGCCTTCCCGACTGTAGATAAACAAGGACTGCACATAATGACAACCATTAAAACCAAGAAATATGCTTTTCTTATAACTTGGCAAAAATTGCTGTATTTAACATTTAAAGGTTATTAGTTTTTCTTGTATCATCCCTTTGTTTTCAGATCACTTCAAAGAAGTAAAACTGATAAATGTAATAGAATATTTACATCTATAAATAATTGCATTAGTGAGATCTTTAAAACTGAAAAAAATACTGGATGAACAAAATTAGAAAAATTCAAAAGAAATGGCATAAAATTTGTGATTTACAATCTTAAAATTGTGAATTTTTAAAAACAATCTTAAATATGTATAAGATGCATAAATCTCAATAGATTTTATAACATTTAAAATTCTGTTGTTTTCTTCAGCCTTTTAACTTAAAAAATTCAAATACTGTACAGAAAAGAATTGTGAGAGTACTGTATTACAATGTTATGCACCACAAGTTATAACATTACTGAATACAGTGCATTGAAATACTCATATTAGTACCAAAATTAATTAGACAACCTTTTGTTTGTAATTTCTACACACAAAGCACAAGATATCATCCATGTGATTAAACTGACCTCAGCAATATCTTCATCTTCAATATTTGATTCTTGAAGCTAGAAAATAGAATAAGACAAATCATTTAGAAATAAAATATTTCCCACCAAGTTCCCTGCTTACTTCAAGTTTCTTACTGAAAGTATTATGTGTTCCTTCATTCTCAGCGTAAACAATTCTTATGCCAGTACCCAATGATCTATCACTCTCAATTAATACAACACTTATATTAATACAATACTTATGCTAGTACCCTATGTTCCTTCATTGTCAATTTATACAATACTTATGCTAGTACCCTTTGGTCCATCACTCTCAATTTATACACTACTTTTGCTAGTACCCTTTGGTCCGTCACTTCAATTTGTTCACTACTTAAGCTATTACCTTATGGTCCATCACTCTCAATTCGTACACTACTTATGCTAGTACCCTATGGTCCATTACTCTCAATTTATACAATACTCATGCTAGTACCCTATGGTCCATCACTCTCATTTTATACAATACTTATGCTAGTACCCTATGGTCCATCACTCTCAATTTATACAATACTTATGCTAGTACCCTATGCTCCATCACTCTCAATGTATACAATTCTCATGCTAATACCCTATGATCCATCATTCTCAATTTGTACAATACCTATGCTAGTACCCTATGGGCCATCACACTCAATTTATACAATTCTCATGCTAATACCCTATGGTCCATCATTCTCAATTTATACAATACTTATGCTAGTACCATATGGTCCATCACTTCAATTTGTTCACTACTTAAGCTATTACTTTATGGTCCATCACTCTCAATTCGTACACTACTTATGCAAGTACCATATGTGACAAAATTAAATTCCCTTTCAACATTATCCTGAACTGCTCCTGTGTCTCCTGTTCTTGCTTTAAATGTTTTTTCTTTCAATTTTCTTTTTTTCTATTAAAAAATAATGAGAAATGCTGTGACAAAACAGTTACCTTTTTTTCCCAAGGCTTTGTGGTGTCCTCAACAGTTGCTTCTGCTGTAGAGTCTTCTATCTCAGATTTTTTCAGGTAGATTCTCTTTCCACCTATGGTTAAAGCATATATATATATATATATATATATATATATATATATACACACACACACACACACACATTCAAACACACATGTAAATTGCAAAGAAGTTAAAGTACATTCTGAACAGATGTGGCCTGCTTGCATTTTTTTCTCCTTTGTCCAGGAATTTGAAGATTATTATTCCCCCCTTGCCAGTGTATCCTCCAGGGTGTAAAATGGAGGGCAAAATAAACCCTTGGTGTCAGAACTGGAGGTCAAATAAAAAATGTGGGGGTCAAAAATGTACTGACAAATTTTCATATGACTCATACTTTTTCAGCTTGAAATATGACATTGCAACTTGCACAACATACTCTCTCTCTCTCTAAACATACAAATAAATCAACATGCACAATTAACAAACAAATGCATTGTCCATTCAAAGAATAATTTTATTAGTTCATTTTTCTTTTAAAGTCGTACTTTTAAGAGTCTCCTTATAATCAATATGAAGCAATAGTATAGCCCAACACATTACATACAAGCCAATACAAAAAGCCAAATAAATCTTTTTAACAAAATGGCAATCAAATTACTGCCTTTCATAAAATGTGTACTATCATCGGTTTCATTTTACTTCGTCCTAAAACATAATTATCCAAATATCAAGGAGGATAATGATTCATCTTCTTTCTAATAAGTTACACTTGAACTTTAAGATCTATTTTTTATTGCAGCAAAGTTAAAAACCAACAAAATCTGCAATGACCCACTGACTTTGTAATCCAAATAACGCATTTGTCTCTGCATTTTTACTTATTTTTTTGTTGTGAAAGAATGTCTTGGGTTATAATGTGTTCTCCAGATATCTTGTGATGAACGAGGGCAGATTTTTTAAAATTCTAAAACCCTGTCAAGAAAGGATTATCCACTTTTGCAGTCTTCGCAATCACGCAATCATAAGTCACACCGGTAATCCTAATTTATGAATACTGTATTCAAGTCAAGGGCATTATTTTCTCCATTTTTCATTAAAGTTAGATCCACAGTTACTCTTTTGTGTTCTGCTTCTTTCATTTTCTTCACTAATGATTTTTAGCGCACGACGTTTTAATCTGGAGATCACTTTCTAGTGCAACATGCACTGAGATTAAACATCTAGATGACAGCTTGCTGAGCTCGATGGAAATCTTGTGAGAGCTCGCAAGATTAGGGGAAGCTACTCTGTCATAACATTGCCTATGCTAGTCTGGTTCATTATTTCGAATGTTCCCTGCGTTGCACTCTGCTATAAGAATAGAGGAGCACAAGGCGATGAACAAACAAAGCGGGGAACCAGTCAATGCATATGCTAGAAGTATATACGATGCCGTCCATTGTCCAATGCATTGGGTATTAAATAAAACCTGATCACATTATGAAAATTCTTTGTGTCAAAAAAAATGCACGACAACAAAATATCTGTGTGTCAATTTTCTCCAGCGTGCGTCCCTGACGCACAAATGTGCGTAAAGGGAAACGCTGCCCCTTGCATATGGTTACTATATGGACAAACAGACTAATCTCTATGTGTATGTGTGTGTGATTTGGATTTTTGAAATAGCTTTAGCAATTTTTCAGTCATATCACTATGATGTCTATATTGTGGCAGTTTATAGTGATGTCTAGCACTGGGGCATCATGCCACAGACACGTAGCAAGATGTCCCACCCAGTCACATTATCCTGACACCAGGCCGACCAGTCCTATCACTAACCTCTTGATGCCGAGCACCCAGCGAGGCAGCTGTTAATACCGTTTTTATAAGTTTTGGTATGACTCAGCCGGGGTTTGAACCCGCAATCTTGCATCCATTGTGGACACTCTAACCACTAGGCCACCAGAGCAGTTGCAGACTATTCTATCATCTAAACTGAGTTACATCCACCAGTTTAGGTGATGATACACTTATGGAAAAATGGATGGGTGAAAGAAGACATGGTGGGGATCACACTGGCTCTGAAGCTCTTTAAAGGGCTGTTCCAGTAAAACATAAATGGGACCCAGGGAAGGCACTTTTAATAAGGGGTATTCATCCATGGATGCAATTTAGAATTTTCTTATCATTTTAATATGAACTCTGTGAAATAAATGTACCACGGCATATGTTTTTTTAAAAACTGCCTTCCCTGTATGTTTAAATGGAACAGCCCTAAAAGGATGGAAATAAAAAGGAGGTGGGCTTATTACTCCTCACACTGATGATGCTCTGAGAACACACCATATCATTTATTAGGATCACAACTGTCTAATTTATCAAAGCCAGTACAAAGTCTTCAAAATTAATTTTTATCTCGTTTTCAAATTACAATTGCCCTTCACTATAAAATATCTTAGTGTACCACTGCTGCTCTTATAATATGGGTACTGCAATGGATTCTGTGAAATTTTGTTTTTCATTTCTACTTAATACATTTGACTGCAGCTTCATTCTTTGTTTATAAGAACCAACAATAATGTAATTTCATTTTGATTTTTTAATTAAATTAATTTTGTGTCACAATACACTATGATGTTGGAACATCTTTCAATATAAGACTCCCTCACTTACAATGTGGGTAACTTCCAAGCCTCCCACGAACAGTGTTATGACGAGGGAATAATCTAATTGAACCAACAGTTTGCATTAAATTGCACAAATCGGATGCATGACTCATTGATAGAAAAAGCACCAGCATATGTACTTACCAATGAAGTTCTTGTTTCTTCTCATTGCCTGATCTAAGTCCTTTTCATTAGCAAACTCTACATAGGCAATCCCTGAAACCAATTTCAAAGCAATATATATGTATGTGTGTGTATATATATATATATATATATATATATATATATATATATATATATATATATATATATATATATGTATGTATATATATATATATATATATATATATATATATATATATATATATATATATATATATATATATATATTTATCAACACTTCTCCAGGTGATGACTATTTTTTTCCATAATTGCCAAAGTGCATTTTATTGTAATATATAATAAATCAAAATATTATTGTGTCACTTAAGTTTTGTGAATTTATGTGATCTAGCATATTAGTAACATAAAATTAATGGTAGTTGTTTATTTGCTATCAGTGTCATACAACTTTCTTGCCAAATGCATACATGCCAACCCTGTGAGTGTAATTATTGCTATCATAAGTGGCAAAAAAGAACAATTTGAACATAAACAGTGTAATTTATATATTACATGCTGGAATTACAGTATGTACAAAAAAGATACATATATTTGTGCTACTAACCGTGATCTGCAGCTGGTCAAAATTCTTGTCACAAAGTGCAAAATCCATATGGATTAGAACCAGAATGAAAACACAAAATATACTAAAAATTATTATGTTCAGCATTCACTTTAACATGCCTATGTTTGTAACTTTCCCTGAATGATTGTGACTCTGCAATGAGCATGATCATGTACTCACAGTGATGCATTACATTATCCTCCATTTCATCTCTCAGAGTTTGTAAAGTGGTGTTGATTCTTTTTCTGAACTTATATGTTTTTAAGTGTAAAAATATCGAACTACTCAAAAAAGTTTCTGTCATACAACATCCATAACTCTCAATGTAAACCATTTTGCTAAAAATCTGGTACTATTTTCTTCAAATGTATAGACTGGTAAGCTAACTAACTAGCTTATCAGTGTGGCAAAGTTCGTATTTGAAAAAACCTGTCTATTTTCTTGGAAATGGGTCAGTCCCTATAAATAGCAAATAAGGAACACATTCTTATGCTTTTCTTACACAGCAGTCATCTGTTTCAGAATATTCTAAAATTTACATGAATGGAATTAAAGAGATGATAATAAAAATGACATAAACAACTTTTTATTACTTTATTCTTTTTCAAATGAACCAAATCAGCGTAATCATATACAGGCAAGTGTAAAACATAATTTGGTGAAAAAAGTGTAATGATTACACCAAAAGCATAATGGTTGGCATGTATGAATGCGTATGAAAGTTTAACTAACCTCCCACACATATTATTCTTTTGAACACAACAGCAGTCAAACCCATCTAACTGTAGGATCAAAGAATGAGCTTTTATTCTGGAAATAAATGCCACTATGTACCAATAATTCACTTCTTTTAAACTGAGTTTCAATAAAAGAGGATGAATGCAAAAGATCTGTTATCTGCATGGATTTATTTTACTCTGACTGTCATAGAAGCTCTTTTTATTTCAAATAAAAATTATCAATAATGAAAAACCAGTCATAATATTTCCAATAAATGAATACGTATTTGTTCTTTATTTAATTATTAGTATTGTCAGAATGACAATGATCACAATCACCTGAAGGCTTAGATGTAGCATGGGCCTAACCTTACCTGGCTATTGCAATAAGGTGTACCATGGTCCTAACCATACCTAGTTATTGCAATTAAGTGTAGCATGAGTCTAACCTTACCTGGCTATTGCAGTTAGGTGTCGCATGGGCCTAACCTTACCGGGCTATTGCAGTTAGGTGTAGCATGGGCCTAACATTTCCTGGCTACTGCAGTTAGGAGTAGCATGGGCCTAACCATATCTGGCTATTGCAGTTAGGTGTAGCAGGGGCCTAACCATATCTGGCTATTGCAATAAGGCATGAGTCTAACCATAGCTGGCTATTGCAACATAGTGAGAAAATTTCAGGCAACTATGTAGGAATTAATGGTCTATTTATTGTATACATTCTGTACTTAAAATATTGTATTGGTCTATGAAAGTTAATTAAGTGGAGTGAAAATGTTTGGTCCAAAATAGCAGTAAATATATTAACACTTGCCTATGGGTTTCTTCTTTACATTCCTTGGAATTCTGATGGATGAAGGCTTCAGCGGTTTGAAAAATTCCTTCACTGCTTTCTGAAAAGTCATTACAATTCCACTTCAATGATTTACAGAATGAATTTAATTCCAAAAATTGGAAACTAAATCATGGAAACAAATTCTACCAAGGGTAAGTCTTAAACATAAACAGAACTCAAAATGTTAACACTTTCTGGCATATGTGGAGAATGACGTAGCAACATTTAACATACAGTATTCACTGTATATGATGGGACATGAAAAAAATAAATTATTTTTTTTACCTACATCATGTGTCCCAAGACTTAGGAAATGAAATAAATTGTGTTCAATTTGTTCCACCCCCCAAACTGGCCACACCGCATGTTACAATAAAATAGATACACAAAATGCTTATTTGATAATATAATGAAAGGAACTAACTTTGTACTGTTATCGTTTATTTACTTTTTTGGTCGACATTAGCATTTTATTAAAGGAAAACTATATCCAAGAACTCAGTATAGGTAACGCATACATCCATAGTGTTATCACTTTCATCAGACAACACAACACAATGGTCATTGATGTGAATACTGAGAAAAAATCGTGTTTGGTTGTCCTCAAAGGTTTGAATGTCTTGAGAATGAAAAATGGATCTGGCAAAATCACATATGAATGAGAGAGTGAGAATTATCAACCCCATTGCTTGAAAGCACCTGCCATTCATGTGTGACACAGTGTAAGGTATAAAATAACCAAGAGTGTGTTATATCCAGGGTAACAATGACAATATCTCGCAAACAACAATCATTATTAGAAATACATTTAATGTGAGTACAAATAACAATCATTTTGATTCCATGGGTTACAAAAAGTATTATTAAAGCACGTTAATGTTGTGTATATTATTTCCATGAAGAACTCGATGCCCATTTGTGCTAATTATGACTAAGATGGCAAACAAATGAAAGCCCAGGTGTTGAATAAACACACCTTGTAAGAGCTATAAACTCATTGTCTGAACTTATCAGTAGAATATCAAATACAAAGTTAATTTATTACAAAGCATGCCGACCCCAGAAGCAGACTTTGGATTCCTTTTAGCGTGGAGATTTTAAAAAAAAAATATACATAGTTGGCCAGCATGGGGAAGCCAACTTTGATTTCTTTCTACTGGTTTTCACTGGGATTTTGAAAATAATTAGAAACAATGGAACACTTTGAAAGGATAACTTCTCAGACATTTACGCAAAAAGTGATCCCTTGCAGTCATTGTTATTGCATACATAGCATATATAAATGGGAATAGAAATAAAACAAAATAAAATACATAGATCTCTGCTGTTATGGATAAGTTTGTAGTGCGATACTCAAGTAGTGAAGAGGCCTTGCCTCGTGCATGGAAAGAAAATGCATTGCCTAATGCTTCACCTAAGAGGCCCATAGGTCGACCAAAAAAGCATGCTAGAGAGGAGGAGTGTGATGTAAAAAAACATGAACCAGCTGCAAAAAAACATAAAATTGGAGACTCCAGTCAGGAGACGATGCCTAGGAAAATGATGATGTCAGGCGAGGGCATTACAAGCGTTTTACATTAAAGCAAAAGGAGAAAGTTGTGAATTTCACAAAATTGCATGGAATTCGAGTAACAGCAAGACATTTCAAAATCCTCAAATCAACCATTGCAAATTGGTCAAAAATAGATTTTTCTCAGCAGCTGAATGGATGGGGACATATAGCAAGGAGTGGGAAACCAGAATCATATGGCAATGAGTTAGATGGAAAAAGTGCAAAGTGGGTTCTCGTCCAGTGCGATCTGCAGACACCTGTTAGTGTGGACACTATATGTGCTTTTGCCAAGGAATTGGTGTCAAGTGAACATCCAGAAACTGAGTTTCAAACCAGTAGCAATTGGGCAACAAGTGACACAACCTCATGATTTGTTCACAAACAATAATGGCCCAGTGTCTCCCAGACGATTTGGGGAGAAAATAAAATTATTCCATGAATTGATAAAGGCAAGAAGAGAAGAAGACGATTTTGAAGACAATATGATTACTGACATGGATGAAACTCCTGTTTACTTTGAGCTTATTCCCGAATGAACTGTCAATACGAAAGATGATAAAAGTGTGAGAATTCATATGACTGGTGCGGATAAAAAGCATCTAACCTTAGTACTTGCAGTTTCCGCAGGAGATGTGTTGCCGCCAATAATAATTTTTCATGGTGTGAGGGAGCTAAAAGATATTCAGGCACCAAAAGGATGGTTCATACGTGTGCTGGAGAAGGGTTGGGTTGATGAGGAGATGCTGCTGCAGTGGATTAAAGAGATATATATCAAGTATACAGGAAAGGAAAGGAACGATTTCTTTTAGTGATGGATTCATTCCAGGCACATATTACATGTGCATGCCAGGCAACAGCATCTTTTGTCACAGCTCACATATTTCTTTCAAAAGTGAAACCTCTGATCTCATGGCTGAAATTGTCATGAGGTACACTTTATCTTTTGAGATCCTTAGAGCATGCCAAGCATATTACCAACTTTAGTCATGAGACAAGGGCTTGGGCAGTTGAATCCTCTTTCCCTGGCTTCACTGACTGAATAAGTTGACGTCAGACTCCATAACACTTCTTTGTGCAAGTCCAATAGCATTTGAGCACATAAAATGGTCCTGCATCACCTGCTCCCTAGACCAATCAACTGGAGGAAAAAGTATGGATGAACACTCTTTGAATGACCACTGATGGCGCTGACAATACCTTTATACACAACACTATGCTGGCCTTGTCAATGAATAGCCTATAATACCCTAGATATAAATTAATTTTATCAGAGTTATGGGATAGGATCACATCACATCCAGAGACAGCTGAAACTGAATAAACAACCACAGATGGAGGTAAAGGCAAGAGTTACTACGCTTTGTGTAAATGGTATATTGATCAGATGAAATTTTCATCTTTCCACAAATCACTGGATTAGAGAGATAGTGGAGTACTCTTCTAATGTAAATGTGATTGGGGGACGTATTCAAAACAGGTATTTCTTTGGGCTGTTTCAGAATCAGAATTTTCATCAACACCATGACTTATCCAGTTTGAAAAACCACTTAAACAGTTTCCCCACTGTCCACGAAGGTTATGACAGAACTGACAGCTGCTCTAAAGCTGCCAGCATATAAACAGGTAGATTAAATTAGTTGTAAATATAACAGATGATTCAGTGACATATATCACATGACTGGTCTCAGAGTTTTAAAGCAATGAAATGTACGAAAAGTGGACACATTCAGTGGATAAGCAATACAATGAAAACTTAAATGCAAATTCTTAATATGTAAGGAAAATTACTAGTGAAACCTTTTTCATATATTTTTTAATCCTGTGATTTCACATGTGAAAATAAAATAATTCCATCATGCATTTTAATGCTTGATTGTGGGTGCCATGAGAAGCTATACATGCGGCAAAAGAACACCCTAGCATTACATTTCAGACATGGGAATTAATTTTTACTGACAATAAGTAACTCGACCCTGTTCACATCTATGAAGTTATTTCCTTTTCTAAACCTGCTGTGATGCATTGCTGAACTAGACTTGCATTGTGGTCAGAGAGTTAAAAATGTGACAGATTAGGTCATCCCAGTCCTACTCCTGACCTCACTCAAGTTGCAGGCATTTATATGATCAGCCTATGAAAGTGAGATGAACTTACAAAAGGGGGGTGGGGTAATGTGATGAAGAGTGAGATTCGTCTTCTGAGCTTTGATTCTGGAGCTTGTTTGGTATACAGTAAAGAGAAGTGTTTCATTTCCTGCATATAATACTTTAATAATGGTGACATTTCATCTTGAAGTATCAAATATATTTTAACTACACAATGAAATATATCCAGTATTAAAACTGGAAAAGAAAATATTCTCTCTCTCTCTCTCTCTCTCTCTCTCTCTCTCTCTCTCTCTCTCTCTCTCTCTCTATATATATATATATATATATATATATATATATATATATATATATATATTCAAAGAATTGTAAAATTCAGATATAAAACTGGCATTTAAGTAAATATGTGTGTGGTTCGTGACAAAAGTACAATCTTAAATATCCAATTTTCTAATCTCCTAATCCCACCCACCCACCAAGAGCCATTGTGGCTCAGTGCTTAGCTTACCAGATATGTGCCAGCAAGGATATGGGTTTGAATCCTACAATCTGATCAGACTGGGTAGGTTGCCATAAAGTATCCTTGAGTATGGCAATTTACTGCAGTTCTCTCAGTACTAAATAAGCTGTGTTTCTGTGCTGCAAGACAATAAACCCCTCCCCATCCTTCCATTTACTCACCTCTCCAGCAATAACAGGTAAACCCTTTAGTTTCAAAGCATACTTCTTTTGCGGGACTGTCTAAAAATGGAGAAAAATGGTTCACTTAAAAAATAAAATGCATATACATGTGATAATTCTTTTCTTTTCTTTAGTAAACCATGTTCCCACACATTGAATGCTGTAGAGAAATTTATGAAATGATTGAAATAAAAAGGCAACCAAACTAAAATTGTTATAAATTCTTTTTTTCTTAGAATGTCACATTGTGAAAATATCATCTTTTTATGATCATAAACAAGATATTCTTCTCAACCTAAATATTCATGAAAGATCTGGAATGTGGTGAAATATTTCCAAATGAAGATGGCAGCAAATATGGGAACCAGCTAGGATTTACAAAACGATTTTTAACTACCATAATTTGGTATGTATAACAAGCAATTATTTTACCCAATTTCTTATTTTCGGAGGAGTGAGGTAATTAAATTGTTTTTCAGAAAAACAAAAAGATTTACTTTTTGCAGGTCAGCCTATTGAAAAGATTGAGGCAGTAAAGCCGACTACACATCATATTTCCTCATGGTAAAAAAACCGTTTACTAGCCTTATTAAAGAATTAAATAAATACAAACCTCCATAGTCATATT
Organism: Sinohyriopsis cumingii; assembly: GCA_028554795.2. NCBI lineage: Eukaryota > Metazoa > Mollusca > Bivalvia > Unionida > Unionidae > Sinohyriopsis > Sinohyriopsis cumingii. Next base: position 38,522,414 of record CM068842.1, read on the forward strand.
TTTGACTGCTTATTGTAATAAACTCATTTTATTTCATATCACTGTTTATCTTTCTGCTCGACAACTGGAGCAGAAATACACGTGCAAATGGCTGGTAATTTGTTGTTCTACTGTCACAGTTACATTAAAGCTGTACAAGGTATCACGCTGAAGTGGAATAAATCATTTACTGTACCTGCAAATTTTCAATATTTGATAACTCTAACAAATTTCGACTTCATTGATTAATTTCTTTTTTTCTCTGTTGAAATGAAAATGAATATTTAGAAATTAAACAGTGTTAATATTCCTATTAGCAGCACATTTATGGGACATCCTTTTCCTTAAAGAACCAGCTTAATGTATCATCCATTCAAGTGATGATATTTGAGCAAAAAGCTTGTGTAAATTTTATCTTGACAACAGTTCACGTCTGCAGTCTTAAGCTCTCTAACTACCACACATGCGCCAAGATGAATTCATTCTTCTAGTTTCCACATAAATTTGACAGACATGTGTTACATGTGTGATTACTTCTTTGCTTCATTTAATGATGTTAATTTATGTTAATATATATGGTAGAATGTAATGCCAGGTGTTAACCCATGCAAGTTTTTCTAACCATTGACACCTTTGTACTGGCCAACAAAAATGTGTCAGATCTTTTAATTTAAAGTGTAACAACTATATTAGAAAGAGCAAAGATCAGACGAAATTCATCCCACCTATACGAAATGCAACATGCACTTACTACCAAGGGTAACCTTCTTTGGTTAGAATGGAGATGCTATTTGACTTGCTGAGAAAACAACACAGCCCTCTAAATGATCATTCTTGGGATTTAACTAAGTGGAGTTTATATGGATAAAAATATTGTCAATAACTAAATATAAATTTGCCTATTGCATAAACGTATTGTCAAAGTGCCACTAGGAGGAAGTTCATTATAAGAGAGGGACTGAGGACATAAAGTGACTTTCTGAGCGTGAGAGTGATGAGGTGGAATCTGATGGATTTGATGCAAAAGACTGAGCTCCATCAACAAAGCAAACCTTAAAATGTCCATTTATAAAGCAAAGTGACTAATCTGGCAATGTCATAATCAAGTGACTGGGCTAATCAGTCAATGTCATAATCAAGTGACTGGGCTAATCAGTCAATGTCAACATGACTGGACTAACTGATAATATCATTATTACTGGGATAATCAGGCAATGCCATAATCAAGTGAAAAAGGCTAATCAGTCAATGCCATAATCAAAGTGAAAAAGGCTAATCAGGCAATGCCATAATCAAGTGACTGGGCTAATCAGTCAATGTCATATTCAAGTGACTGGGCTAATCAATGTCAATATGACTGGACTAATTGACAATATCATTATTACTGGGCTAATCAGGCAATGTCATAATCAAGTGACTGGGCTAATCAGGCAATGTCATAATCAAGTGACTACTCAGACAATGTCTATATGACTGGGCTAAATGGCAATATCATTATTACTGGGTGAATCAGTCAATGTCATAATCAAGTGACTGGGATAATCAGGCAATGTCATAATCAAATGGCTGGGCTAATCAGTCAATGTCTATATGACTAAGCCAACTGGAAATATCATTATTACTGGGCTAATCAGGAAGTGTCATAATCAAGTGACTGGGCTAAACAATCAATGTCTATATTACTGGACTAACTGGCAACATCATTATTACTGGGCTAACTGGCAATGTCATAATCAGGTGATGGGGCTAATCAGTCAATGTCTATATGACTAAGCCAACTGGTAATATCATTATTACTGGGCTAATCAGAAAGTGTCATAATCAAGTGACTGGGCTAATCAGGAAGTGTCATAATCAAGTGACTGGGCTAAACAGTCAATGTCTATATTACTAGGCTAACTGGCACTATCATTATTACTAGGATAATCAGGAAATGTCACCATCAAATGAATGAGCTAATAAAGCAAATTTCATTACAGGAATATAGACATGAAAAGGAAGGTTTTTTTTAGTGGGAAAGGGTTCTTAGTCTGCATTTAACAAAGCTTATTCTAGATATTCAATTTAAAAGAGAATACCCCCACCTTTGAAGGGAGAATTTTATGAACACAGTAGGGATTTAATGACAAAATAAACATAGGGATTTAAATAATGATGCGTTATTTTCACACACTTGGTTGATGTTTTTTATATAGCTTAAATGTCTTGTACCCAGAGATGTACTTAGAACCAATGACTAGATGATTCTGACTGAATATAAATTTTTACATTCCAGTTTATGTGTTTATTATTCTATGAAATGTGTTTATTATTCTATGACTAGCATGGTTTAGAAATAAAAAATTTTTAACTTTATGCCAACTTCATGTTGAAAATTTCATCAAAGGGACATAGCTGCCCAACATAGCTAAATTATCTTCTGTTCTAACAGTGAATAATACTGTCTTACTAAATGCAGCCAAGGAAATGTTAATTGCCCAGTATAAACAATGTGACATTGTAGTAATTTCTTTTATTCTGAATAAAGTACTTTATATTTTAATGTTTGCTTAAAGTTTTATTCAAATTTCATGGTACATTTAATAGGATGGTAACTTGCTACTCTACCATTCCTAACTCTCTGTCATATGACTGTTGTGTTGCCTTCTGGGATATTTCCTGTTCTTCCAAGACCATCTTGCCTGTATCAGAATCAGCTTCAACATCTGAGTCACTCAGTAAAGCAGTCTCTCCCATCTTGGACTTCAGGTACTGAAAAGTGACAAGGGAGATAATATCAGACTTGGTTCTAATTAATTTTTTTAAGACATCTCAGTTCCTGTAAATTTGATTGGTCTTTAGAACTAATAACACCTCCAATGCTAAAGATCACAGGCAATTAATTATTTTATTAACAAAATGACAGATCATGTGTGGTGATATATCAAATATCATATTTAAAAGAATAAAGTTTGCTGATTGACTGAAAATAATGACCATAAAAAAGTAATTTTTTTAAAGACACCTGCATATGCAGGGATGGTCCTGGCTTTTAAAAAGCTGTCGCCAAAAAAATCGCCAACCTCAGTATTTCGTCGCCAATTTTCAAAAAGTGTCGCCAGATCAAGTAGTGTACATTTTTTCAAGTGTTAATTTAGTCTATTAATGTAACAGGCAATGAAAATTACAAAAGATGGGTAGTTAATACTCTAATTACAACAAGCGTTAACAAAATGTTACACAGTGTTACATGAAGATCTGTCGCGATTTTAGGGCTGCCCACTTGTTGAATGCAGTTTCAAAGTCTAATTTTTCACACCTGTACATGTTGATTCTCATTAAATTCTCGAGAGATGAGATGCAGAGTTTATTTCTGATGTCAGTTTTTATGAGGTTCATCTAACTGAATCCACGTTCACAGTCTACAGTGCTGACAGGTGACACCAGTAGTCTCTCAGCAGCCCCCTTCCCCTTATGGCTAGCTTCACAAAGCTTGTAGTGAATTGCTTCCTAATTCCCAAGAATGATCACTGAATGCTGTATAAATTTTCTCGACAAGCAAAATATGATCTCCATTCCCACGAATGAAACTTACAGGAGTCAACACCTGGCAATACTGGACCGTATATATAAGCATAAATTCACACCCAATTTAGGGATTCTTTCACTCCTGTATTTTGAGAAATAAATAATTGTTATTAATTATGCAAAACTGTTTTTTTTGTGCTATTTCTTGTTGCGTAGTTTAAGTCTCTGCAGCCGTAACATCGATTGACGGCAAAAGGAAAAGATCAATGAGTAAAATGCTGCACTGGCGACAGATATAATTGTGACTGAGATTTTTTTCCATTTGCTTTGTATTTATATGCAGTAGTCGGTACTTCAAAGGTTATCAGTTTTCTATGAAGGTTCAGCAAAACTATTATATTGGTATATGTAAAAAAAACAAAAACAACAGAAGGATTAGCCATTCAATTAATTGTATCTGTTCTGTTCGCATCTTCAGAAGTCGGTCAGTTGTAGGTATAGTTCGGTAGCATGACTGACAGTATCACAGCATACAGTACTCAGCCCAGATGTCAGCATAGCAGATTATGATGTAACAATACACTGTAAAGATGGGGTTGTCAATACGAACAAAGGATCATTTGTGTAACAGATTGATTTCAATGCATTGCTTAGTCAAGTTTGTGGCTTCCTTTCGTTCTCCCTTTTAATGTATCCAGTCCAAATCCATGATTGTATGTACAAATTAAATAACCAAAAAGTCTGTCGCCAAAAAAATCGCCAGATGGGATATTTTCGTCGCCAACAAGGAAAAAAAATCGCAATTTGCGACATTGGCGAAGCCCAGGACGATCCCTGATATGGGTAAATTGTTCCCATTAGGAGGCTTTATCACTGTCACATGGATACTGGTTGTAAAACAGAACATCTCACTGGTTTAGATATTTATAGTGCATAACTAACTACAAGGGATTAATACTAAACATGAACCATGCAGCACATCAATTTCATTGTTTTAAAACTTTTGTCCTGGATACATCAATGATGTGATGTAAGCGTGATCGCTAGTCTTACCAAAAAAGTGTAACCACTTGACCAAATACTGACATTACAGTCTATGGGAATTTAATTAATTTCCTGTGCCCTATAACCTCAGTCCAGAAACTGTAAAACCTAATAAAGTCTGCAAATATCATTTATATAGTTAAATTAGGTTATCTAACTATCTACACACAAACACACACACATATATATATACATATATCAGGACTTGTTTGCTTAGGTAAACTATCTTATGTATAAGTATGCTAGCAAAGTTTAACCAAAAAAGTTCTAAAGGCCTAATTCTAAAGTGTCAGAAACACTTGAAATGGTCAAAAGACATAAAGACATTTAAATGCACAAAAATCAAACCAGGTCATCAATATACAAGTTAAAAAAGAAACCCTAGTGAAGTTCATTTGTCTACAAGTGGTTTTTTGAAACATTAACTAGGAATGTACCGAAAATGTAAAAGTATAAAAAGTAAACAAGTAAGGACTAGAAAGAATTTTTAAAAAAATCATTCAAATAACATGCAGATCTAATTAAGTAATCTCCATAGAAACATATCAATCCAATTTCGTTGAGTGGTTTTTACATAATCATGCCAACAAGTTTCTGTGGATAGACAAACAAATGCAGAGGACCAGACTAAGATACCCCTGTTGCACTAAAAAAAAATGTTCTGAACTGCTTTTTGGTATATCAGGTTACATTTCCAAGGTAACAAGTCTCATTTTTATACAGAACTTAATTTTCTGATGAAGAAAAAATTCATCTGAATAAACAGCCATACAAGCCACTTATGTAATTTTGTTTATTTCATTTTATAAACAGTTTATCATGTCAATGTGCTTCAACAAACTACGACTGACGAATTAAAGTTCTGACTCACCTCCAAATCTGATAGATTCTTCTTATTTGCCACTTTATTCGGGTCCTCTTTAAGAGTTTTCTTTTTCCCTAAAATGAGAATTTATGATTCAAAGTTGCTGTATCACAACTAATATACTGATTAATTTTATATATATATATATATATATATATATATATATATATATATATATAATATTACATAGTTTATACAAAAGTTTATATTTTGGACATACATATTTGCTCAAAGACAGAGACTGAAAAACCCAACAAAGACTGATTTAAATACAAATTGGAGAGGACATAATCCATCACAGAAATATTCATGACTATAAAATACAGACAAAAAAAAGAGAGGCTTAACCACACAAAAACAATATGCTTGAAAATAAATGAATTCACAGAAATTAAAGCATATTCAAAAACTTCTAACCTCTAGATATTCTCCCAGATACAAATACAAAATAAATTCCACATTAAAATGTAACACATGAATGACAAAGCATATTTTTTTCTTACTCTGCTTGAAAATCCAGCCGCAAGTTATTACTAATAAAATGTTTCTTATTGGAAATCTTATGAACAAATACCAGTTTTCTGGCAATAACTAATACAGTGGTACATTCCATGTAAACAATATTGATCTAGAACCTCACCCACCTTAGCACAATATTTCTGAAAACAAGGATTTGATCCTTGAAGCACATTAGGGAAGTAGTATTTATTTGTAATCATAGTGTGTCAAATATGTGTACATTGTGTGATGCATGCTTCCTCTATCCTAATACTCATGTGTTTTGCAATGGCTTTTACTTGGGTCATAATTAAATTACATGCACAAGGCCATTTTGGAGTGTTAAAGGCATTATTAGTCCAATCAAAAACAATGCCTTCTCATAAAAAGAATTTTGTCCAACTCGGGTTAGCACTGTAGCATGTACGTCATTATAATGCAGTATACCCTATGACTTCCATGGTAAGTGTTATGAGAGCACTGTAGCACGTACTTCATTATAAGGCAATCTTATTAAAAGGCTGTATTCTCTATGACTGCCAATGGCCAGTGTTATAGGGAGGCCTGCAGTATGTACTTCATTATAAGGCAATCTTACTATAAGGCTGTATTCTCTATGACTGCCAATGGCCAGTGTTATAGGAAGGCCTGTAGTATGTACTTCATTATAAGGCAATCTTACTATAAGGCTGTATTCTCTATGACTGCCAATGGCCAGTGTTATTGGGAGGCCTGTAGCATGTACTTTATTATAAGGCAATCTTACTATAAGGCTGTATTCTCTATGACTGCCAATGGCCAGTGTTATAGGGAGGCCTGTAGTATATACTTCATTATAAGGCAATCTTACTATAAGGCTGTATTCTCTATGACTGCCAATGGCCAGTGTTATAGGGAGGCCTGTAGTATGTACTTCATTATAAGGCAATCTTACTATAAGGCTGTATTCTCTATGACTGCCAATGGCCAGTGTTATAGGGAGGCCTGTAGCACGTATTTCATTATAAGGCAATCTTACTCTAAGGCTGTATTCTCTATGACTGCCAATGGCCAGTGTTATAGGGAGGCCTGTAGCATGTACTTTATTATAAGGCAATCTCACAATAAGGCCATATACTCTGGCTGCAATGGACGATGTAATTATGAGCACAGTATCATGTACTTCATTAAAAGTCAGCCTCACTATAAGGAAATATACTCTGGTTGCAATGACAGTCTTAAAGTGAGGGAATATAGTATCATGTACTTCCTTATAAGGCAATACACTCTATAGCCGCTTTGATGAGTGTTATATTGAGAACTGTATCAAGTACTTCATTATAAAGCAGTCTCACTGTAAGGCAGTATACAGTGGCTGCCATGGATAGTGTAATAATGTGTGAGTACTATATTATGTATTTCATTACAAAAGATAGTATTATAATAGGAGAGTACTGTATCAATCACTTCCTTATAAGACAGTCATGCCATAAAGTGATATAATCTGGCTGCAGAAGATATTTGTTATAAGGAAAGAGTACTGTATCATGTGCTTCCTTATATGGCATTGGTCCATAATTTGTAGAAAAAATGTTTTATTACTCATGAGTTGTTGAATCATGTAACGAAAACTGCCTAAACAGACACCTTCATACAGTAAGCACATGCTCTTGAAGGCAACATCCACAGATCTTTTTTCTTAATTCTATCTATATTTTAACCTCAAGATAAAGGACATCTGTCCATGAAGGACAATCTTGTGTCCCTCGTTTTCATTTATTAATCACAGTACTCACTAAAACAGAAATCTTGGCCTACCCAGTATTTAATATACACTCAATGGTCACCTTTAGAGCTAACTGTGTAGCTCAGATAGAACATACAATCTAATTTAGAATAAAATATGTGTATTATTTTATCTTTTTATTTTCAGATCAAAAGTCGCACTCCTGAAACAAATGAAACTGATTTTGGAATTCAAGAGTTACATTTCAGTACTTTATGGTGAAGATGAGAAAAATACCAAAGATAATGGGGCACCAGTTGACTGAATAGTCTAAGCTGCTCTCATTAACTGACCATTGCTATTTCACCTCTGCTTGTGTGGATTTAAGTCACAGACTCAGCCAATGTGGGAATGTGAGAAAGCTTGCCAGTAGCTTCCTGTGGGCTGGTGATTTTTCCTGCGTTCTTCCACCAGATAAACTGGCCACCATGTATACCATATTGTGTGCTCAAAAATGGCATTAAGCCAACAACAACTAAAGATCCATGTTGTTGCTGGCTAAAATGTTTTCAAAACTTTAATTTTTATTTCTTTTGCATTCAGTAAATAAAATGGCTTGCACACTCAATTTCTTCTTCTGTCTCTGCTCAAGAGGGAATTAAAGGCCTTTTCTAAATTATATCTATTTTTCTAAATATTCTAATCCATATGGACAAAACGCTGAATTTGGGTTTAGCATACCCACCCCTCTGCCATCAAAATGTACAAAATATAAAATTATTCTTTTATATGGCAAAGTAAAAACCTTTGGTAGATAATGATTTCTCCCTTTCCTCCTCATTATCATCTGAAGCATCATCAGATGACTTTTCATCATCCAACTCCATTTTATCCTCTCCTTCACTATTTGCCTTCCCCACTGAAGTGGACTTCCTTGGTAAGCTGCTATCATTGGTCCAAACAGGTTTGTTTCCAACATTAGCATGTGCCTCAAGAAATTCTTGAAATCCAGGGTCATCTTTCAACTGCAATAGGAATTTAAAAAAGTACAAATATCAATAATAGTTTGTCTTGTAAGAGGAATAAAAATGGTAGAGATTTCAAGATAACTAAACTTAATATCTGTCTGTGTATCTTAAGATTTATAAGATTGATATATATATATATATATATATATATATATATATATATATATATATATATATATATATATATATACAAGCTCAAAAATCTGTAATTTGGAATCAAAATCAGTTTGTGTGTGTGTGTGTGTGAGATTAGGATTTTTAAAGTAACTTTAAAAAAATTCAGTCATATTGCTATGATGTCTGCAGTGTGGCAGTTTATAGTGATGTCTAGCCACTGGGGCATCATGCCGCAGACATGTATCATGATGTCCCACCCAGTCACATTATCCTGACACCAGGCCGACCAGTCCTAACACTAACCTCTTAATGCTGAGCGCCTAGCGAGGCAGCTGTTAGTACTGTTTTGTAAGTCTTTGGTATGACTTGGCCGGGGTTCGAATCCATAATCTCCTGCTTCCGAGGCGAACACTCTAACCACTAGGCCACCGGATCGATCAAAATCAGTGATGCTCAAGATAAACAACCAAGGTGTGACCTCTAACCCTTAGGAAAGCAAGACAAAGGAGAATTCACTCTGACATGATGGCCAATTTATTTTACGTAAATCTGATATTCCAGTCAAAAACTACTGACCAGAATATCTTCCTACTTCTATTCCATTATCTTATAATGAACAATACTATACTTGTTTGCATTCAGTCACTGATAAAACTGACATATGAATCACCTCTTACTGGTGCTATATTAAACAGCCATTCTTGGGTGTACCCACTTTCGAACTTTTCACGGACTTCTTGCTCAAGTAGACTGACACTTCCAACTTGTGCATTATTTTTGACTGCATGCACAAATTCAAGAAAGAGGATGATATATAAAAGCTAAATTTAAATTTATTTTTTGTAAGGGTTCCACGAATACAATTATATAGTAGATAGCTACCATATACACTCACTTATAAGTTGAGTCAAATTGCAAACAACATAGCTCATGATCCACCACTGTAAAAGTTAACAGAAGACCAGTCTATGTTGTTTGTTCTACTTATTACTTCTAGCAAACTGTATAGATCTTTTGGCAAATCCATGCATCTGCAGTTTGCAGTTGGACTTGACTCATAAGAGAGTATATATAGGATTTAGTGGTGAATGCACATCTCCTTTTAATGAAAATTAAATATACATATATCCAGATATGGTCTATATTTAGATATTTGCAATTACAAACTATATGTCTCGTTCCTTCTACAGTTGACAATTATATTTCTTACAAAGGTCAAAACATTATTTAAAACAATTAAAAAATTAAATTTATTTAAAAAGCATTTTAAAACTAAACTACCATTTAGTTAAATGAACATTAAATTACCTCCCCTAAAAGCTCATCCATGACTTCTTCCCTGGCTTTGTTCTTCTTCTTTGCTTTAACCTACACAGGAACAGGAAAGAAATTTATAAAAAATGTTAATACTATCTAAATTATTTCTCAGCATTTTATTTAAAGTTAAGCAAAATTAAATCTTTCTCAACTGTTAACTACATCTGGTGTTTGAAAAATTTTCACAGCGATTTCAATTATCCATCCAATAGTGAATTATGTATGTGCTTCAAATTGTCTAATAATGCCATAATAGCATCATTTATTTCATCTTTCAAGAATCAGATTTTTTAAAAGAAAATTTCAGGGTTTTTTCCTTCACGATTTCTTGTCTCTTTTCTTTAATATTACCACACACTTGTATTATTTACTTTTCTCTTTACCTACATATGATATCAGTGTATCCCCTAGAGGTGCAAGACTGAAAGTCAAAAATCACCTTAGTGTCAAAACTGAGTTAAAAACAAACTTTGGTATCAAAACTGGGGGTCAAATTAAAAATGTGGGGATCTCTGAAGTGCAAATGAGGGTAAAGGGAATCACTGCATATGTAACACTGATTCAAGATAAATTAATCAGCTGTACGATACTGTATACAATCTTATTTCATAATGACAAGCAAAGTTGTATTAATTTGTGTCTAATCCCTTGGCTAAATACAACAATGAAACATTTCAAATTAAACAGGGTATAGTCCACATCACTTTAAATAACTCTGTCCAAAACAGGATGAATTAGGTATCTGGCAATAAAGTTTGTTTTGGTCTTCAGCAGTTTATTACTGTTTGGAGAAATGTCTGAAATGGTCGCTAGCACTATTATATGATAAAGTAAAATAGAGTACTGCATGTAAATGTGGAACTATGTACAAGTACATGTGAAATTTAGTACTACATATCAATGTGAAATTTAGTACTACATATCGATGTGAAATTGTAGATGTGATAGAGTCTGTACAAGTGAACTGTGTATAAATTATGTTACATCTAAAATTTGTCGAAAATGTCTTAGTTATTATAAGATGCCCATTTACTTAGTTTCAAACACCTGATTAGCAACAAAATAGCTTCATACAAATGGAATTCCAGACATAACTTACTCAAAATTGACATCTTTTAAATTCTAGCCAACAATTTAACTTAAGACACCAATGGGAACTTTATAATTATATATTTATTAAAAAAATATCAAGGGCAGTATCCACCTGAAGATGTGACTGTGTGATAAGTTTATGATAATGTACCATGTCTTACAATCACCAGACAATTTGATGCTGAGCATTCAGATAAAACATGACCTTCACAAACTGCATTATTTGTAAGGTTCAAGAAATAGTTCATTTTAATAAATTCTATTTCTGAAAGAAGACAGTTTTAAAATATCACTACTTCAAAAGTAATTTAAGCAAACCTCATCCTTATTAGATAGTTTTCCTTTGCCTTCCTTTGAAGCGGAACTTTCTTTGGAATATTTACTCCAGGCTTTGGGCTTACTTTCGTCTCCAAAATCACAGGCAATTTCAACCTGCCAAAAAAGTCAACACTATGTTATATAAAATAACTGAAAGTATACTCATATGAAAGCTGCAGAGTTAAAAGTGCCTTATTTTACAGACAAGCATATTACAAAAGTCATCAAACCTGTACACTTTCATAAAACAGAACTTGTGCACATAGATAAATCAGAATCTGTACACTCTGAAAAATCTAAATATGTACACTTTTATAAATCAGAACTCTTTATATTCCTTTCCAAGAAATCTTTTAGCTCTTACACTGAATAAAACAATCTTAAAACATCTTGTAAACATAACTTTATAGGGGGCACCAAGTGGCCAAGTGGTCTAAAGCTGCTTGACAATTAAATATAAGCAAAATTAAAAATTGCTAATATAGTGCAATATGTTGGGGAAAACTGTGCACCAAGACAGCATATTCAAGGAGCAATAATGATAACTCAGACAAAAAGACAACAAAACATAAGAGGTCTAAATAAGGATATCCAAATAACATACACATGGCAGATATGTTTCTTAAATAAAGATATGCAAATACAGTGTGACCCAGCTATAGCGCGCTCTGTTATAATGCAAAAATTTAGATATAACGCAGGTGTGGCGTCACTCCCGAAATTTCATATACATGTATTTTTCTTGTGCACAAAAAAAACCTTAAAAAGTACAACAAAAAAACTGTATCAAGTTGCTTATCATTTTGGGGAAGAGATCGCGTATGAATAATACAAGACGATCGTGGCGTGGCCCCTGAAATTTCATATGCATTTTTCTCATACATGAAAAAGTATTTTCTTCTTCTTAAAAGAAGAAGAAAAAAACTGCATTAAAAGTTTACTCTGGGATCGCATAGGTCTTCGCCAATGTCGCAAACTTGGATTGTTTTTCCTTATTGGCTGCAAAACATACTATGTGGCTTTTTATTTATTGGCAACATTGTTGGCTGTTTAAACTTTTATATATGACCTATGGTTTGGAGTTCAGAAACTCAGAGGCCCCATGAAAGGAAGCCGCAAACTGGATATAAAATGCACTGAAATTTATTTATTGTTACATAAACAAATTCTTTGTCCATACTGACAAACCATCTAAACAGTGCATTGTTTTATCATAATCCGCTTATCTTGACATCTAGCATGAGTTCTGTATGTTGTGAAATATCCGCTTTTTTGTTGTTGACATTTCTGGTAACGGAGATCAACTGGACGAGGCATTGTCTTGTAATCTATCTTTCATCGGATTTTTGGCCGCTCGTTAGTAGTAATTAATATATTTACAAAGACTGACATTTGTATGTGGATGGTAAGTAAAATTCCTCTTCTTTTCACTCAGAATTACATCCTTCAGAACACTCAGGTTTTCTGTAATAATCCCTGTCATCAGAACACCTGCGTCTCTATCATCCGTTGACCCTTTGTTAATTTTCAAACACATGCATGCAAGGCAGCATCAAGCTGCTACCACAAATGCAACCTAAAAAATAATACATCTTACTTACTGGTTTATTCAGTAGGCATGGAGGGACAGTAACTAGAATAGTCTAAAAGATGGAGAATTCCTTTTTAAAAATGTATCCAGATAAAATAGTTTGCTGAAATTTCAAAGAAAACAGATTATCTTTGAAGCACAGACTGTTATGAAAACATACTCAGCAAATGGAAAAAATACCAGTTTCAATCATGCAATACAATTATTTGATGTTGCCGCCACAATAAGAAATGGGCATTCGTTTGGTTCTCCAAAGCTGTCCTTTATCGGTGACTTCAATAGCGCATGCACCCTTCATCAAAGAAAGCCGACTACAATCTTTCAATAGCAGCAAAGAACTTTTCTTCAAAGGAAGTCAGTACAAAACTTAAATAAAAGTGATGGAATCTGATGGATTTTTGCATTTTCCAATGTGACTGGAACACGTTAACTGTGCTGTGAAAAGTTTCCTTTTTGTAGGAAAAAATTTATGCTTATGAACACTGCCAACGGCGGCTTAAAACGCAAACTAACTTTTACTGACTTGGAACATACTGTAAAGTAAATGTGTTTCGTTATTCATTACATGATTGTGCTATGTTTTTCCACAAAATTCAGACCAATATGACCTGTTACAAAATTACTGAATATTTAAAGCTGTGTGTGTGCATATTTTCGATGGAATCACTTGTATCGTGAATTCAATGTATATGATGAGGTTTGCAGGTGAGTACACGGTGTTGATACTCTATTCATGCTATACATTAGACATTTATATATAAACAGGATTCACGTATATGTACCAATTCATGGTTCTCTAAATAAAGTAAACTATTATATTATGTCTTCTCTGTTTTCACTACAGGTGTATATCTCATTTAATATGCATCAATTTAAGATGGTAACTGTGCCGACGAAACATGTATTTTACCACCCACATTTATTAACCCAACCCCCCAATTTTTGGGGGAGTAATTTTTCTTCAGCTGACTTGGTTGCATATAACACGGTTTGGTATATAACGCGGTCGGGTTTTATGGCTCCCAACTACCGTGTTATAGCGGTGTCACACTGTAACATACACATGGCAGGCAAATTTCCTAAATAAGGATATGCAAATAACATACACATGGCATATATATTTCCTAAATGAGAAAAGTAGTTCCAAAAGCAATATTTACACTGTGGCAATAAAACGTGTTAACACCTTGATGAGATTATCTTGCTCCTATTAATATATTTCAATACCTCATTATGACGTATATAATAAAACAGGTTTCGACTCTAAATTGCTCCTTTCATATCAGTCAACCCTACCTCTATCCTTGATGTATCAATGAAGGTTTTGTTCAGCTGTTTCACTGCTGACTGTGCTGCCTCAATTGTCTTGAAACCAATAAAGGCAAACTTGCGAAATTTCCCAGATTTTGTAAGCTTTAAGCTGCAGTCTGTGATTTGACCAATGCCCCCAAACAGGTTATGCAGACGTTCTTCTTTAATCTACAGAACAAAGTAAACAAGAATGGCAGAGTTAAAACATATACTTTTATCACAACTATTTGCAAACAAAAGCTTCAGCATGAGTATTAGGTCGATAAATCAGCCCCACACCTGTACTGATACTGAAGGCAGTTGTGGGGCTGATTTATTGGCCTATATAAGTATACATAAATGGGTCAATGTTGACAATGAACATGCTATTTTTGACACATAGTTTGTGGTGTGTTAAAATCCAATAACTAATAACTCAAGTCTTATTCACATCATAAGATGAAACAGTGATAGATGGCTGGAACAGCTCCATCATGTGTGTGTGTATGTGATTTGGATTTTTAACCTAGCTTTAACAATTTTTCAGTCATATCACTATCATGTCTGCAGTGTGGCAGTTTATAGTGATGTCTAGCTCTGGGGCATCATGCCGCAGATATGTATCATGATGTCCCACCCAGTCACATTATCCTGACACCAGGCCAACCCGTCCTAACACTAACCTCTTAATGCTGAGCGCCAAGGGAGGCAGCTGTTAGTAATATTTTTATAAGTCTTTGGTATGCCTCGGCTGGGGATCGAACCCATGACCTCCTAGATCCAAGGCAGACACTCTAACCACCCACACCACTGGAGCGGCCTTTTATAGTATGCTCAGGATAAGTGTACACCTCAAAATCCAAAATTATTCAAATTCAGAAATAAACAGTACAAATTGTGCTAGTGTTCTTCCCAGGGCCTTTTACCGCAGCTGTCAGTCTACAATGCATTAGAACCCACCAATGTACCAGTGCTAATATGCTTTAATGCTTCCCAATATCTATTAAAAAGGAACCTGTTAACATAAGCATTCTGTCACCTAATTCGAAACAATATCACTCAAGGTAAATCATTGTAACTATAAGTTGCTAAACTTGTGATTGTTTTATTAACAGTACATACATTTACTGACAGGATTTCAGTTTTTTATATGATAATTTAGGTAAAACATCATTATGATTGTTCAGTTGTAATTGTCATGATATTATTTCATACTGCTCAAGATAAAAGAAATCAATAATGCAACTAGGATCCTTTTATAGGACCTATAACAAGAACCTGTAGGAGCTTACAAACTGAAATTGTGTATTTTTTTGAAAACAAAATTGTTTCTCATCAAACGTTCTGTTAATGACGATTTTGTTTAAGGCAATTACCGGTCATTCAAGAACTTTTTGACAGCAAGACCAGCAAATTAATCTGATGGGCAGTGTTGTGCATGGCCAAATAAAAATATATGCATGGTTCTGGTAACACTGAAAACAAAGTTACGGAAGGTAGGTCCATACAAACTTTACTTTTTACCAGACAGATTTAAATGAAGCATAAGTTTTTAAAAAAAACATCATTTGTATCCTGAATTTAACTTTAATCAAAGTTACATACATTTGTTAATTTATTATTCCCCTGAAATTCTGTGAATTTTTCCCAAATGTTTGCTGGTTTTTTCTATGTAGGAAAATAACAGGAAGTCAGGTAGCCAGATCAAATTTTGTGTGTCTGACCTTATTTTCATTGTAGCATGCATTTTAAGGGTGAGTTAATGCATGATGAAATGTGTAAATTGCATTTTATTTTCTTATTCTGCAAAATACATGCAATACACAAACAATTTTAAGAAAGAGCAACAATTTACCATTTTTTAAAGAAAATTTGGATATTTTTGAAAATTTTAGCTGATGCTCCTTGCCTGAAATTGAGTTTTTAATTAAGTGGGTCAGGCATGTAATCCAAACCGGAAGATGTATTTCTAGCAAGACGGAGATAGTACTTATAGTTAGTAACATCATTCTAAAGGCTCAAAAATATGTTACACAACAAATGTATGCGAACTTTGTGACCAAAATTGGCATACCATAAAACAAAATCATAACTTTTCAAACACAAGATATGTAATTTTAATAGATCTGATCACCAGCTTAAGAAGTACTGTTCATTTGATGATAGACAGCATGGACTAATAAGCATGGATTAGCCCCTTCATATTTTTGAGGAGTGTTGTTTAGTATTGATTTGTGAAGTGTTAAGTACAAGAAGGGTGCAACTTAAGTAATGATTAGTAACACAAATTTATATCCTTTAATTTGTTTGGAATATGCTTCTATTTCATTGTGGATGATTTACTGCCATATTATCCAAGATTAAAAAAGCAACGGGATACATATTTTCACTAGTTTTAAACTGCTTGAAGACATCAAAGGGATTTCATATTTACTTAGTGTAAGGTACTATAAAAAATGTTTCCATTTCTGACATGATTACATATTCCCTTTTCATGATGTGAAAACTGATATCTCCAAATTCTGCAAACTGATGGTCTCCAAATTCTGCAAACTCTGAACATGCAAAATCTTAAAATACCACATTTTTATCAGCTTCTAATGTAATACTTTTAATGTAATATATTTTTCAGTTAAAGGGGGAGACAAATATTAATATGTAATAATGAGACCCCGATAAATCCCCAAAAGTTAATAGTTCTCCCTAAAAACGCCAATATCTAGAAAGCTTGAATATAGCTATTAATTGTACATATTGGATGTTTTGGCTATGATTCGAACGAATTCAGACAAGACATTATCAAATATGTCTATTATTATGTACGTAGTGTGTATTACTTAAAAGCCCCATAAAAACATACTATAAAAAGATATAAATTTACAACAGTTTTGCACTGAGCCAACTAAAATTCAATAAGAAAATGATGCATTTTCAGAACGTTAATGATTTTGTTCCAAAGTTATGGTCGGGCAATCTAGATAAAAATGAGTATAGTCTTTAAGTGTAGAAGTCTATACATTATAAACAAACTAAGTCCTTTGACACGGTTAAAATACAGAATCGATCGATACCTCGAAATAAGGTGAAACATTTGTAAATGCACCCATTGAACAGTAATAGGCTGTTCTTTGCCACTTGTGCTACTTACGCCATTCGGTAGATTCTTAACGATTATTCTTGACATTTTAAATTACACAAATGATCTATCTCGAAAACACCAAAGTCTCATAAAAGAACAAGAAATTAATCCAAAGAAAGATCGTTCACACGTGTGGATTACACCGGAAACGAAGGCAAAGCCACTAAAATTAAAGACGAATGTAGACCTGGGGTTACTAGAAACACCGCAATACATTCAGAAACCGAAATACCCTCAGAAACCGAAATACACATATTTTGTGTCCTGATACTGATAAAGATAATGTATTATGATTTAACAAGATAAAATCTGATATTAGTGATTTTTATAGGAATTATTTACATTTTTCTATTAATTGCTTCATTCGTTTAATGAAGTCACTCGGTCGTATTTGATTGGACAACTTTTCTCTCGTTTTGAATGTCTGTTACGAATTTTTATTTACTTTAAAGCACAGACATATATGATATTTCCACCGAAAATACGCAGATATACATTGTTGATTCTCACAATCATAATCTCACTCACCCAAAAGATGTAAATAATTGTGTATTTTGGTGCATTTCGGATTTTGGTGTATTTTGATGTTTCCAGTAACCGCAGTCCTACATGTAAGACCTCGACGCTGATATTTATTTTGAGGGCGTCAATGACTTACAGCATAACTAACAGCGCTGTGTAGCGTATTTAGATGTCGACTAACGTCTTTACGAAAGTCAAATTTTCAGGAATATTTCACACAACTGACAACTAAAATAACGACGCTTTTCTACAAAGTAAAGTCCTAATGTTTTAGTCAGACTTTACTTACTATGATGTCTTTTCTCTAATAAATTCAAATTCTCACAAAAGACATGGACCCGTTTTCAAGTTTCGTTGGCCTATATTTGACTTTATTTTTGTCAAACACGGACGTGAAGAAAATCATCCCCAACACTCACTTCACATATTATCTAACATCCATACACACGGGAAGAAAATAAAACAAACCCCAAATTATATTATCAAAAACCTAATATCTACTATCCGCACAGGAAGAAGCTAAAACAAACCAAAATATACTATCCACACAAGAGAAGGAGAAAAACAAACCCAAAATATACTGTCAAAAACCCAATTATGCTATCCACACACGGGAAGGAGAAAAGAAAAACAACAACCTAATATAAAATCCACACACGGGAAAAAGAAAAAACTAACCCCCAAATTATGTTATAAATTAACCAATATTACTACCACACATGGGAAGGAGAAAAAACAAAACCAAACTATACTATCCACACACGGAAGAAGAAAGAACTAACTACAAATATACTATCCACACAAGGGAAGGAGCAAACAACACATCACACATATACTATCCACACACGAGAAGGAAACCCCACCCCGAAAATATACTATCAATAACCACACTATACCATCCGCACACGGGAAGGAGAAAAAACAAACACAAATGTACCATCCACACAGAAGGGACGGGAAATAACCACACACTCTACTATCCACACAAACGTACGTGATCTCTCTCTGTGTCTCTCTCTCTCTCTCTCTCTCTCTCTCTCTCTCTCTCTCTCTCTCTCACACACACACACACACACACACACAATCAGAACCAGTAAAAGAGTATTTATAATCACACTACTCCACATTCATACTAATTGGTAATTGATCAGTCTCTCTTTTCTAGAGATCTGGTTAGCCCTGAAAAGGGCTGGTTTTTTTTCTTCAACTTCATAAGCACCTCTTAATGTGCGCACCTTCCAGGTCGGACCCCCACGCACATCTCCTACTCTAGTCCTGCTCCCAGTTCAGGCTGACTCTTGGGAGCGCAGATACTGCTTGATTGGCTTCAGCACCCCAATCTTCCGTTTGTGGGATTCTGGAGAGCTCTTTCTACCTCCTTCTCCTATTCCACAGCCGTGGATGATGTGGTATATTTACGTCCTGCTGAAGCAATTCATCCTCCCAGTTTTAGGTCTGGGGGACCGCGGGTCTCTTTGCTGGTGGCAGTGTTTGTGGATGAGGTAGTGGCTCTGTTGGATGTATTAGTGGTGTTATCAGAGGTTTCACCTCACAAACAGACCTAGTCATCAGGTGAGGTAAGATTCTTTCTTCCTTCTCTATCTTCTTTCTCTTCTCCTCTTCCTTAAGTCTGGCTTCCTCCACTATTGCCTCCAGATAGCTCATCCAGGAGCCCCCTTACGTGCTCCAGGTGCATCTGAAGTGCTATCAATTGTGCAATTCTGTTCATGTTAACGAGTGAACGCGTGTTGGCCAGACTGACGATCGCTTCCTTTATACGTGTCAAGCAAGAACGTTAAAGAAAACATCCCTATCACCAAAAACTTACACTGCCCATATCATTACCCAAACAAACATGGATTGCGCGGACTTAAAAGAAAACTAAGTGCTTATAGACACATTTCTAACAAATTTAAAGAAACGAAGTGCTTATAAC
This sequence comes from Sinohyriopsis cumingii, assembly GCA_028554795.2. Lineage (NCBI taxonomy): Eukaryota > Metazoa > Mollusca > Bivalvia > Unionida > Unionidae > Sinohyriopsis > Sinohyriopsis cumingii. The sequence goes on from CM068842.1 coordinate 38,542,362, forward strand.
CACGCTTTTATTTTTTCTAACTTACTAACATACCATTGGCAATTGAACTAGCATCTCTTTCCGAGAGTATTGGGTAGCCCTGAAAAGGGCTGTTTTTGTGGACGAGGAGCTATGGCAGTCTTTTATTGTCTAAGATTGTGTCCCCCTCTGGCGGCAGGGTTTCCCACAGAATAGGGTCTGCTTCTTCGGAAAGAGAAGAAGAACTCTGGTGTCTACACGACAGCCAACAAAACCTCTGTCTGGTTCCTGCTGCTGCTGTTGCTGCAACTGCTCTCTCTCTCTCTCTCTCTCTCTCTCTCTCTCTCTCTCTCTGCTGTTTCTGAAGTCTGTACTTCTCAGTCCATTCTTCTTTGTTCTTCTTGATTTCCTCTCTGAAGAGCTCCTCTATCAGGTCTTCGGTCACTTTCAACATTCTGATATTCTCTGTCTCTGGATGCTTCGGTATCAGGTTTTGCCTGATACGATGTAAATTCACGTAAGCTCCGTTCAGCTTAATCACATCTTCATATGAGGATGAGTCAACAATGGCTGGTCAGACTGGAGACATCCCCACTTTATAGGGTTCAAGCGCGGACGTGATGTATCTCTAGAGTTATCAATGGAGGAGAGGGAAGATCACGCAAGTCTTTATACCACTGATGCAACACAGCTTCATCTGATATGAGATCCAAGCTTCGGCCAGATACTCGTCCAATTTTTCTTACTGACTCAGCGTCAGACATTTATCGTGTTCAAAATTTGACTGGGGTGATCGTTTTGACATCCATAGCAATCTTTCTTGATCAATTTCTAATTTTTTTCCGCGATGTGTTTGGCAAAACATGAGACTAAATGTTGTTCTTTTCCTGGCCATCTGAACTTCATGACTATATCCATTTCGTCTTTGTCTTGGGCTTCTGCTTCCGCGGTCTTCTCCCATTCCAAAGATTCTCCACTATTGAAAGGGGGATAACAGTCTTCCGTAGCTTCTAATAGTCTAGAATGACTTCTCTCAAACTGTTGATTTCTATGGTATTATCGAATTCGACATACAGGATGACGTTCACCGTGTTGATTAAAGGTTACAGTATTAGCTTTGCAAACTGACGTTCCACACGAATCTGGCCGGATTTTGTATGGTGGAAATGTCACTCGTCGCTGTATTGGTCTGGGGTGAAATCAAAGGCCCAAAAAGTGTAACCTTCTGCATAATCCTCGTACGTAATGCCGTGACTAGGTAACACTTCGACACGTCGCACGTAGAGTCTGGCTTCTTGGATGATGGTTTTGTAATAGACAGTATCACTTATCAAATGGAAAGTGGCACTGCTACGATTCAGCCTCAGGCGTACATCCACGCCTTTCAGCAAATACTTCTCTTGCAACCACATGTCCAAATGCAAACTATCCATCAGTTCTAAATATGTGTTGGGGCCTTTGATTTTCTTTCGTCCGGCGTTGAATCCCACATTGTGGTTGGGTTCTTTATCTGTAATCAAATCGGTATCGTCAAACTTGCCCGCTTTGTCTGTTTCCATTCCACGCAATCGTCCAGATGGTTGATCTTGTCTTCTTTTCCGTACGTCAAAAGATTTTACTGAACAAGGATTATTCACATACAAATCCACTCCACTGAACAAGGAATGCACGAAATTGTTGACGGAGACTAATTTATCTTCGTCCCTTATATCTGGACCGACTGTCGATGTGTCGATCACTTTCACTTTCAAGTGCAAGTAACTGCTATTTAGATCGATGTAATCTTCGGGCTGTCCTTTGATTTCATACTCGATGGGAGCTGACCCTGAGTCCTTGACAGATGAGATGGGATGAAACTGGATATATTGGGATTCTTGCATCGTCATCAAAGTGGGCGGCAAGGCAAACATATCCAGTTCCGACTTGTAACAGGCGCAAGACTCTCGGTGCATCAATTTTGTTTCTATGATTTAATAATCAAAAACGTCTAAATCTCGAGTAGTTCTTCTTTTCTTAGTCTTTCTAGCTTTATGAGTGTGAAGACCTCTGAAGGGGTGTTTTCGTTGTTTCTTTCTGCCTTGTCCTTGCTGTAGGGTCAGGAAAGCAGGAATGCCTGACTAGTTAGCGTCCATGGCATTTATAGGAGTTTCTTGCCGACCCAAATTCTCTTTACCCGTTTGAAGCAAAACATTTTTGCCTGCTCTCAAAAAATCTTCTTTAGGGTTTTCTTTGTCATTGATGACGTTTTGGAGAAATTCTTTACCGTGCTTCAATGCGGCATCTTTCAAGGCGTGCAATCCTCGTGTCACCACCAGTTTCAAAACAGGAGCCACCGAACGAAAGGCCGATTTCAACATATCTCCTAAACCATTTCAACGTTGTCCAGCGACTCCTCTGTACACTGGATACATGACTTACAATTCGTTAGAGAATCGTTTTTGAAAATGGAGTTTCACCGTACCTTTCCCTTTGGAGAATGGAATATTTTGTCCCAGATCTCCTTTTATAGTAATGTTGATAGTGTCGAAATACGACTTACTGGGTAAGTAGTGAGGATGTGCAAATTCGCGGTCAACGTGATAGGTATTTCCACTTTCATGGTCATTGGCCGTGGTACTATCCACTTTGAAAGGAATGACACACAGTAACGGTACGGAGGTGGGTCCCACCATGTTGTACTCCACCACATCGGAGACCCAAATAAGATTTAGTAGGCATCCTCAGCAACAGAGAAGCGGAAGAACCTGAGGCTACAGGAGACGCCGTCACCGTCGCTGAAGGTCGTGGTTTGCGAATGTAAGGTAGCGTCCTGATCGAAGTGCCTATCTTGCGGGTAGAAGCTGTTTTCTGAGGGCTTTTCTTTTTCTTTTTGTGTGTGCTTTTCTTTTTCTGGGGTTGTGATCTGGTCTTGACACCGTTGCTCGTTTTCTTCTTTGAGCTTCGTTTGGCTTTTTTGGGAGTGGCTTTCTTCTTGGAGAGAACTGTGGGGACATTAAAATTCCATTATAAGAGGGAACGAATGATAACACCTCCTAGAGAACCGCTCCCTCCAGGTTTCAAAATGATTTGATGTTTGGTTTGAGTGTCGATGCGTGGATCGGCCAGCTGTGTCAAGGCCAAAAAGCGGTTGGTTTGATGAGGAATATGAATGATGCCTTGAAGTAATTTACGTGCTGTCACCATAAACCATCGAACAACTTATTTGTGAGTGGCTTCTAAGTCACGAGCACGTATTTGTGAATTTTTTTCGCGACTGATGCCGTATAAGGCACGAATCGATTTGACGGAAAGATGAGACTAAAGGGACGTCATGTTGGCGGTGTGTGAGACAGACCCAAAGTGTCCGATATTGTTATAGATTTTATTTGTTAAGACGACGACATGGACGTGTTCAGGACAGGTCCTCCGTCTTGACACCGGTGGTGAAACAATTGGGTACGAAATCGCAAATAATCGTGGGTGGGGGTGGGTTTTGTATACACGAGTAAATAAGTGAGTTGGGTTTGAGTGGCATCGTCGTACGCATGATTCAGCCAATGCGTTCCTAACTGTTTGCTAAGACTTGCACTTGCAATTTATCTCAAGGGCTTTTAAACAAGACCACGTAATGAGCAGCGAGACTGATGGTGCGATGGGCTTTACTTTGTTCAAACATATTTTGAGTGATGTAAATGACACTGGCATTATGATGATGCCCTTTGCGCGTTAACCTCTGTTTAATTTCTTCTTCGTCTTCTCCTAACATGTCGAAAATGACCAGATGGATTTGACTGGAGTCAGACACGATTCCGTCGTCTTCGCTAGGAATGCCTTCCAAAACACGATGGGATCGCCTTGACTTTCTCGCAAGAGGCTGTACGCCGATTGCCACTCGTTGTAACACCACACGATCCGTTGAGGTGGACGATCGATCAAATGATGTTCATATTCGATCAAATGTTTAACAAATTCGGTTTTGCCTGAACCGCTAGGTCCAGCAATTAACATGTTAAAGGGATGCGGAGATACAACGCCTCCCAAAATGGCACGATCTAAGTGTTCGTCTATGACTTTGAAAGTGGAGGAAGAGGGAGCAGAGACAGCAGAGGTAGCCATATTGCAAGGAACGTCACTTTTGACACAAAGACAGACAAGACAAGAGTTTTTATACTTTTGCAGGTCACGATTATAGCAAGTTAAAATGGAACAACACGAAAGACCAAAATACATAAAAGCCAAATCGTTAAGTACAACGATAAAATGCACATCAAAACCATCAAATTGGAATATAAAGAAGTCACTTTACAACATGTTTTTAGTAACCAAGGTGTCCTAGGGACAGTGTGTAATGTTCTTAGAGTCTCTACATTGGGTAATGTCACACATGTGTCCTCCCGGAAAGGTCTTTCGGGAATGTTCATGACAGTCCTGTCCTGAAGGGAGTTGTTGTCCTCGGTGACGGATTCTTCTAGCACTGTCACTAACACAGGCTTAAAAGTTACTTTTTGCTTGGACGTTTGAATTGAGGATCACAAATCTTGGGCAGAATTGGCCACTTCTCTGGTCCAAGCCTCAAAATCCCAATTTTGCAAGTCACAATAAGAGTGTAAGTCAAAAGCTACACACACATCGTCATACACATCTTAGGTAGTAAAAGTTGACGAATCATATTTTCCCGTAAAGGCCGACAAGTATCGAAATGAAAGTACAAGGATTTGAACAAAATGAGTATCTTGTGGACATTTAAATGTGTCACTTTCATGCTTTATTTGGTGGTAATTACTGTTCGTAAAGAGTCCACAAGGAATCGGCTGGTAAACGAAACTCCAGAAAGCAAATCACTGAGACACACACCACATGACGATCCCAGTTCAATGAACACAATTCTTGTAATAAGTGTTGTTAATCCTCCACCGTCTAAATAGTGTCACTGATATCCTTCCACGGAATTTGTTGAATCACGAGTGATAAAGGTTGTGGCATGGTAGCCCGTTTTATACCCTCTTTTGAAGGAGGTAATAAGTGTACTTTCTACACAGAGATGATCGTATGCTCAGAGATGATCCAGTGACGAATATAAAGGATTTAGTCATTAACTTGCAAGTCACATTTCCTCCTAAAGTTTCCTCTTGAACTAAATTTACGTTGTGTGAAAGATTTTGGTAACCCTCTAGCTGTTCTTCTGAAATTCTTTACAGTAAGTCTACCTTTTAGCAAACAGAGCCAGCAGTGGCAAACCAGTCATTTGTGCCAGTGGGTAGTTGATCAATGTCTGACCACTGAAACACTTTCTCCTGAATCAGTCCTCTTATAGCATTCAGGTACCAGTGGTTTAAACACCGGGACGTAATGGATGTAATTGTTCTTTGCGTTTCACTTGTATTTTGACCAGCTCTCGGTAAATGTGTTCTCTTAACTCCACAGGCAAAGCACTAATGTTCTCTTGTAAAGTAACCATGATCATGTCACTCAGTATTATTTTTTATTTAAAATTATCTTCTAGAGCGAAAGTAATGAACATAGCAAGCAATTTCTGACAACTGCCATTTAAGCTATTTGTCAAGAATGTCAATAAAATCTTCTGATGTAAACGGTCTAAAGCGAAATAATAGGATGAACGCACACAAAGGTACTACAGTCACCCATTGAGATTTTGCTCTGGCAAGACCCTGCCAAATTTCTTTGTAGATTTTCTCTTGCAGATCGTTTGGTAATCCTTGAATATTATTTTTAAATGGGGCTTAAGTATTTGTCTAGGTGTTGTCCATCGTTTAATTTCTAGCCAAGCTGGTTTCTTAAACGACACGGTACGCCAATTCACTGACTCGGTCTCACTAAAGGTAGGTAGTGACAATCCGGAGACCATCGGGCATGTTCCAGGTAAGCCGAATCTTTCTGCTCCCACTGGTGTAGTGACACGCCGCAGCTGAAACACCTGACTTTATCCCCTTCGCCCAAGTAGAAAAATCCGGATCTGGCTAATCTTTCGGTGGTAGGTCCTCCCAGATATTTGGGCCATCTTCCTTGGAAGGTTTGGAATCGAAATTCAAAGTTGCTGTATTCAGGCAAACGCACATGGAACGAATATTCGTCTTCCACAGGTTCATTTCGATGAGGGTAGGGCGAAATCCGCAGGAGTTTTCTCAGTGTTGGATGAGATCCGTAGGGTGGTAGACGCATGGTCTCGCGGAAAGGTTGCCATCCACAAAAAACCAGTAAAGAGTCCACGATAACGAGTGGCATCGCTTTCGCATCCGTCAGATTTGACATGGACAGCATCCCTTTCCATGGTAGGTATAGTGGTAGTAGTAGTAGTTATAGCAAAGATCCTATGATACTTTCCTGCATCGCTGTCATGACAGCGTACGACATCACTCTCATCGCAAGGCACAGCATCGCACTCCAACTGAGAATCACCGAACTTGAATGATGTCTTTTTAAAAGGATTCATCTTTCTCGCTTGGTCTTGGTAGTTACAATGAACGTTGTCCCTTTTTATATGCTGACCAACATCGACGTGACCGTACGGTAAAGTTAAGTGGTTGGGAAGCCGCACTTGCTTCTGGTACACGATTTGATACAACATTTCAAAGGGTCGACTGACGATATGGTGAGTGGGTAAACGTACAATCTTGTGAGATTCGTAGGTGGTTACTTTAAAGTTTCCATCCTCTCCAGACTGCTATGCTTATTTCAATACGCCAAAGTTCACCACTCGACTGGTGCGATAATTGAGAGTCAATCCTTTCACTTTACACTCTTTGTGCACTTCCTTTTGTTCGTTCCGGTATTCGTAGCTGTAATATAAAAGAAACCGAGTGGGTTTTGGACTAAATGAATAACGCAAACACAATGTGATGGACGATAGAAATTTATAAAATGAATTAATAAAGAAAGAAAAAATATATGGTGTATAAATACAGTGATTCTCTCACACTCTCAACATACGATTGATCCAATCACTCAACACAAACATTCACAAATTGAAAAACGAAAATAAAATTCATGAAATCTTAAGTATGGAAAGTGAGATTCAAATAATCTCAAGGAATTCAAATATGTTTCAAATAATATTATGCGCTGTAAGTGAGATTCACATAATCTCCTATATTATACAATGTAAGTGAGATTTCACATAATCTCCTATATTACAAATAAGATTCAAAATAATCTCATGCATTGAAAATGTACTCAGTTGAAACATCTGTTGGAACAAACATATGACTCTTGCCACTTGTACAGTCGTGTGATTCATAAACTGATGAACCACAAAGTTTCAACGAATCCTTGGGTTGGCCTACAATTTTATCGGCCGCTCGCACCCTTCACGGATCCACCACATGTACAAACATACGTATACACATACGTACAGACAGCATACAGCACCCTTGTATTGGCTACGTCTACATTCGTGGCTCCACCACGTGTACAGACACACGTATACACTTACGTATAGATAGCACGCAGCACTAAACAGCTACAGTCAGACCTAAACAGCTACCGTCAGCCCTACACATCTTCAATCAGCTCTAAACAACTCTGAACAACATCAGTCAGTTCTAAACAGCCCTGAACAACATCAGTCAGCTCTAAACAACCCTGATCAGCTTCAGTCAGCTCTAAACAGCCCTAAACACTACAATAAAACCAAACTGGTCATGATAATGGGTTCTGAAAAATCTTTAGATATATGCTAATAAATTAAACTCTAATAGCAACTTGTAATTCAAAGTTCACGGCGTTTCAAATCTGCGTAGTAGTAAACGCATCATTACACGATATGACTTAAAACCTGAATAAGCTTCACCTATCAAATAGAATATAAATTTAACACTTACCCCTATGGCTGGAGAACACAATGGAGAACGTTCACTCCTTGACAAGATCCAAAACGAGCAGTGTCGGTTAGAAGCGGAATCTACCTTAAATCCATAGGTGAGTGAGTAATAGTCAGAGTAAAATACCCGTGCATATCGTGCTTTTAATGTCTCTCGTCGCAAGTAATTTTCAGCGAGATACATTCTAGTACAGTCGCTTACCTAGAAAAACAATTATTCACCCTAGGTAACGTTGTACGCATGTACAACGAAAAATGGTAAAATCGTTCTAAGGCAAAACCAAGTTATTTCTTGTCTTATTCTGTGACAGTAGCCGTAATTTTTAGAACCGCAACTAGTGAAACTTAAAATCTTATCGTCGGGGTTTTCGTCTGTCCAGACTCCTAAACGGTCTCCTTCGATGTCAGGGTGACATTGACCCGTGCGATAGGTGTAGATGCAGCTGTCCGTGTCAAAGTACAGGACGCTATCACCTAACAGTTCTAATCCTTCGTACAATTTTAAGCGAGCATGGACTGTCACGTAAGCCGCAATGATGACATTTCCAAATTCGTCGGCATCTACAAAGTCCTGTTCTTCTTCGTAATTGACTAAGATCAAATCCTCACGAACGACGTGCACGTGTTTCATATATTTGGTTTTGTCGTCAATCATCTGGAAGTACCTGGAAAGTTCTGTCAAATACTCCGTCTTAGGTAAACACGGTCGTTGTGCCATTTTACCTCACAAGCAATTTAACATCACTTTGGCAAACGATTTCCTGCCTTCGTTTTTTCTCTACGTAGTCGAAATTGATGCCTTCCTGCTCCCAGTATTTTTCTTTATATTTTATTTGGTCTTCGTGAATGTGGCACCAGGAAGGTTAGCCGCTGACTTCTTGTTTCAGTTTCAAAAAGTCATCGGCGTATTCTGCGAAAATGCCTTTCTGAGGTTGGTTACCCTTGTGGTACTGATCTGTCTTGGGAAAGTGGTAAATTTCGTACACTTCTAACAGTTGGTATCCCATGTCCAGAGCTTTAAACAATTCCACGCTGACCCACGTTCCCGTCAAGGCTCGTTCTTCCTGAGTGTGCTGACAAGGCTGGTCTTGGTTGCACGTTTCGGCACGAGTACGGCACAAGGGAAACATCAGTTTTCCTTGATAATTGTAAGTAAAACGGGATAGTACAAGTCAGTGGGAGGCAAGACTTTGCACTTGATCAAGCCTTCGTATTGTCGAATGCCGTCTAAGTCGATGTGTTCCGTCAGCAATTGCAGGTGCACTGCGTGAAAGTGACAATATTTGCACAGGTAAGAATACAGCAAACACACGTCCAAGCATTTGATTTCTTCTCCTTTCTCTTCGTCTGCGTGGTACAGCAAACAGGTGACATTCATCCGTCATCCGTACAAACTATTCCGCGGGTTCAGTGGGTTCGCCAGCTTGTAACTTTCCACGATGCGTTTAAACTCGTGATACGTTTTCAAACGGTGATCGTATTCATGTTCCCACATTTCCACCACTTGGTATCCTTGCTGTTCTAAATTCAAACGTCGCTGACAAGTGGCCTGGTTCAAGTCTTCCATTTTTAGTGCCACGTTGATGATAACAGAGGTGACATCCGTGAAATAATCATCCGTTAAACTCGTACACGATGTTGGGGTTTTCTAAGTCCCAACTATCCACTGAATAAGTTTCGATGTTCTTTTCGCCTCCTCCGTTGAGGTCATGTTGGATCCATTTGTCTTCCTTGTCGCACAAGTAATGTAGCCAGCGCAGGGCTTTGACCGAGTATTGACGTTTGACAAAGTTGGTCGTTTGAGGGCTGATGACAGCCAGTGTGTTTTCATGCATGAATCTTTGGCGGTACACTAAGGAACACGCTTTGGCAATGGTGCAGACTTCTTTCAAAGGATCGATCCCTCCGTGTTCCATGAACAGTTCTCGATATTTTCCATAGCAACGTCGTAAAATGTCCACTTCGGAACGACAATACTTTAACATTTCTTCCTGAAAGTCGAAGGGGTCCGATGCGTGAGCCTGGTACCAAGCGTGGAAAGCTTCTCGTTGTTCGGTACGCATTTTGTCGGGGTCGTAGTCGTGTGCCTCAGACAAATGGGGTAGAACAGCGTGTTTATTGGCTTCGGTATTGAAGAAGTGCGGACAATAACCTTTGGCCATTTCTGTGATTCCAAACGTTCTAGGCATTCGACTCAAAGGCATGGCCAAATAACTCATCGAATCTTTAAATTGCACTTATCCCACTTGCATGGAAATGATTTTGGCTCCGTTGAAAGTCTCTTTCGGACGTTCGGTACTTTGTTCTGTATATTATGAGAAGAAATTGCCCATCTTATCCAGAGAAATTGAGCTATCACCGTGGCATGGCAACGACAATCTCCATAACGTTCGATGTCCTCTTGGCTCCACGTCTCGTCGATGGGGTCTAAGATCCATTGGGCGAAATCGGCTTGCGTGTTCGGTCCCCGAAAGATTTTTTCACGTTCTCCAGGAATCTTCCTGCATTGAGGGCAATGACTAAAGATTGTCATTCGTGCCTTAACACTTGATAAGTCAAGCTGTTTTATGTTCGTCCAGATTTAGACTAAGTATTTTATTTTCTTCGAATAATTTTTAAGAAAAGTGATTCTTTTCCCTGTAAATACTAATGCTCTAAATTAATTCTTGGACAAGGACATTTATCGGAATCTATACAGGATTCAAAAACTGGAATAATATTTTCTGTGATTCAACAAGAGACTATTACTGACACTGCAGCACTTCACATGTTACAACTGACGTCATCGTCTTCCATTTTGGATTTCATCGGGACTCGAACTCAGATTCATTTAGGACTTTTTAATAATAGGACTTCGATTTTTTAATTCTTGGATCTTGGATTATTTTGGATTTGATTCGTAAAACCATAAGTTCTTTTTCTCATTTTACCATGTTTTTCTAGGTGATTAAATTATTTGTTAACTTTTAAAAAGCTTGTTGTCTTCCCTTTTTTCTTGTTATTTTCTGTAAGAGCCTAAACACGTAACAAAAGGCTATCTTGCTAATTGCCCTGAAGAATCGTACTTTCAGGATTGTATTGATTTAATCATTCCGTGTGCTTACAGTCCAAAGTATTATAATGAATATTTGTTAACTAAGGTTTTCAATAAACAAAAATCAGAGAAAAAGATGTTGGATAAAGATATAAGACCACTTGTTATTTTGTATCCAGGAAACCAGTCTACTAGTCGGAGAATGTATATTTTTCTGTTCTGGATTTCACAAACTTCAGTCAATGTGCTACATAATAATTCCTTTCATATTGATATCCTGTTATCAATTTCCTACCTATGAAGTCTTTAAAAACGTATTTTAAACATGTTACAAAACACATGGTTTTGAAGTCTTGAAAACGTTCTATAACTCTAATAGATTGCAAACAGTAACCTAAAGTGCAAGGACTCTTGAAGTGAGGCGATGAAATGCTATTACTAGAGAGAGAGAGAAAGCTCTGTGTTATATAACTGCTTTCTGTAGCATGATGCGGCAAATAGAGGGTGGGTGAAACAGTGTGACAGGTGCTTTGGAGGCGGACATGGACAGCATTATAAATAGACTCTTGAAACAATGGCACTTTAAATTCTCAAACGGTATCAATCCTGAAAGCAATGGAAACTATCTTCACTGAAAATATAATAGCACTACATATATTGAACAAATAGAGATAATGGTATCTTGCAATACAACTAGTGACACAGAAGTGCTTTATTTTATCTCATGACATTGTGTTTGCGTTCTCAACAAAGACGCTTATCGTCACATAGAGACATTGCTATTTTGTTAATGTTTATGCTATACATCAAAATATTTATGAACTTAGTAAAACATTTACTGTTACTTTTTTTGCTAGGAAAAAGGCAATATTTTCATATCTCGAATTTGTATTTGTACATTTCTTTATTTCTTTTCTAGATTTATACTGGCCTTTGTCAGTTTGAACTATCGTTTCGATATTCAGACACGAATATCTTTGAAAGAAATCTGCTGGAAATGTAATTTTCATTTGTAGAATGGCACTGATGTTATCTTCTTAAAAATCAGTTGTAGCATATAGATTGCCGTTTTCTTTAGTTCATTGTAAACGTATTTTGTCTCAACAAGAATGCACAAAAATCTCTATTAGTATTTTAGTCCCATTTTATCGCCATGTTTGTAGATTGCAGCCGTAAAATTTGTACATTAACCACTTGCTAAGTTGTTACATAGTAAATACACGATATATCTGCTTATCCTCAGATATTCCAAGCAACTTGCCTTCCATGCATTTAATTTGTTCACCAGTTGGCCGATGTGATAGTTTTGTCGTGGTTGTGTTTGTTATTTTAACCACGTATATTGGTCTATGGTCCACTTTTAAAGATGTGTGAGAAAAAAGTAATGTAATATAGGATGCGGGTTTTGTCTCATCGAATCCTCCATCATTTCATATCTTGTCATCTTTGTGCACATAAAATATTCGTGGTCGGTAATATCACGGTTATACGGAGACATACTAAATCATATTAAACTTTTCAAAAGTATGAATGCATTTTTATGCGTAAATGTATTTCCTCGAAATGGTGGATTTTCTAGCACCATCGCCGCATCGTCATGCCAATAAATTGTTTCAGTGTGTTTACGTGTATTATTCACTACTCACATCTCTACCGAGCAGCGTCAAAGCTATTTGCAACTTTGATTGAACTTTTAAAGTTATTTCGTTGCCATTCTTATTGAACGTATCAACTATGAAATCAGTGGTAGCTAATATGCATTATATTATTTGTTATCTTTAGTACCTATTCGTATCTGGTATTTTACAATGATGAATACGTGGATGTAACAATCCTAGACGTTATGAATAAACAGTGCTGCATATTTTGGATATTTGTTAAGTTAAATTACATTCGTTATGAACAAAACTCGCATTCATTCCAGTTAAGTTATCTTGGTCGAACGTGTTGTGCTTAAATGTCTTTTCTTACAGACGTGGCCGCCGTTGACTTAATTCTTCTAACGCTAGATTTGCGATCATATCCAGCCACATACAAAGCACGTCGATACAATCAGTCACTCTTGCACCTCGATAAATCAGTCACTCTTTAAAAGCGCGATCTTTAAAATGTGTGCATCCACATGAGATACAAACAACCTCGATGGAAGGTGCTCATCCATTTGTGTAGTCTATCATATAGTCAATTGTTATGTTGCACTATTCCAATGTTTGAGTTGCGCAGCAGAAAAACAGGAAAACATAACAAAGATACTTTAATCTGTGTGGCATCATTATGGATTTGGGAATGTACCCGTGAAAATAAGGCCTTGGCCAGTATTGTAGTGCAAATCATATCAGATGTAAAATTAGTATGACTTAGCATAGCTACGATGAAACAAATCATGAACAATACTTGGACAACTATACCAAGAACAAATTATTTTTAGTACAAATGGTCAACGTCTAAGTCATTTATTTTGTACCTGGATGATATCGTTATAGCAAAATTCTCCATGACTACCTTAGGGGTCGTCCATTAATTATGTCAACAAAATGGGGGGGGGGGGGGGGGAGGGGGTTTGAAGAAGTTTGACAATTGTTGACATGGGAGAGGGGGGAGTTCAAGATAAATTGACGTCAGCAATGTTATTTTTTTTTTAAATCAGCCACTACGCCCATTATAACATTTGAGGAACATTTGGCTTCCCTATGGGAAGATGATAGAAGCTAGAATATAAACTCTCGATTTTTTCATGAATTCAAGGTGTTATAGTCAATTTGAAATCTGTTAAACAAGTAAAAAAATGTATTAAATTTATTTGTAGACCTTTTAATTTCCATAATTCTATTTTTAGCATATTTTTAGCATAAAAGCCAGCCGTATAAAATATTGTTAGTTTGGGGGGGGGTAAAATTTTATTAGGGAGGTCACTGAAAGTTTGACAGTTGTTGACAAGGGGGGAGGGGGTGTAAAAAATTGCCTAAAAATTGTTGACATAATTAATGGAAGTCCCCTTACGTGCAAATATAGGCCATTTCATAAAAGATGGATACCTAACGAACACATAAATTGTATAGATGTAAATCTGTAGGAGATAAAGACTATATTGATATTTATTGCATTTTTAAAGTTGGATTTGCATATTCAGTTGCATGTGCGTGATATTTTTTAAAGGAATTCGCATTATATCTATAGAAATTAATTTCAGACCTAAACAACTTGTTAGAAAGTTAAACGTAAATTGATAAGATACAACAAGAATTCAACACCAATATGAGCAAAATTGACAAGTATGTTTATAAACAAATAAACAAATTTTGTATTGTAAATTTTTTCAACCAAAATGTTACTCGTCACCATATAACCATGATTTTGCTGATGTACCGTTAAAGTACATACATAGATACATACATGGATATATACATACATAGATACATAGATACATACATGCAAACATAGATACATAGATATATACATGCATAGATAGATACATAGATACATAGATAGATAAATAGATACAGACATACATAGATAGATACACAGATACATACATACATACATACATACATACATACATACATACATGATACATACATACATGCATGCATGCATGCATGCATACATACATACATACATATATACATATTCTCTCACACACACACACACATGCACACATACAACTTGAGCATGATAAGTTTCTTTTCAAACGAGTTATGGGAATATAGGGCAAGATCACATGAATTCCAGAGATAATTTACAATGAGAATTTGTTATCTCGACTATTGACGTTACTGACCTCGGGGCAAGTTAATGTGTCTTAGATACTTGCACCCTGTCACTATCACCTACACGACATGACTTGTGATGCGAGGACAATGTAATCTATCTAGCTGGCACGGAGACAATGTATGTATGTATGTATGTATGCATTTAAAGTCAAATCAACTTAATCCACACTATATAGTATTGTGTAGTAAGTACACCACAATGGTTTACAAAACAAATACATACAATGCTTTCAATAGATTTTTTTTATTTGTTTAAATCTAACACTTAAAACAGTCACAGAGCTTTCAGCATGAACATAAACAAGAGACGCATCAATGATAAAAGGGCTATTCCATTAGTCACGTCTGATGACATGTACGGTGATGCATGGGGCGAGTAGAGGTGTACTTTGTGTTTTAAAAAGTTGTGCTAACCAACGAACAAAACTTTTAACTCTGAGACTTGCGTTTACTTCTCTCGGTGCCAATACTTGCACGGATTAATTTTCTCACCCATTTATTTTTCATTCAATTCAATTAATTTTGGCGTACGTTTATTTCACTTCCCAAAAGAGTGCGGTTAGTACAGTTGGTATCATTATTTTATGATATGGACATTTAGCTGTCATGCTTGGGCTGTCAGTACAATGAGTGCACGTGCTTCTCTACAGGAAACCAATACTAGCAAAAGCAACCCGAGACAGCTGACCCGAGACAGCTGACCCGAGATAAAAACAAAAAGAAATAAAATAGGGAGGATCGCAAAATGGTTGAGAAAAATGTTGCATGCTTTACGTATAGCGAAATGTGCAATTATCACAAATTTTGTTTTCCTAAAAACTGATTCAGTGTGTATTCTCATGCAAATGCAACTAACCTACTATCTTATTTACTGTGAAATAATTCGACTTTACCAACTAACATACTGTCTTTTTTGCTGTGAAATAATTCGACTTTACCAACTAACATACTGTTTTATTTACTGTGAAATAATTCGAATTTACCAACTAACATACTGTCTTATTTGCTGTGAAATAATTTGACTTTGCCAAATGACTTTAAAATGATTTGATCCGACTATGTTACCTAGTCAAACACAATGTCAACATTGGGGATCTGAAAATTGGACATTTCCGTTCCTTTGAGATCCTTAATATGTGTGAAAATGCACTGCAATTTATAATTCCCTGAGATATGGATCTCTCTCTCTCTCTCTCTCGCTGTCTCTCTCTCTCTCTCTCTCTCTCTCTCTCTCTCTCTCTCTATATATATATATATATATATATATATATATATATATATATATATATATATATATATATATATATATATATATATATATATATATAATTTTTATTTCTTGTGTAAAGGTTGTGTTGATAAAAAAACAAACTAATGATACATTTATAAGAATGTATTGGCAAAAATGTGTTTGGACGGAATTTGTTCAATAATTGTGACAATTTTCAACTTCAAACTTTTCTGAGGTAGAATCCAGTATCGTTTGTACATGCAAAACTCTTTGATTAAAAAAAATATATTTCATTTGTTTTTTCCATCTGTTTCTGGAAATATAGTTACCTGTACTTGATAGTCCTAACATTAGCTCTCTTTAATGCAAGAACATCGGTCATTTGCGGAAAAATTACACATCAAGACCAAACTGTGTACGGCGAAAATTATTAGCAATAATTTTACTTGAAAAGAAAGCCCCACTTTATGCTCAAGCATTACTAAATAGAAGAAGTACAAACAATTTACTCTGCAAAGCAACCAAGGTAGCGATACTTAAGTTTGTATTTGAGGACCTGTTGGTGCTAATAACCTGAGAGACTCACGATCTGAGATTTTTTAAAACCCCAGCGTTGTAGGTTCTACTCCACATAGTGATTGTTTGCATATTACAGATAATTGGAAAATCGAGTTATGAGATCAACAAGAAGAAATTAGAAGGGGAACCCTGTTTCTCATAGACACATATATCTGTAGGTAAATAATTATGCTATCTAGTTTCACGTTGATTTCGTCTGACTATGTCCCGCGCAGTCTCGATGTAATATATAACAGAGCACGTGAAATGTAATTCAAATAATGTTGACTCTTTTCAAACACAATTTATGAAAATAATCGTTCTAAGAAATCAACATTTAATGAATGTTGATCATGACAGATTAACATGATATCATGCTTATTGAAAAATGGAGAAATTTATGAGAGGAATATAATTTTTCCTAGAAAATATAATTTAGAAAGCTGTAGTGTGTTTTCTGTAATGAAGCTATATCATTAAAACTATTATTCTTACATGCATATCTTTTTTTTTTCTTCAAGAAAACTGACCGTAATATTTATTCTGACATTTAAAGAAAACACTGGGTTGAGTTTTTTTCTTATTGATTTTCAACCAATAATTAGTTGGTATAAATAGTTTCTTATGACGACATAGAATCTCGGTATTACTTACCAGTAAATAGGTAATAACGTCTTTGTGTCATTATGCCATGTCAGAGTTTTGTAAGAAATTAATTGATTATAAATGGTATATGCGTATTAATAATCAAATGCATAAAATACGAAGATTTTATCAGGCTATCTTCTTTGAAAAATAATTATTGAAACCATAAGTAATGGGGAGGAGTTTAAAGATGGCGAACAATTTTTTCTTCAAGGGAGATAAATCTAACTTGGACTGAAACCTAACTAACGGTATAGCACATTCTCTCTCTCTCTCTCTCTCTCTCTCTTTCAGACATTTCCGTTGAGATCTTTCCTTATTTTGCATACTCAACGAAACATTATGTGATACATTGATTGCATGGAATGTATGAGGTGTTAAACAGCAAACTACAATGCATAAGTAATACTTTTTTACTGTATAAACCTAATGTATTTTAGATTTAGTTTTCCACATAAACTTGTTCGACATCATTTTTGTTGGTGCGCACTTTTCATACACACTATCCCACATACCCCCAGTTATATGTGGTTACTCTCTCATTTCCTATCCTGCTGTTTCAAGTGATACAATTGAATCATATTCCATATAGACCTCATTTCGTGGGTTGCAATCTCTGCTACAGACAGAATATTGCAGGTTGCTTTACTACTAAAGCAATTTATGGCATCTTTGTAATTAAAAGTATAATTAGATGCTAAACTATAATAATCTATCCTTCCAGCCTTCAAGGGAAGTAATCCATACAGGTAAACATCATCCACCCAAAAGAATGGAGTTAAGTGCGCTATTCCAAACAAGGCTGGAATTAGATCTGTGCTTATAATCGCAGTGAATCCACTGCAATATTGAGGATAAATATTTTTATCTAATAATCCAATTTGCTTCAATTCAGAATCCTTCACATACCACTTGTGTTTCTCATCTCGCACTATTGGGGCCTTCCCATCCATGAAAATATTGCAAAGAATATATCGGGTCTTAGTTTCGTAAATTGGATATACTATTTCCAGCAGTCTATACGTATCTAGAACAGCATCATCATCCACTTTTACAACCATTTTTGCCTGCATGCAATTCTCCGTGATCCATCTCAATCCCATGACGCCTTTGTTTGTCAGATTTCTGTATGTGTCCAGGAAATCTCCTTGTAATATGTCCAAGTGTTCAGCGAATTCGTTGGAGATATTTTCTTGAATCGTTTCATTCTGAACTTTGCCCATCAAAAATAGGACTTTTATAACTACCAAATGTCCTAGATGAGTGTAATTACTCCATGTCTCTCTAATAATATTTCTTCTCTCAAAATTCAATGGGTCGGTTTTCACCACAATAAGCACGGACATATTGTCAGCCATATTACACAAATCCGGGTTATTGAGGAGGTATTTATTCCAAAGCATTATGGGATACGTGGGTTCCCCGACATTTAAAATGCTGTCAGAAATCTCTTTAATTGACTTTTCTTTAAGTGATAATAATTCCAATGATGATTCCAACACTTGAGAGGCATTGGTCGTGCTTTCTTCGCAGGCAAGTTTCAACTGATATCTTGGTGTAACACGTATAAATTCTAGGCTCGTGGTTACCATAGTAACGTAAATAAAACAAGCAAATGTGATAATCAACAGTCCTAGGTTGTACTCCTTTCTTCTCATGACAATACAGCAAAGCGACATAGTAATTTTCTTCTAATTGTACTCAAAGCAGTTAAAACTATAGGTTTCCCGTGTTTTCATCAGTATGGGTTATCAATTTTCGACATGCCATACATCGCACAATTTCTTTCTTTGAAGAATTGTTGTTTTGTTTTTTTACATCATAATCACCACAGTAAATGTTAAAAAGCACAGCATTACAACACTTATTATGTGACAGTTGAGTTGTCCTCGCTGATTTACAACTGTTTCCATTGGTACAGCATAAACACTCCCAAACAATCAAATGATTTACAGTTCCGTGTTACTTTTTGATATCCTGGAATAAATCTTGTTACTTTTTGAATATTAGCTTGCGTCAACCATTCACTTTCTTTTCCAGTGGGTTTCAAATAATTTTTCACTTCTTGATTAGAAACGCATGCACATTACCGGTAGTAATGTGTGTTCGAAACACAAACGTATCTCCAATTTTCGGGCGAATAGTGCAAATATTTTGTCTCTTACTGTATTTCCTGTCAATACGTAGTCAGATTTTATCAAGATCAAATTTCGACTGTAAAAATAGAAGAGAAAAACAACAAAAATAAAGGAATATCTCAACATGAAATATTTAATTAAAATTACCAATATTTAAAAAATGTCTACGACATAATTCCTTGTATCACTAACGATCAACACAGATAAACCACAATGCATATTTTTTTTATTATGTAATTAACCCAGATAAACCCAGATGTACATTTATTTGATTTGATTAGCCCAGATAAACCACAATGGACATTTATTTGATGTAAATAACACAGATAAACCACACTGTACATTTATTTGATGTAATTAACCCAGACAAACCACACTGTACATTTATTTGATGTAATTAACCCAGACAAACCACAATGTACATTTATTTGATGTAATTAACCCAGATAAACCACACTGTGCATTTATTTGATGGAATTAACACAGATAAACCACACTGTACATTTATTTGATGTAATTAACTCAGATAAACCACAATGTACATTTATTTGATGTAATTAACCCAGATAAACCACACTGTGCATTTATCTGATGTAATTAACACAGATAAACCACACTGTACATTTATTTGATGTAATTAACCCAGACAAACCACACTGTACATTTATTTGATGTAATTAGCCCAGACAAACCACAATATACATTTATTTGATTTAATTAGCCCAGATAAACCACAATGAGCTAACATGAAATCATTGTGTAATTTCCTCGCCCAACTGACTAGGAATCGTTTTATAATTTCCTCGCCCAGCTGTTTAGGAATCGTTTTATAATTTCCTAGCACAACTGACCAGGAATCTTTTATAATATCCCTGCACAGCTGACCAGGAATCATTGTTGAAGGTGTGAAATATCATGTAAGTAGCAGAATTTGTACGTAGAAGAAAGAGCACACATTCAAATTTGAAGACAATTTTTTCCACATGATGCTTGCTGTGGTAGTAGGCCATATTCCGGCATAAGTAAAACAAAAAATGGGAACCAAAAAGGAAAGAACGTTCTCACTGAAATACGGTTGTTGTCACTTAAATATAGCAGTTGTCACTTAAATATAGTAGTTGTCACTTAAATACGGTAGTTGTCACTTAAATACCCTAGTTGTCACTTAAATACAATAGTTGTCACTTAAATACGGTAGTTTATGTTTAAATAATTAGTTTTCACCTAAATACAGTAGATTTCGCTTAAATAGTTTATACTTTAATACAGTAGTTTTCAAATATGTGTTTATATGCAATGCGTTTTGTTTCTATTATATTGCTTGATTTTTGTTTCTAATACCATGACCTTGACTAAAGTTATTTGGTTGGTTGGTTGGTTGAACACAAAATGTTAAAATATTAAGGATTCCGTACTTTTCAATTTCTAAAAATATCGAACCAATATAAGTTGTGCTTATCGACAGGAATGTGAAAGACTGAGAAGCAAAACTATCTTGGTTGGATAAGCGCTGATTGTATACTTTCACATATTTCAAGTGTTTACTACCAATTGACAAGCTAGAGATTCTTGCACCGAAAATAACGGGTTTACGGTAAATTTTTTTGGCATATTGTTCGTACAACACACGATGTAAAGTACAACACCAAGCCTCCACGTAGCCTTCTTGGGATCTGCACCAGATATATCCGTGTTTAAATATATTTTTTACACATTATGTTACTGGTATCTTCGTGACGTAACACACATTACACAGAAAAAGTATAGTAACCAACACCTATATTTATTATCTTTTAATACAGAGCGTACTTCTTTTCATTTTATTAAACGTATGGAACAATTTGTAAATGTTTGCGACGGTAGGTAGGTACGCATATATCTTAATGGAAGTGGTCAGTCTTTCTATTATTCTATGACACTAGGCTTGGCCAAAATGTAATTCTCTATACAAAATTACATAATATTATGTTAGCGGCGAGCAATTACCTTTGTATCGTTTCAAAGGTTAACAGCTACCAATACAATAAAATAACATAACAATTCTATAGCAATAATGACAAATGTAACATAACGAACGATGGCCTTTAAACATGTAGCTGAACTATTTTTGTTGCTCAAGACGTGCTAGTATTACGTCCATTTCCTACAGCATTAGTACAAAGATATCAGTTTTATTGGAGTAAAAAAAGATACATGCTTGATAGTATCAGTTTTGGAAAATGTAACTCCTGATGTTAATGATAAAACAATATTTTTCAAACAGACAGTTATATGTACATACCTGTCTCGTAAGAGATTCATCCTTAAGTTCACCTGTGCTAACCTGACGTTGAAAGCAACATTATCTGTATTACTCCGCGTATCAGACCGTATGAGTGGGCGTAGTTTTAACATGGCTTCACCGAAATACTGCATTTAACTCAACAAGAATATCAGCTGAAGCTCACAACCACAACGCTGTATAAACACGTCTTATCTTTCTATCTTGGTGTAACCTTAAAGCCATTTACAAGAAATGTTATGATTGTGGGGGACCATTTTTCACCTTCTGTTTATACGTATATATCGTTTACTCTATGTTGAGATAATTTGGCCCGTTCATGTCTCCTGTAAAACATACAAATCGTTTCCGAAAATTATTTTATGCAGAAAATCATGTTACAGGGACCGTTAGTTAGTACACGAGGCCCCTGTTATACAAAATAAATAAATAAATAAATAAATAAATAAATACAAACCTACATGAATATTATAACCACCTTCTCATAAAGACCACATCTGAATTGTCTGCTTCGGTGTTACTATAAAGAGGTTTTCTAGGCTTAAACGGTATGCTAATTTGTTTTATTTTTTTTCTGCTTTTATTTGTTTGTTGTTGTTGCCTGAAACCATATCCTTATGTGTTGCACCTTTTTCTTCCATGATCCAAACCATACCCAGTTTACGGCGTTGCAAAACCGGTTTTATCTCCTTTACAAAATGCCAGCCAATCGATCAAAAATTCCCTGGCTACCACTGACCGGTACGGACCGGTATCTGTGTACATTTGTTTCAAGGGAGTTAGAGAAGGTAGAAAGACATTTTTCTAACTTGACGCAACAACTAGACGACAAGACTGATATTATTTGTTTAGGTCAAGATTCGCGTATACGGATGTCAGGGACAATATTTCTAGTCATTAATGCCTCTACGTCATAGAGATGGCGGATAATGTACATTCCTAGGACTAATAGTAAACCTATAAAAACATAATGATATTAAAATTCAATTAATTAACTTTTTGAAATCCTAAACCTATGACTCGTTATAGACCCATCCTTGATAAAACCTTCTGTATGGAGTAAGTTATGTCCAGCGGCATTTTTGTTTTCGATTCCGCGCATAAAGAACATGGTGATATATATATATATATATATATATATATATATATATATATATATATATATATATATATATATATACTCTCTCTCTTATTATTTATTTTTACGGGGCCCCGAGTGGCCGAGTGGTCTAAAGCGCTGTCCGTTACGGATCACTGCCATCTTACCTCTGTCTGCATGGGTTCGAGTCTCGGATTCAGCCAATGTGGGTATGTGAAAAAGCTTGCCAGTAGCTTCTCGTGGGTCGGTGGTTCTTTCCGGGGTTTTCCCGGGTTCTTCCTCCACCATTAATACTGACCGCCATGTATAGCTTATCGTGTGCTTAAACCCTACAACAACAACATTTTTCAGTTACAAATAAGTTTTCTCGGTAACTGATCTGTGGTTATCCCAATATAGGATTTTGAACGCTGAACCTTTCGGTTTTATAAAGGAACAAGGAAAATATTCTTGGATTGACTTAATTATATACTTGATATTGTTCTGAATTTATCAAGTTGTACTTGATGTGTTTGTTGAATAGGGTGCTTCAAGGTGATATTTATGTGACTGAAAAATGCCAGTTGGAGATGATGTAATTAATTCAGTCGTGTTTGAAAAAGCAAAGATTTCACGAAAAAGTTAATTTTTATCGTGAACGAATTTGTTTTTCTCTTGAATATTTTATACCATTTTTTGTAAAGAAATTGTTTTCTTTCCAAAACTTCATTTAATCAATAACTTTTAAAATCGCCCAGAAAAGATATCACCCAAGTTTCAAACCTGTCCTAACGTGTCAAGATTAAAGGAGTTTCCTTCTCTAACCTGAGCAAACTGACGAGAAAAAAAGGGTTTCCTTCACTATACGGGTCTAACTTGTCAAAACTTAGGGGGTTTCCTTCACCAAAGGTTCTAAATGAAAAAAACATTGTTTGTAAAACTGTACACGTATTTTCAAGCAACAAATGACATGTTTTCTTTATGAAGCTGCACATTTTTTACGAAATAAGTAAATTTATGTGAAGGGAGCAGCTTTCTTTGACAAATCAAATTTGTATTTACCTCCTGAATACAGTTTATTCATGTTTGTAATTTGTCGCGTGTTTTTCCACACATCAGGTACATGAATACAGTCATTGCATGTACTTTAGCTATCACGGATATCGGTAGGTTTGGTAGATGGCGGATGTGACATAGGTTGTTAGAAGATAGCATTTGTCTATAGCTACTTCGAAATGCGATTGGATGACTTTTTTTTATCGACGCCACTCCTGTTGATATCGACAAACACATCGATAGGAATATAGGTAGATAGGTCACCGATCCCAAACTGTTCTCTTATCTTATTCAGCCAGTACGGGTGCTATTAATAACATCTTTAGTCAGTGATATAATATTCGTATCCCATGATTTCTTGCGGGAACAGTGCTATTTTCGTGTCAATTATAAATGTCTCATGAAGAAATTACTTTCTGTATTACCATTTGTTGTGTTTGTTGAATAGGGTGCTTCAAGGTGATATTTCTGTGAGTATCATGCTGGCGATCATCCCGGGTGGTCTAAGTGGATTCAGGAAGTCGCGGGTTAGAACCCTGCCCGAGTCATACTAAACACTTGGTACTAACAGCCACATCGCTAGGCGCTAAGCATTTAGAGGTTAGTGTTAGGAATGGTCTGCCTGGTGTCGGATAATATGACTGGGTGGGATAAGATGCCACATGTCGGCGGCATGATTCCCCAGTGATAGAACTATAAACTGCCACAAAGCAGACATCATAGCGTTATGACTGAAGATTGTTAAAGCTATGTTAAAAATCCACATACACACACCATAGGTTACGCAGGACATGAAAAATGTGCAGTCGTTACGAAACAATACATGAATGCAAGATTGTCACGAAAATGTTACTACGTGTGTGTGTGTATGTGTGTGTGTGATTTGGATTTTTAACGTAGCTTTAATTTCTTTTTAGTCTTGTCGCTACGATGTCTGCAGTGTGGCAGTTTATAGTGATACCTAGCACTGGGGCATCATGTCGCATACATGTAGCATGATGTCCCACCCAGTCACATTATCCTGACACCAGGTCGAACAGTCCTAACACTAACCTCTTAATGCTGAGCGCCAAGCGAGGCAGCAGTCTGTATCATTTTTGAAAGTCCTTGGTATGACTTGGCCGGGGATCAAAGCCACGACCTCCCGCTCCGAGGCGGACGCTCTAATCACTCGGCAATCGGAGCGGTCATGGAACTGCCATCATGTACAAGTGCAGTCATTACAAAGAAGTGAAAAATGTACAATCTTCAAGATAAAGGTCACTTTTGTTGTTGTTGATTTGCTTTGGATTTTTCATGAAAAAGATGTTAATACATGTCGAAGTAATACTTTAATGAAAAAGATTACCTTATGTAAAAATGATTAATATTCCTGAAGGATATACTTTTCTTCACCAAAATTGCCTTTCTTCGACCATGTTTATCTTTTACAATAAAAGGTTACAATCATGAATATTGGCTCAGGATAAAATATGTATAATTTGGATTTTTATCGCAGCTTTAGCAATGTTTCCGTCATATCGCTACGATGTCTGCAGTGTGATTATTTATAGCGATTTCAAGTGCTGGGGCATCATGCCGCATATACGTAACATGATGTCCCACCCAGCCACATTATCCTGACACCAGGCCAACTAGTCCAAACCACTCCAAATACTAACCTCTTAATGCTGAGCGCCAAGTGAGACAATTGCTTGAACCATTTTTATAAGTCTTTGGTATGACTCGAACGGGGTTGTAACCCACGACCTGCCGCATCTGAGGCGGATGCTCTAACCACTTTTGGCCACCGGGGCGGTGCTGCTCAGGATACAAGCTTGTATTGGCCATACAAACCTTCTGTGACAAAAAGGTAATTTCGTTATCAAGGCATGAAGTTTTCTGTGAAAAGACGCATCTATCGCGTAAAGGTAACCTTTTGTGTTTAAGACGTTTTTGAATGGCCAATAATGTCATGTTATTGATTCTTCAGGAAAATAAAAAAGTTTTATTTTATTCGCGATAAAGTGTTCCTGTTTAAATTAATGTCACTTTCTTTGTGAAGAAACGCAAATTTCTCTCGCCATCTTTGTCAGATTCGTTACGAGAAAGTGTTCATTTCAGCATAAAAGCCCAGGCTGATCTTGCCAAACCATGAATAGATCCTTTAATGTAGAATCTTGTTCTAAGGACATATCCTTCATTCACGAAGAAATTAGTAACCTCAGAAAGATAGTATTAATTGTGACGAAGTATTTTGCTTTCTTCGTGAATAATGCATACGTTTAACAAAGACTACACATTCTTAACGAAAACGTAAATGTTTTCCCTACACATTTAATCACAACGTTTAAGGGTACATTTTTTACGAAGATTTCTCCTTTTTAACGAAATTACTGAACAGTTGACAGTGATGTGTACAAGCGCCTCTTTTGTTTAGACAGTGACATTTATCAGGAAATTTCCCCATTTTTATCAGAACAATAACTTTTCCGTCACTAAGAGATGTCTTTCTTTAAAAAATGCATTAATGTGCAGAAGAACCTTTTGTGTACCAACATTCTTTTCAGACACCCTCGTCTCTCTACGTAAATTCTTCTTTTCCATATCGCTGTGCCTGTCATCCTTTTAG
This sequence comes from Sinohyriopsis cumingii, assembly GCA_028554795.2. Lineage (NCBI taxonomy): Eukaryota > Metazoa > Mollusca > Bivalvia > Unionida > Unionidae > Sinohyriopsis > Sinohyriopsis cumingii. Next base: position 38,568,538 of record CM068842.1, read on the forward strand.
TGACCCATATTGCCTTTACATACATGGGCAAATCCGGGTTAATGATCATGCCCGATACGAAGGTTGATGACCTTTACGCTTGCACATATCTTGCTTGAGTTGTCAAGAATATGTGTCAGTATAAAGAGGCCGCTGGTTGTTGTTGTTGTTGTTGTTGTTGAGCTTAATTATAGTGGCGTGCGCACAATTGTGCGTGTGCCACTTTTTCTGACTGCACCGCAGCCTACTAGTTGTTCCTGGGGAAGGGAATGGTGCCACCTCCCCCAGGCTTTTATTGGTTCAAGGAACCCTGATAGTTTGGCCTCATTCTGTTTGTCCATAAAGGTCCCTTACAGTTAATGGTTGGCTGTCATCAGTGGGAAGGAGAGCTTGGGAACGGTCCTGGTTGCTTCACATCGCTGGTTTCTTGTTGTATCTGCCTCGTGTATTTTTTTTCTTCTTCAAAATGTAAAAAGGGGGGTGTTCTATGCTGTTTATAGATGTTGTTAGTAGAAATCATGTATGAAGAGAGATTTTCAAGGTTATTATGGTATTACTAGTCGAGGTGTTTAGAGTCTGCTTCCTACGTTATGTTATTTAGAAGTTTTTAGATATTGCCTCTTTAAATTATTTATTTATTAATGTTTTTAGAGATTGAATGTTATTTATACTTTATTTAGCAAGATACCGGAGTCCTAGCCGATTACACGGTTCGTTAAAGACATCTAGGACCGGAATCCTAGCTGATTACTCGGTTCGTTAACGACATCTAGGACATCCGATTTTGCGGTTTCCTTAGTTTTTTAAAGGTGCTTCGTAAGTGAATTATTTATTAATACTTTTATAAAATTGAATGATATGTTATGGGTTTTTATGTGGTGGCTTCTAACTTTATTTAGCTAGTTACTGGGTCTTTTGGTTTTGTGGGGATAGTAATTATATTTTGTTCCTAAGTCCTGCTGAGTCTATGAATTGATTTATATTTTTATATGCTGATTGTTTATTTTTATTAAAGTCCATAAGTAACTTTGGGTATGTGTGTGGTGATCCAATCTCTTTTTGGTTTTTGATAAATATTTTCCGAGCGGGTTGATATTTTGGGCATATATTGAATACGTGGTGTAGATCTTCGGTGGTGTCGCAGTTAAAGCAGTTAATGGTTGCTGGTTTGGGTCCTATAAACCTTCCAAAACTGCTTGCTAGTTTAGTTTTTCCAGTTATTATCCTGTTTATGTTTTTCTGTTCTAAATAGGTACCCTTTGGTAGCTGTATGTTCCTATCTACGGTTTTGGGGGTTTCATGGTGCTTTTTACCGTTTCTGGAGGAGTTCCAAAAATCTTTTCATTTTCGGTCTATATATGGTTGTGCGAAGCTTAATGCTTCTGTAGAGCTATAGTTAAGCTTGATAGAGTTTTGATCTCCTAGTTTGGTTTGTGCAACTTTATCTGCTGTTTCGTTGCCAGAGATTCCAATGTACGACGGTATCCACATGAGCTCGACTAATTGATGTTCTGTGGTGATATCGTAGATTAATTGGCATGCTCTGTCGAGGAATTGTTCCCTAGAGTGTGTATTGTGATTTTGGATGGATTTGATAACGCTTAGGGAATCGCTTATAATGACTGCTTTAGGTATTTGGCTGTCTTTGATCCAATGTAGTGATTCAAGTATAGCCCAGAATTCAGTGGTGTAAATGGACCAATAGTCAGGTAATCTGGATCCCGTTTGTATATTGAATTCAGGGATGACTATTGCAGCTGCTGTTCTTGGTGGGTTGTTTGTTTTTGACCCAACGGTATATATTTTAACATAGTCCGGGTATTTTTGGTTGATTTCGTTTACCAGTACAGGTTTTAGTAAGTTTTCTTGTCCTTCTTTATTGCCTAATTTGGTCGCTTCAATGTTAATCCTTGTTTTTTGTATAACCATTGTGATTTGTTCTGGTCTGTATTGTTTGTTACCTGTTTTTTTTTAGTAGAGGTATCTTTTCTCTTAGTTCAAGGGTTACTTTGCCACTTGGCGTGGTGGGTATGATTATGGGAGTGAAGACAACTTTACACTTGTTTATAGCTATTTTGGTGTGATGGTTGTCTGGGTGGGTTTGTAATCGATTGGAGTATCGGAGGAGCAGTTCTTGCCTATGTAATTTTAAGGGTAGTTCTCCTGTTAGTGTTTGTAGTTCTTCTAGTGATGTTGAGGGGAGTGTTCCTGTGCATAATATTAAGGCTTTTCTCTGGATAGTGTCAAGTGTTTGTAGTACAGGTTGCTTAGCCGAGTTATATGCTTGGCAACCGTAATCCAGTTTTGATCTAATTAGGGTTTTATATATCGTGAGTAGGGTTTCCTGGTTGAATCCCCAGTCAGTCCTTGTGATGTTCCTGAGTAAATTGAGATCTTTGTTACAATTCTCGGTGAGTTGTTCAATGTGCTCTTTCCATGTGAGGTGGATGTCAAGGAACATTCCTAGGAATTTTACTACTGTTACGTATTTGATTAATTGATTTTGTATATAGAATCTTGGATATACTAGGTTGTTATTTCATTTGGAGGTGAACATGATTGAAACAGTTTTTTCATGAGATATTTTGAAACCCCATTTGTCCGCCCATCTCCCTATGTTGTCTAGGCTCTGCTGGATTTCTTTAACTACTGTTTTATTGGCAGGATTTCCATTCCTCCATATGCCACTATCATCTGCAAATTGTGACAAGCTTATTTTTGTGGAGGCTGCATTGAGGTCAAGGTCGTTTACCATTAGGTTAAATAGTAAGGGACTTATTACACTGCCTTGCGGTGTTCCATTTTCAAGTGAAAATTCTTCCGAATGGGTGTTGCCTATTCTTGTGGCAATTTTCCGGCCTGTGAGGAAATCGCCAATCCAGTTGAACAAGCGTCCAGTTATTCCAAATTGGTTTAATTTGGCCATTAGTCCATTGGTCCATACTAGGTCGAACCCTTTTTCTAGGCCTAGAAATACCGCTATGAGGTTGCGATCGGTTTTCCTATGTGCGTTAAAAGCGAGTTTGATGTCTGTTTCCAATCTGAGAAGTTGGTCAGTGGTGGACCGTTTGTTCCGAAAGCCACATTGATTTATGGAGAGTAGATTATTGGTTTCTAGGTGGTGTTTTAACCTATTTGCGAGTGTTGTCTTCATTATTTTGCAAATATTGTTTGTAAGGGAGATGGGTCGGCACGAATTTATGTTGTCGGGATCTTTACCTAGCTTGGGGATTGGTATTACTATAGCCTGTTTCCATTTAGTGGGTAGTTGGCCTTTATCCCATATCCTATTAAAGAGTTTAATTATGGCTATTGTTATATTGATAGAAAGTTATATATATATATATATATATATATATATATATATATATATATATATATATATATATATATATATATATATAGAGAGAGAGAGAGAGAGAGAGAGAGAGAGAGAGAGATTATGTAACCTAATTGATGCTTACCTAAGGATGTTTCGTTTTTGGATCGTATGGCTATCTCCCATTCATGTACTGTGATGTCGCTATTTAGGTGAGATTCTTTTGGTCCTTGGTCTTGAAACATTTGAGGTTTGGTTTCCTCCATTAGTTTTTGGTGTTCTTGAAAGTTTATGGTGTGGTTATTGTTGCTACTCATGTTTGAAAAATGCTTCGCTATGAGGTCTGTCTTATCTTTATTTGTATGACATTTTAATTTTGGGGCTGAGGTAGTTGCTTTCCCTTTTATGTCTTTTCTCTTGTCCCATATTTGTTTTGAGTTTGATTTAGACTCATTTTAGGGCAAAGGTTTGCCATAGATTAATTTTAGCAGATTTTATAGCTTGTGTTAGTGCTTTTCTTTATCTTTAATATTGCTGGAAGTAGATATAATTTTCGGTGCGTTTATATTTATTTAAGGCCCTTTTCTGTCTTTATGTGCTATAGTGCACTGATTAGTCCACCATGGTACAGGGTTTTTATTTTGGATATTAGTTGTCTTTGGGTTGCATTGGTTAGCTGCTTCTATAATTGTATCTGTTATATTATCATAATACATGTCAATATTTGGGCTTTCTAAGTTATCTGGATTTACTCTGGCTTGTACTAATTGGAATTGGTCCCAGTGTGCCTGTTGGTACCTCCATTTAGGTGGGGTTTCGTTTCGAATGTCTTGAGTTTTTGTTTAAATATTGATTGCGATGGGGAAATGGTCACTTCCTAACGTATCTTCTTGATCCACCCACCAAGTTGTGATTTGAGCCAATTTTGGGGTAGTGATGGCTGAGAGAGTGCCATCCTCATGGTTTAATATAGTGTTCGACCCGTCATTTAAGAGGACCAGATTGTTCTCAGTTATCCATTTTTCAACCATTTTCCCTCTTTGATCTTTCTTTTTACCTCCCCATAATTCACTGTGTGCGTTTAAGTCGCCACAGATAATTAGATTGTTGTTGTTGTTATTAGTGATTGCCCTTAGTGAGATTAGGTTGGTAGGGCAGAAGTTACTCCCTGGGTCGTATGCATTTATTATTTAAATGTTTGTGGTTCCTATATTTATCATTACTGACATTATTTCGATGCTATTATTGATGTTTAGGTTAGGAGGTACTTCTATTATTTCATAGTAGATTAGTGTATCTATCAAACAAATTGCTAGTCCACCCCATTTCTGCCCCTTGGGTCTGTTTTTAAAGATTCCCTGGGTATAGCCTTGTAGTTTGGGCAGGCGTTTGTGTTCTTGTGTTATGAGGGTTTCCTGTAGGCAGATTACGTCTGATTATATGGCCGTATTATTCAGTTTGTTCTGCAGTTCTGATAGGTTTTTAAAGATTCCTCTGCAGTTCCATTGCCAGATGGTGATTTTATTATTTTTTGTACTATCCATTTTTGACGTTGTCTTTATCTGTTAGTCTTGTGGTCCAATCAACTAGTATGGTGAAAATGGTTTTGAGGGTTCTCATTATGCTATTGAGATATTGTATTAGGGTTCCTGTTGTTAGGTTCATTACTTCCTGTATTAATTCTGTGTTGGGGTGTGTGTTAGGTTTGGGGATGTTTGGGGTGACAGTTTTGTTTGTATCTGGAGTGTTATCAGGGTTATCAGGGTGGTCTTGGTTTGTTATAATGTGGGTTGTAATTTTTGTTTCTTTTCTTTCCTGATTCGAGGGTATGTTTTGTGATGCAATGTTTTCCCTTCTGATTCTGTGTGGAGAGTTTTGGTGCTCATTGATTGTTTCAGAGGTAGATTTTGTGTGTTGTGGTTGTTTTTACAGATAATGGTTTCGGCAGAATGGTAGGTGAGGTGTTTTTCGTTCATTAAGTCCACTATTTGTTTCTCTTTTATTGCAAATCCGCATTCTGCCGATCTAGGATGATGGTTTTCTTTACAGTTAGCACGTTTTTGCTTAGTTGTGTGGCATTCTTCTTTGTGTGGACCTCCGCAGTACTTACATCTTGGTTTGAATCTACACCTGAGGGCATAGTGTCCCCAGTGCAGGCATTTGGTGAAAAACTTTTATGTAGTTTTCCAGCTTATGGTACACTCATGACTGTCCTAGTTTTATTATTGAGGGTATTGGCTAGGTAGCCTCTATAACTGCTTTGTTTGTTTCTTGTCCTTTGTGATTTTTAAGACGATATGCTTTGGTGGTCTGTGTTCCATTTGCTGTGAGTTTATGAAGTATGAGTTCATTGCTTATGTCCTTGTTGTATCCGTTTAGTGCTATTACTTTTTTTAAGATAGTGGTTTTAGTGGTACAGCCAGATTAGTTGTGGTTTCACTGTGTTTGGAGTTCGAAGTGACTCTGTTTTCCTTTGAGTGCTATGGTGTCTCTCTACTTTGATCTTTATTGGGCCTATAGTTTCAATTTGGATGAATTTGTCCACCTGTTGAATTGTGCTGCATTGGACAATCAGGTAGTTTTCGCCTTGGTCTTATCAGTTTGAATTGTCCAGTGTGAATTTTGGCCAGTGCTGTCATAATACTATTGGTACTTAGACTAGTAATTATGTTGCACCTGTTGCTTATGTATATGGTGTGTTCGATGGAATGATAATTGTGAATATTGTTTTGGGGGTTCTGTTGTTGTTTTATTTCCTGTTTTGAGTTAACCTTACTTGTTGGGAGGAGTTTGGTTGTTTTGGGGTTTTAGCGGGCGCTTGCCTTTACCTAGGTATATGTCTTGGGGGTTTTGGTTTGTTTGGGGTCTTTGGGTTGTTTTATTAGTGATGCTGCTGGGTAGTTTGGTAGTGTATAATTCATTGGATTTGTTCCCATAGGTTGGTGGTTCCCTTGGTGTTATTATCCCAGATGGTCCAGGAGTTTGGCTTGAGTGTATAGTTTCTTTCCTAATGTTTTGATTTCTAGTTTTTGCTTGATTTCCTGTTGTTGGTTTGTTTGCATGTTTCTAGAATTGGTCATTTCATTTTTGGTAAATTTTCAGGTGCTGGTTATGGTTATGTGGTCCAGTTGTGGGGAGTTTAAGGTAAGTAGGTTGCTGTCAAATTCATTTGTTAGGTTTGGAATAGTGGTGTCTATATCTTCATTTGTGCGTGGTTTTTCCCTCTTCCTTGAAGAGGATTGGCGATAGTATTGGCATTGTATTTATATTGTTCCCTGGAGTGTAGGTTTGTATTTCTAGTAGTTTCTGTTGGTGGGGGTGTTAGTTATGTCTACTGGTTTGTGGTTTGCTTGGTCTGTGTTTGTGATCAGAATTTGGGGTCCCGGTGTCATATTGGTTGAATTGGAGTTTGCTGTGGTTGGTACGACTTGGGTTAATCTTGCTTGTTTTACATGCTTTACTGGTGCTGTTTGGAGTTGTGATACATCCATTATTTTTACTGATTTGTTGATAGGGTTGTTTGGTGGCTTGTGTGTTTGGTGTTTGGATTGAATAGAGCCATTTGTTTGGACCTAGTTTGCATTCTTCTACTTAAATTGCATCTAGCATTGAATGATGACTTATCTTTTGTTTTTGTCCTAACGCCCAGTCTGCTCCTCCGCTCAAAGTCTTTAATTTGTTCCTTTGTTTTCTGTTACGTGTTCCTATCGTAGCTGGTGCTACGTACTTTCACTATTGCTCGACCACGTCGTCAATGCGGCAGCGGAGTCATGTCATGTAATCGTCTTTGTCGATCATCCATTCGTGAGCATTATCGAGCTCGAATGGAAAGATTTTTGTAAACACCTGTGATTAAGCAAAACACTTGTGATTGCACAAACACCAGACGCTTTTTGATAGAAGCACAGAAATACATCAAAATTATAGCTAGGATTGAAGCAATTGCAAATTCTAGTATACGTAGAGTAAAACGAATTAAACAAGTTGCTGACGCACTTTCAATTGTATACGCTTTCCCCTTATATAAGCACGCCAACTGTACATAAGCTAAAACAAATCACACAACAGCGTGGAATAGAAATACCAAACCGTGTGCGAAAGTTGATATACCCGATTTTTTTAGATCAACTTTGTCCCAGACAATCCACCACCTGCTTGAATAGTTACAACAACTGAAGCAGCTGACACGTAAGCGTAATACATGAATACCAAGAGGTGCAAGAAAAGCTGACACACTTGCATTATTTGGTGTGTTTGAGGATGAACACGGTCATCGTCGTATTGCTAATGGAGGATGAACAAAATCGTCATCGCATTTCATCTGATATTTGTGCTAAGCTGGCGAGCACGTTCGTAAAACGCACAGCAATTACAAGTATACGTAGCTCTGGTACATCAGAAATTAAAGCGGATATTGTTCAAAATATGCATTTACGTATTCCTCTTAATCGTGACAAGGATGGATTTAAGATCACAATACCGTCTATATTCATAGATGTGCTAGTACAATCATGAGTCGTAAATCACCAAAGCTCTCAGTGATGAAATCGACAAAGGAATTAAAAGGACTCTCAATACGTTGAAAAAATACGCGAATACTACTAGATCAGGGTGAACTCTTGACTGATGCCCATAAGTAGAGCTGAACATTTCCCACATCAACCGCATCATGGGTCCACTTTTATTCCAACGTGGCCAGTGTTAAATAACAAACATGCTGGTAACAAATGTTTTAAATGGACGATTGTGTCCGCGTTATATCCGCCTATTGAGAATCGAGACCAGCTTCGAAAATATCGACAGAACCTTGGTCAGCTTAATTTTGGTGATATAGAAATTCCTGTGCAGGATACGAAGGCCAAACTGAGCAAATTTGAAATAAATAATTCACACATGTATCACTGTTTTTAAAAGGTGTATTTGGGATACAGGTTTTTATCAGCTTGCAGTACCCTCACATGGACAAAGTGAACGAACCAAGATTGATTTGCGGTTGTTGAGTTATAGGATTTGTTTAAAACTGCTTTTACATTAAGTATGGATACCGAATCTTTCCCGGTTGTTCAACTGACACAGCAAGCACGAGAATAATAAATGCCTATGCAGAAGTTGCAGCAACTTCCCACTGACTGTAAATTTTACTTAGCGGGATCAGTGACAACTTGAAACAGACAATAATGCCAGAACCTGACAAAATATTCTCACATTTGCTGAACTACAACGAAAGACGGAGGTCCAATATATCATCCACCCGGATGTCCCAGCATTCCAGTGGAAGAGAGTTTGCATCCGGTTCTACTTCAAATGACCATAAAATAAATAAAAAACATGTTGCTGACCAGGATCCACGCGGGTTTTGTCATGCAGCAATTTAGTGTAACGAACAAATTGAAAATCCGTTGTTAGTTCGATGCTTGGACCCGGTTAAGGCTTTCTTAAATTGCTAGTCGATCAGTCAACAGGTCTATTCTACCGCATACATGATTGCGAGCAGTAATGATATTAATGAGTTTTTCAGCCACAATTCCCTGTATCTATGATAATCCTTTTGATTGAACTGAAAGTGGAACTGATTCTTCTCGAGTATGTAATCACCATTCACCATCACATTGCCGGTTCATGCAGAGGAGCTGTACACAGCGACGTAATTTACAATTGCGAATTTACCCAAACGAAACAAAACTCCATTTAGTACTTTATAACCTGTGTGTGCATGATGGCCATTTAATTGTGCAAGCAGTCATATCCGTGACAAAGATATCAATAAATTTTATTCCAAACAACATGGCAAAATACATGATGATTAAACTTAGACAATTACAGTTTATCGACTACCTATAGTTTATGAATTCGTTACTGAACAAGCTGGTGAGCACTCTAGTGGTGTAAAACCATTGATGATTATCATAATATTGTATCTGCGCACATATGTCTTATTACTCGCTGATATATTTTTAATTCGTGACACTGCTATTGATGTGCATAAGTTGTTAGACCCCGCACACATTACTTCTCATCACGAGAATTGGCATGGGATGCATTTTTGTCACAAAACAAAATCGAGTTGGAATCGCTCACCAAATTTGACAACAATCTATTTATTGAGCGCTCCCTTCTGGACGGGATTTCTGTGGCAAGTCAACATCCAAACGTAGCCAAGAGTTAAAATATATCGTTTTTTGTACCACAGGATGAAATATATCCGGTATTGGTGTAGGAAAAGAAATTTTTCTTTTTGTATCATGCCAAACAAGCTCCAGAATCGAAATTTATAAGATTAAAGTCTCTCTTCGGCACAACATACAACCCCTGCCCCTTTCGTAAATTCTCCTGTCACCAACTGATCGTATCATACATGGTACAAAGCACAAACTGGTCGTATCAGACATGGTACAAAGCAAAACTGGTCGTGTCATACATGATACAAAGCACACAATGGTCGTATCATACATGATACAAATAACAAAGTGGTCGTATCATATATGGTACAAAGCACACACTGGTCGTATCATACATGGTACAAATCACAAACTGATCGTATCAGACGTGGTTCAAAGCACAAACTGGTCGTATCATACATGGTACAAAGCACACACTGGTCCTATCATACATGGTACAAAGCGGTTTGACCTAATTAGTAGGAGTAAATAACGTTTTTCGTCCTTTGTTAACTATTTGACCCTATCTGAACCGAAGCTCCTCCGATTCAGCAAAGCATCGCAGCTGGTGTATCGTTGTTGTCAGGGAAGCAATTTAAGGGACATGTGAACGGCGTCTTGCCAAATTTTTTTATCAGAGATTAATTTCCATCTCGGTAATGTAAGGAAATTTCTATTTATATTTTTTTTATTCTAGCTCACAATGTACTGGTTTTTTGTTGCTACAGGTACAATGTTTGTGGGCACACACACAATCAAGCGTCAAATGGCTTGACGGGAAAATTTTCACATGGGAAAATATAAGGATATATTTTTCAATTGTCAAAAAAAAGATATCTTTTTCGCATTTGAAAATTCAGGAATGAAAATATTTGAAAATTATTTTGCAAATAAGTAGCTATACTTTACACTTAGCTATACTAGTATAATAAAAGGTAATATTTCACTCGAGGAGTGAAAATATTTTGTGCTGCCATTCGTGGCTTCCCCACTTATGGCAATGCAATGTTTCCAGTTCACTCTTGACATATCTCCTTAAATCTACTTTGAATAACGAAGATATTCTCTCGTTATGAGTCAGGTTATCTATGGTATAAAATCCTCACATACGTTTTTAATTTGGAAACAAGATTCATATTGATTGATTATTATGTAAGGAATCTTTTATTTCCTCGAATTGCATGGAATGATTGTTCAGTATAGAACCGTAAAGGAATCAATCTAACGTATCAAATATTTATGTATTTTAAGTCTCGTCTACACAAAGATTTTGTTTCGAACCATCACGAAAGACTGAGAACATAGAGTAATCAAAATGTATGTACGGATGGACGGACGGACGGATGGATAAATCAATGGATAGATGGATCGATGGATTAATGGGTAGTTGGATGGATGAATGGGTTATTAGATTAGGATTTACAGTTTATATTATTTTTGGTTTAATTTATCCGTCAAAAAATGAAAGAGAAAGTTTAGAGACACGTTTCGCTGTCTATATATGTATATTTCAGTGAAGAAAAGCACTGTATGCATTGCAAGATCATATATCAACTGAGTCAACCACTTAAGCCTTAAGGCATAGTATTTTATTGCAATTCTCGACAGGTATAAAAATGCACATAAGAGATTCATATGCACTTTTCTTGCAATAATGAAATCATTGTCAGGTTTTACGAGGCGATACGAAAACATTATATGTTAGCTTAGCAGAGGATGCATGAAATGATATTACCATCCTGAGCCACATATACTTTCGGCTCTGTGTATAGCGTTCACGATGATAATAATATTGCATACATCATGTATACTGACATACAGAGTATCGGAGTTCTAATAGATAGAGGGGACTATAGTTTCCATTAATATTTGGTAAGTTTTCCACAAACTTACCGACTTTCAACGAGATGGTAGTTTGGCATATGGGAGAATTTACCATTCGGCAAGATCTCTCGAGGGCGATTTTGTCTTTCTGCAAGTTGTCGCATCGGTGAGTTATTCATTTGACTGTCCGTCGAGCACACGAAAAGATTATACAAGTCTCATCCTTATATAAACATAACACGGTCGAAGATTGTTATCAGGATTAAAGTCAAGTGGTACAGAAGTAAACGAACGGAATGAATCCCCTTTAGAAAAATCGGAGACTGCAAACAGCTACATCTGATTGTGCTAGTGAAATATATGTAATCGTACATGCAAGCAAATAACGTATGGGAACGAACGTGCTCACAGTTTGATGGAATTTTCCATTAGAAATGATTCACATATAGAGGATTCCATAATAACTCTATTGCGTCTTAGGTCAATTGCAATCTGTATAAATATGGTTTGGTAAACAATTATTCATTCCTGTTTTATATCAGTCTTTGGGAATCTGTGGACATAGTTTATAATTGTGTTCAGATATAATTTGAGATGAATTATTTAAACTATTTATTGGACTTACAGAGTGACCATTGGCTTTTGGGATTTAATAAAACGCATTCAAAGATATACTGAATTATGATATTGTGTTAAACCAACACATTCAAGACTATTGATATATCATTTCATTTGAGACTATCGGTACATCACCACAACGAAGACTCTCTGAAATGTATCATTTTGTTAAATCAGGGATGTCAAGACTCTTGCAGTTTCCCTTTGTAACTTAGATAAAAACATTATTTGTTGATTTGTTAAATTTGTAGATTTCGTTTCTTTCTGTAACATGGTTTAAGACCTATAGTTGTAACATTATGTAAGCTCATTACCTCTCGATTTTGCAAATGCGCTGTTATCCGAACTAAATTATCGTGTAATTATTGTGTGTACAATTATCATGTAATTATTGTGTGTACAATTATCATGTAATTATTGTGTGTACAATTATCATGTAATTATTGTGTGTACATGTCGAGTAATAAATTCATTTTGATTCCAGTTAGCGTGTGAATTTGTTGTGTCTGGGGGAAGGATTAAACAAATTTTGAAGTCTAATTCAGTACGTGAGTATGTTATCTATGTAAACATCACCTTCCAAACAATCAGCGTTTTTGCTATGATGCCAACAGCCATGCATATCCAAGTAAATATTTCATTTCGGCAAATGAACAAACTGTTTGTTAACCTGATGCCTAAATTTAATAAGATTAAAATTAGTTAAACTAGTTTATCTACATGTTATTATTTGTTAACAGTACTGATTGTCAAGCAAATAAACCGAATAAGAACTATATCTGTTTTAAACAATTTTCATTTGAACTGATTTGATTCTTTACACTCCCATTGGAGTTCTCCACTGCATACTTATCAAAGTAGTATATCTTTGATATAAAGAAAGGACGAGTGAAGGAAATGTACGATATCCATTCAAAATGGTCGACATCTAAAGTAATGAAGTATCAGCATAATTCAATCAGATATTCAACGGACAGGGCCTGGGTAGATGGTTGATTTTCAAGTTTTGAATTTTAGCCTGCACATAATAGTATGTCCTGTGGGCTAATTTTGTTCGTTTATAACAGTGTAGAAGATCAAGTTTGAAGATTAGACATTTGGAGTGGGCGGAGTGGGGCGAAGCGGGGGGGGGGGGGAGCTGACGGGAGGGCACATTCCATATATGTGATATATATGCGAGATTTCATGCTTTGTGGATTTAGTACGAAAATAGTCGCCATCTTAAATACATTTTCAAAGGAGTTTACGTTTGAACACGAACGGTTGAAATTGGTACATACATTTTGCAGTACGTTGCAACGTTATCAGTGTTAACACGTCTATGGAGTTGCTAGTACTGATCTGTGTGTGTGTGTGTGTGTGTGTTTTATTTTTAAAAGTGTGATTTGGATTTTTAACGTAGCTTTAACAGTTTTGCAGTCATATCGCTACGATGTCTGCAGTCTGGCAGTTGATAGTGATGTCCAGCAATGGGGCAGTAGTCTTATAAAGAGGGTGTTCTGGCCCAAAACCCTATTTGAACTTGACGACAACATAATTCTCCCTCCTCCATAGCTCTCTCAAATTAATCAAAACAACTACGAAAACAAAAATTTGATGGAGCAATAGCGTCTATTTTATAATCGATTACCAACACGAGGACATGCCACTGAATAGTCGCCGTTGTCAAACAAAATAGGGTTTGACCCAGAAACACCCCCTTTATAAGACTACTCATATATTTCACGTAAAATTGCTAGCAATTTTACATCTGATATTTCACACAAAACTGCTGTAGATTTCTCGAGATATTTTTATTATCTCAGCTTTTGCAATAATAGAACTGGATTTTACAAGATGGCCGCTATCGCTTAACCGGCTTGAAGCAGCTGTTCCATTTTTTAGTGCCGTTTTCATGATATTTGTGTTTGTTGCCAGTTTTCATCTCCGTTATTGTGTTCATTATGTATTGGCTGTTAAATTCGTATGTGTTTCTTCATCTCCTTGTTTTGGAAACGAGAACACTTAGACGTTTTCTCAGCTGTCTTGCTCCACTGTTTTTGAACAAACCGCCATCACGTGATACTCGCCAGTCAACCGGTTTATGCTACGATGGACCCTCATTAATTTCTTTAAATGATTACTCCTTGGCTCTCCACACTACATTGTGTTCTAGACTAAACGAACTGGGACTACATTCATCATTACCTAAATGTAAACAGAAGTGAAGAAGAAACGTTCGTTCAATGCTGGCCGACGTAGAACAGGAAAAAGAATCCCAGTTATCTCCCTTATTTCGGCACAACCATTAAAAAAATGCGACCGTTAATTTAGATAACCTAATTCAAATCCCTATTAATTCGTCAACCTTTGTGTCATCTATCCAAGAAATACTTCTGTGCATTGCATTATTCAATGCCCAGTCAGTAGAACCACCGGAAAAGCGCACAGAAATAGTTAATTTTATCAACGACCAAAATGTTGACATATTTTTCCTGACAGAAACATGGCTAAAAACATCAGGCGATGAGCCCAAGTGTGCGGATCTAACACCCACTGGTTACTCCATCAAGTAGTTCCCCTGTAATTCTCGCGGAGGTGGAATTGCTGTCATCACAAAGAACTCCATAATAAAACGTCTTAACTACACCACAACATTCAATTTTGACCACACATCGTTTGAACTAGTCCAAACCACACTCACACTGGAACAAAGGTCAGTCCATTTTTTCTACCTATACCGCCCTCCTCCTAGTAGAAAAAACAAGCTGGCTGACTCTCTCTCTCTTTTTGGAGCAGTTTCCGAATCTCCTGGACTATGGAAATTCGATAGGTGGCAACCTGATTATTCTTGGAGATTTCAACTTTCACTTTGACTGTCCCGGAAACTCAAATACATCAAAACTCATAGATTCCATTAATGTTTTCAACCTCAAACAGTCAGTTAACCAACCCACCCATAAACATGGTCACTGGATTCTTCATAGACCTGATGATAACATTTTACGGTCCTCCCTGGTATCCCATGACCTTCATTTTTCAAAACTGCCATTGTAAAGCCTCTGCTGAAGAAACCAACACTAGACCATAACGATTTAAAGAAGTACCGCCCAGTTTCTAATCTCCCATTCATATATCCCAGCTTGTTCTATCCCAGCTTGTATCTCATCTAAATTCAAACAGTCTTTTTAGCAATGTACAATCTGCATATCGCCCTTGCCACAGTACTGAAACTACTCTTCTAAAAGTAGTTAATGACATTGTACTGTGATTTATATTTGACACAATTTGCACTATCCTTATTTTTGCTAGCGATTTTACATAAAATTTACTGAGTACTGTTTTTCGCATTCCTTAACTTTGTTCCTAGCATGATAAACATTTCACCACTGAGATAAACTCGAGGTATTCCCAGAACTATTAACAATAATGGGCTTGCGGTTCCGCCAGCTGTAGCAATTCCAACCTTGTTAGTAATATTGAAATATGATTCAGAGCACTTATTATTCTGTTGTAATATTTTCTGACGCGTCAGAGACAATAGAGTTTTCTGTGGTAATATTCGTAGCATTTGACGAGCTCATTCTTATTATTGCCTGACAGACCTGATAAAATATGATTGAAGTCTATTCTTTCTTTTCTCGTCATTATGAAACTGTTTCTGTAATTATTCCAACTGCTGCAGTAAATATTTTCGGAGGAAATCTGATCGATAACTTTTTATTGACTTGATCAGCAAGAAACTCTCTGTACTTATCATACACTTCAGATGAGATATCGTCATATCGGATATCTGTTAAATCTGAGGATGGAAATGGAGGGTCAAGATTTGTCGGTATTTCAATAATATTACTGACTGTATCACGATAAATATCTTCTGTTTCGTCGATTTAACTAACAGTATAAGATAACTGACCCAGCTTAAAACTTGTAAGTACTTGACGCTGTCTGAGAATTGCATATGCTGTTGCAAAACTTTAAAGACTGTGGATATCAGCTTCCCCTGTATCTATGGCGGGTATATGTTGTTATTCAGCAATCAGCTCTTTGATATTGCTGTATTTCGCTTCTGTCAATAACTTTCCGGTTTCTTTTGTATAGTTTTTCAAAGCAGTGTTTTAAGCACTATTATGTATTTCAGTCTAAATCAATTCCAGGTTTGACAGATGTTATATAGTCAAGTTCTTGATAAAATACATCTCTTTCGACATTATCATGTAAATCAATTCTAGACTAAATATCTGACACTGCATTTAGTGCAGCATTAGTGTGATATACGTTATACATTTCGGTATCGCCGGTAAGAGAGTCTATCAAAACTATTTATGCTGTTGTTAGCAGGTTAGTGTCAGCACTATTATCTCATATTTCTAACAGTGTCTTTTTTCATAATAGTCCATGCATAGCACACGAAATACTAGACGTTTAGCAAATGTGTACTTGAGCTTACGATTTATAAGTAACTTGTGTTTCCTTGTTTCAGCTAGTTTGTCAACCTCGCCGTGAATCTTCTTTAGTCACTCTTGCTCCAGTTTCTTACCACCACGAACTTTTGTTTTTATAAGTTTAGACTTATCGATCGTCAGAACATTTTCTTTATTTAGCTCAAGCAGTGTATTTATAAAATATTTTTCAACCTTTAACCGCCTTTCCTCACAGTTACTTACATGACAGTATTTGTTAACTATATCAAAGTCTCTAACCGCGTATTTCAGCTGAGGGTCTCTCATTCCTGAAACCCTGGCAAAGTTATCGCTGTTCTCAGTTACATCGGGCGAACGTAAAATTAATTTTTTCATTCGAGCAATTATATTTACAGCTCTTGCTTCCTCAGTACTTTCTGGGTCCAGCTTAACAACATCAGCTATTTCGATCTCCGTTTTCGGGTTCAGTATAAAATGGTAAAATTCTTTTGCGAATCTGATCGATGGAGGATCAATAGACATTATAGACTACAAACATTAAATCGTCTAGTGTATATATCTGAAACATCGACAAACCTGGGTAAGGACCTTCAGCATCCTCAACATAACTCCGGAAATACCAGTCTTGTTTTTGGTAAATAAAGGATTAAGTGTGTGTTGCCGAGAAGTAGTAACAGGAGAATATACTGCATAAGACAGCGTCGTCCATGTTGTGTCATCATTCCATCCTTCTATCTTCCTCTATAAATGGTTCCGACATTAGCATTTATTCAACCTCGTAGTTGTAATTTCCAAGTCACACCTTCCTCTGGACACTGTATTTCGATCCAAAAATTACTTGTTTCTCAGTTTGTGGCCCACTCTAACACGTCAGAAAAAGAGCCGTTAAAAGCAAACGCATAATCTGGCTTATTCTCCGAATAATAACTTGATGCTGTTATAACAAAACTTTAACGATTATTTTAGCATCAGTGAGATTTGGAATGTGACCAACACTATTTTAGCTCGTTTTACACTGCCACAAATCGCTTATGATTGTTTAACACTATCCACGTACTGTTTAATGGTAAGCTCGGATGTAGAAATGGGTACATACGTGGAAGTTATCTTTTTGGCAGCCATATTAATCGCACCTGTTACCGTATCTCCTAATTTTTTAAGATCTGCGCCAGTAATTGTACGAGCCGATGCTGCACTTAACTCAGCGTCAACGTACAATTTATTTGTTAGATCGAATGGGGTGATTGTATTATAGGCCATTGTTGTTTTTTTCGAGCACATGCTTAACATACCTGTCATAGCATCACCGGATTTTGCTACTCGTGATGCAATATTCATTGATATGTTATAGTCAGTGTAATTCTTATTTGTTAAATCTGATACTGCTGTTGGAATTGTCGTAATTGTTATATTGTTCAATACAATATCTAGATTTCCCACTATAGTATCACTGGATTTATCTCATCTCTGTCTGCGTGGGTTCGAGTCTAGGATTCGGCCAATGTGGGTATGTGAGAAAGCTTGCCAGTAGCTTCTCGTAGATCGGTGGTTCTTTCCGGGGTTTTCCCGGGTTCTTCCTCCACCATTAATACTGGTCGCCATTCATAGCCTATCATGTGTTGAAAAATGGCGTTAAACCCCACAACAACAGCAATAATCACTGGATTTGATTACAAAGTTATCCTTGCCAACATTACATTTATTAGAGAATCGTTATCGGTCAAAGTGTATCATAAAGTTGAGTATTATATATTATTTCCCCACCCATATCGATATTTCTAGCTATCGTCCCACCAGATGATGAAAACTTATTATTATCTACCGAGCTAACTGTATATAGCTTACCGCTTGTGAGTTATTTAGGTTAGTAGTGGGTTATTCAGTTTAAATATTTAAAATATTTTTTTTACTCATGTTGATATTTCGGGTCATCTTTCCACCAGTTGTTGAAAACTTACTAATGCTGACAGCATTACGTTAGGCAAAACTTACTGCTTGCGATTTATCTACGTCGATAGGTGGATATGGAGGCTCAAGGTCTAGCACTCGCTGACCTGGCATACATAAGTTACCGGTAATCTTTCCACCAGTTATTAACAACTTACTATTACTAACAACATTAGGTTGTGAAAAGCTTACGGCTAGTGTGTTGTTCACGTTGACAGGAGGATACGTTGGTTCTAGATCTAGCACACGTTGTCCAGATATAATTAGGTTGCAGGGCATCGTGTCACCGGATCGCTTAACATAATTTGTCAGATCAACATCTGTTGCTATAGTTGCTGTTGTTTAAGCAGATTGTAATTAGTCTATGCTTATAAAATATGTAACAAAAACGAGTGACAAGTGAAGACAACAAGCTTTGTAAAATTTAACAAATCATTTATTTCTTTAGAATACAAAGTAAAAAATGAGAAAAAAGAACTTACGGTTTTACGAATTAAATCAAAAACACATCTAAGAGTTAAAACACAAGTCCTAGTAATAAAAAGTCTTGAATGAAACTGAGTTCATGTCCCGATGAGATCCAAATTTGAAGGCGATGACCTCTGTTATAGTGAGAGAAGTGCTAATGTGTCAACAGTCTCATGTTGAAACACATAAATATTATTCCAGATTTGAATTAAGTATAAATTGCAGTGAATGATTTTATCCAAGAGTGTTGTCAGAGCACTTTTGTATTTCCGGAGAAAATAATCACTTAAATTCAGTAATTTGAAGAAAATAAAATTCAGCCCAAACTGGTCACAGCATAACACAACTTTAAGTGCTAGGAGTTACAGCACAAATGGTAGAATTCTGGCAGTCACAAAATAATATAGTTCTCTGTTTCACCTCAGGTCGCAAATTAATATTTTCTACAAACAACCATTACCTAATGGAAAATAACTTTCTAGCATGATTTAATGAGTGTTGTTTATTTAAAGCAGAATAGCCTATAAAATTCACTTTCGTTTCTCCAAAACCCTGACCCAAATCAACATGTTTTATATAAATGAAATAAAAAGAAGTCAATCAGATCAAACATAACTGAAATCAATTTTGGACAAGATCAAGTCCAGTAAACAATGTTACATTACAACAACATGTAATGGAAATAAAAAAGAAATTTAATGCTAACAGACAAACAATTAAAATGAACATAACTCTGATTAACGTACCAAATTTTGTGTAGTAACTCATGTTATTGTAATTGCTGCTGACAAGATTTTGTGCTCATGTTATTTGACGAGCATAATTAACTTTGACACAGAACGAGTAATAAAAAATAAACACAGTTTTGGGTTACCAAATTGTCATTACCTGATGGCGGGACGTACTGGATCTGGCAAAACAAACTTGCTAATGAACTTCCTCCTCAACGACATATTCAACTACGATCAAGTTTATATTTACACGATTAATCCTTAGCAGGAAAAATATAAATTGCTGAACGAGTACAACGAAAAACTGGAAATGAACTTGGTGCTGACGAAGATATATTTGTGACAAGAACACCTAAAGATCTTGTTCCTGTGGTGGACATGGACTCGGACGAATATAAGATTGTTGTATTTTATGACATCCCCTTGAGCAATGCTGAAATGGACAAGATCAAATATTACTTTTCATTTTCAAGAAATCGAAGATGTAATGCAATTTATCTTGCCTAAGGTTTTCATAATGGTGATCGTTTTATCAAAAGTAATGCTAGTTGTTTTATAATGTTTAACATACTGGACAATATTGATGTACAAAACATAGCATGAAAACAATGCGGTGATGTTTCCAGGGACAAATTTGTGGAGCTGTATCATGAGGCGGCTCATGGGTGTAAGAGTTTTTACTTTTTCATTAAACTTGCCAAAAATACCAGCACATGTTTCGCCGAGGAATTGACAGGTTCTTAGATTGTAAAGAAGTAGAAAATTAATGTGTTATTCACAATAATGGACAAGGCGCGGATAAATCTACTAAAGATATGTGTTGCTACAAGAACTGCGTTTAAGACAAAAGTTGAACAAGAACGTGCTTGACAACAACAAACCGCAGAAGAAACCGCAAGACTCTTCAAGCCAATCATCGAGTCTGTACTGTACAACGCGGCATCGACAAAGTAGCACCAGAAGGTATCGAAAAATTAAAAGAAAATGGTTTGCGAGGACTACTTGAAGAAGGACGATGAAAAATTGCTGAATACATTGTTGAGCGAATTGGTCATCCTAAAGAAATAGCAAGAAGAATTGATGAAATAAGATTATGTAAAGAAGAAATTGTTAAAGAAAATAAAGATATTTACGAAGCTTACATTTTAGAACTGGACATAGAAAATATAAAAACATTTCCTTAAAAAATTAATAGAAAAAATATCAGATGAAGAACGTGCAAATTTTGCAATATATACTGTTGATGAGAACATCGAAATCTTAACAATGTTCGCTCGTGGGAACGTGGAGAATATGAAACATTAAAAGATAAAATGCAAAAACAAATTGATGAAAATGGTAATAAAAAAAGCCGAAAATGCTTTTTCAAATGTAAAAGACGAAGAAAAAAATTGGGGGATTTTTCGCAGCAATGCGTGAAGGAAGTATTGCTAATCTTATGATTATAACAGTTGAAGCTTTTAGAACAGGAGCGTTGATATTGGCGATGGTGTAAATATTACATTAGTTAAGAACGGCTGGAGTTTGTTCAAAAGTGCCAGATATCCATGCACTTGCCGTTTGCAAGCACTAATCTTATCCTGGTGTCGTTCAGCGATGATTACTCATGGTCTGTTGCAACTAATATGACGTGGAGCAAGGATGCATCACTAGAAAATACTGCTGATTTGGATCTTATACAAACTGGTGAAACACCAATTGATGACGCTAACGATGATGGAAGTTGTACTAACGTGAACAACGTTTTATTAAGGCAGCATAATCAATATGGACCGTTTGCAGCAGGTGATAATGCAATAGCAAATGTGAGAAATGCTGTGATAGCTCTTTGTAATGCAGTTGGAATAACCCCACCAGACGCTTCAGCTGATAGAGCTGCGTTGTTAACAACAGCTCAGAGTATTATTCCTGTGATCAATCTTCTAGAATACAATGATGGTTTTGTTAAACGAAGAAATTATACAGCTCAATCACATCAAATTGTAATGATGCTTCCGTTAAACACATCATTTGGATTTTGGAGGGACTATAATAATGTTTTTCGTGGGATAAAAAAAAATTCTCCATTACTTGACCAATCTGATAATAACGATTGTCTGATTACAGCTACTGGTACTGACAGTTTGTGATTTCATGATTGGCGGTATGGATTCCTCGACTCGTTTTATCTGTCTTAAAACTAATAGGACTTGAGACAATGTTAGCCGCTTACAGCAGAAAAATATATTTTGAACAGAACTATGTTTATCAAATAGTTGTACCAAATTCAACTGATAACACATGGCGGATAACAACAGCGGCTAGCGAACAGTTGTAAATCATATATTTGTTGTGTTTGAGCGACAACATAATAGTAAGCAATAATCAACTTCAAAACAACTCGAATTTTGATAACGCTGACATAAGACGAATATTTGTTACAATAAATTCTTAGCAATATCCTGAACGAGCAATCGAATGCAGCTTCGGAAATAATGTTTATAGAATAATATATTGAGCTTATAAGTATATGATGGCGGCAATGCAGAACTATCAGGACGCTGATACTTGATCTCAAATATCTGTCGAAGAGTTTCGATCTCTTTACCAGATATTTCATTTTGATGTTAGTAAGCACAGCGAACGAGCTATTGGATCAACAGCTGACATCGAAGTAACATGGACGTCAGGAGTAGCTCCCGCTGGTCCCGATAACAAATACTACGCTTATGCTCTTGTAACATCTGATATATACATAACACTTGACGCCGTCGAAGGTAGAATGATTGTTCGGGTGTAGCGTTAAAATATTTTATCTGACATAACTAATAATGAAATATATTCAGCATGATTTCGATTTGTCACGAGGACAAATACAAAAACTAGCACGAGCTACAGCTAAACGAAACGCAGTTTCATTAAAAATAGATTTCAAAATGCGCAGCGTTCAAACAAAATTACTTCTTACACAACGATAGACAAAGAAAATTCTGAAATACAAACTTTTGATACACGATCTATCAGTAGCACAAATAACATCATTTGCCAGCTCGAAAGCGATCCTTGGCGGATCAATCGGACAGCTACTTTAGCACGAATATTACTACTAAAGATAGTACCTGTTCTTGGAACGTTAGGTATAGCTGCAGCGTCAGGTGGAATATCAGGAGTAACAAAAAAGATGTAACCGCAGACGGAATCAAACAATTGCTGTAACAGGGTCGCTTTAAAATCTAAATTTTATCTGATCGATTATTATAACAATGTCGGCAACACGAACACGAAAATCTCATAAGACAAAAAAAAAAAACGAAGAACCCCGAGAACGTACGTCAACGCAGTCAGGGGCCGATTTATAAGCCCGCTGCTATCAGGGATAACTGGAAGTCTATTCACAAATCTGTTATGGATAGAACGCGGAATGCAGGTATGCCCAATGCGAAGACGGGCTCGTGGAAGTCGTGGCCGAGGGCTGATGCCACCGGGAACCAGAAGATGAAATCGTCCTCGTTAAACAACTTTGAAATTGCTGATAAACTTAAAGATATAAGCGGATTTATCGGATTATTTTCAAAGATGAGTTAGCAAATAGATCACCAGAAACTAGACAAAGCATCAATATACAAGATTTCAAAAACGGATCTGGAACGCATTGGGTAACTCTTTACAAGAACAACTACTTTGACTCGTTTGGTACGAGTGATGTTATTAAACAGTACATCTTTAAAAATATAAAAAAGAAACTCGGACTTTAATCAGCTTCAAGCAATTGGAACTTTAGCTTGTTGTTATTATTGTGTTATGTTTATCAAACAAATATCTGTGTCCGAAAGCGGATGTAAACACAACAATTTCTTGAAGTTTATTTTGCAATTTGACCCGTTTCCCAGTGTCAGTAATGATCGCAAAGCGGTACTTGGATCGTAAACGATCTTAAATATAATTTTCTTTGCCATCAAGTATAAAAATGACAACGTACTGTCTCAGATGCTGAATCAAAACCAGTAACATCAATGAAACAACAGAAACAACCGCTAATAACAAAACAATGCTGAAAAGTGTCTGCCATGTCTGTGGTAAGAGAAAGAGTATCTTCCTTAAAGGGGACAAAAACCCCGACCTGCGCAATTGTATTGTAAATAGAAGGGTATTTAGTAGTTTGTGTATATAATCTATCCCGACAATTTTTTCTTTGCATCTATTGTATTTGCACAAACATTTCAAAAATATTGTCGTGTATTCCGAGATCAAACGGAAAGAACCTGCCCCGAATTTGTTAGCTCCCTTCCATACAAACAGGATGTGACGTCATTTGAGACGATTAACGTATAAGAGTTGTATTCACTTTGTGCATCGAAGTGTCAAGTAGAAACAAGATGGTTCAATGCGCAACTCTAAATTGCGTGAATAATAGCAGTTCTGGAACAATCCTCAATTATTTTACTGTTTTTATTTTCTCCATCTTTGAAAAGTAAGAAATTATCTACCAAATGAAATAACATTAAAGAAATGTTTTCGGTTTTTCATTCAATGTTTCCAACATCAGTTTTTTATGCACGTATGTAACTGCATCGGATCAATATGCATTTTTCTTCCACACTTACGTTCAAGACTGTTTTCCACTCGTTGTATAATAAACCCCTCCTTCCCATTCTGCATTCATCTTGTTTGAGTAATGTCGATAATAGAAAAATAAATCACTTATAATTGAAAGTCTGTGTATAAACTCGTTAGATTTCTTATAACTACACGCACCGGAACACCACGATACAATTTTGTAAACAAATGTTACTGTTAACTTTCTTGATTGATAAATCTATTATGCTAACATTATTCATTAATGTGGTAATTACTCTCAAACTCGGACCAGGCTGATTCGGTACAAATCGCTGACTGATTCGGCCCATCTACCTGGCTGATTCTCCAAACTTCCAAGCTGTTTCGGACCATGTGAAATGTTATTCAGTTTAGTCCAGGATTTAAATGTGACATTTAAATTTGTTTTTAAAGATGATCTTCTTATTATGTCCCAAGTACGTTGAGCAGTTCAAATATGCATTTAAAGTAACAAAATCCCGTTAGTACGCGTGATCATGGTATTGTTATATAAAATAAAATAACGTAATCATGTTTATTGTGCATCGGCAATTTAGTAGTGAAATATTTTTTAAACTTCTCGTTCAACTTTAAATAGTTTGATATTATTGAGAAATAATAAAATTACGAACACTGGCAAAAAAGAAGAAATAAACTAAATGATGGGCGTAGTACATGTGAGCTTTCAGAAACCGTCCGAATTCTGTGCATTAGCTATGATGTTGAACTCAGTAGCGACCGGATTTCCTGAGTAGGCGTCAATGATGCTTTTTATCGAGTTCAAGTATCATCTGACAATGGTTAGCAAATCTCAATGAAAAATCAGATTAAATTGTTCAGTTAGAGAGATGATACTTTAACCCTTTGGATTATTGACGGTCAGCAAGAATTCTGTCAATTATTTCGGGTTATAGAGGTCCATGCCATAAAGTCGTCTCAGGATGACGTTAGTTATTAGGTTGAAGCCCTTTCATGTATAAAACTGCAGATATCACATCATGCTTACACCCGCTCTATTTTTCCAATTAAAATGCATTTAATGATTTGAAGAGCAGAGCAAAAGGGATAGATACCACTTCTTTTTCATTAAGTACAGAAGCGGAGTTGATCAAATGGAAAAGTTCAAAAGTAGCAAATTTTATACATTTAATAAGTTATTAAGTTGAAGAAAAACAATAATAAATAAAGCCTTAACAACCACGAGGCGACATCTCACAATTAGTATATATGATCCTTGGGGCGACTTCTCCAGGCGCAGTGGGGCGACTTCTCCGACCACCATGGGGCGACTTCTTCTAACACTTGGGATGAGTTTTCCAGGGTGAGTTCTCCATAATTCATTATCAACAATGCCAGTGTGTACACAGTGTCTCAAATGACGCCACACCCGCTATTTTTACAGGGGAAAGGCGTTGTTCTATTCAAGACGGATAGGGAGAAATGATCGGTTTTACATAAATTTTTTCGTAACGAGTAAGAATAAAAGGTACAAATTTTCAGAAAATGAACCTTATACATATAGCAAATTATATATGAAGTTTGCGCGAATTTCAGTTTTGCATGTTTGTCCCCTTTAAACAAGATAAATCCGGGGAAACAATCACTGGTGGCTGTGCGATGCAAACCCAGAATTCTAGCACTCCGACAATAACGTCCGACGAAAAAGTTATTTTAGCAAGCTACTAAAAAGAAAAGAAATGTAACTGCGAAGATGTGAACAAAGATCTGTGCCTGGAACAAAATAAGATAGTTGCTTATTGTCAGCGTTGCAATCACAAAGCTGTCATCGGATCAGGACTGGCTATACATACAATTATTGGCAAATCACTAAAACCTAAGGAAGGTTGGGCATTGCCACGACACAAATATATCGGTCCATGGAATCCACTTGATCAGCAACTCAATGAAAATGACAATCCGTTACCGGGACAAGAACCTTACAATGCAGTTAAAGCAATTGCGATGCGTCATGATACTTGTTACCGTGATCACATCGACGACAAACTAGGTTGCGATCGGGTTATGCTTGATGAACTTTGAGAGATGAAAACGGGTAATATGCGAGAACGATTTGACAGAAAACAAGTACAAGGTATCATTGGAGAAAAATATAAATTTGGCGTTGATGTACCTGGTAAACTTGCGTCAGATATCAGTGGAACGCAGAGGATTGTGGCACATGAGCTTTATAGACCTAAAAAAAGGTTTCTTCGACGGGAGGTCGTCGCAAACGCAGTTGACGATATCTGGGCGATAGATCTCGTAAATATGCAAAATATTGCACAGTACAACGATAACGAAGGAGCAAATACGCGTTTAATGTTCCTGTTGCCAATAAAACTGGATCGATGGTAACAGATGTGTTGAGAGACATTATTGTTAAGATCGAGCGAAAACCAAATAAGATTTGGACCGACCATGGATCAAAGCTTTTTAAAAAGAAAGATCTGCATGCAGCTGACAGCAAAAACACTAACAGATATATTGATGATCTACCAGCGATATTATCAGATTAGAGCAACACTAAACATAGTACCACCGGTATGTCACCGAACGATGCTATACAAAAATCCGGTTCTTGCAACTGAGAACATGGATAGCAGAAACAAGTTTAACGCAGGTGATCGAATTATAATTTCATTAACGAAAAAGACATTTGAGAAAGGTTTTGCCCCCAACTGGTCTGAAGAAGTGTTTATCATCGACAAGATTTTAACAACAATACCGGTAACATAAAATAGCACTGTGCCACTGTTTAATACGGTTAAACCATATTAACATGACTACATCTACCGACAGCGATGGATTTAAGTGTCAAAACACTAGCAAAGCACAAAGTTGAAATATTGCTTGTTTTATAAAAGTGTAGCTGATTCTTATCACATTAAAAGGTTTATACAATACTGTCCAGTACTATAAACACAATGAAAAGGTTTATAAAATATTGTCCAGTACCATAAACACAATGAAAAGGTTTATACAGTACTGTCAAGTACCATAAATACAATGAAAAGGTTTATACAAAAATGTCGAGTACCATAAATACAATGAAAAAGGTTTATACAATACTGTCCAGTACCATAAATATGATGAAAAGGTTTATAGAATACTGTCCAGTACCATAAATACAATGACAAGGTCTATACAATACTGTCCAGTACCATAAACACAATGAAAAGGTTTATACAATACTGTACAGTACCATAAATACAATGAAAAGGTTTAGACAATACTGTCCAGTACCATAAATACAATGAGAAGGTTTAGTCAATACTGTCCAGTACCTGAAATACAATGAAAAGGTTTATACAATACTGTCCAGTACCATAAATACAATGAAAAGGTTTAGTTGATACTGTCCAGTACCATAAATACAATGAAAAGGTTTATACTATAACGTCCAGTACCATAAATACAATGAAAAGGTTTATACAATACTGTCCAGTACCTGAAATACAATGAAAAGGTTTAGTCAATACTGTCCAGTACCTAAAATACAATGAAAAGGTTTAGTCAGTACTGTCCAGTACCATGAATACAATGAAAAGGTTAAGACAATACTGTCCAGTACCATAAATACAATGAAAAGGTTTATACAATACTGTCCAGTACCATAAATACAATGAAAAGGTTTAGTCAATACTATCCAGTATCATAAATACAATGCAAAGGTTTAGTCAGTACTGTCCAGTACCATAACTACAATGAAAAGGTTAAGACAATACTGTCCAGTACCTGAAATACAATGAAAAGGTTTATACAATACTGTCCAGTACCATACATACAATGAAAAGTTGTATACTATAACGTCCAGTACCATAAATACAATGAAAAGGTTTAGTCAATACTGTCCAGTACTATACATGCAATGAAAATGTTTAGTCAATACTGTCCAGTACCTGAAATACAATGAAAAGGTTTAGTCAGTACTGTCCAGTACCATAAATACAATGAAAAGGTTTATACAATACTGTCCAGTACCATAAATACAAATGAAAAGGTTTAGTTAATACTGTCCAGTACCATAAATACAATGAAAAGGTTTAGACAATACTGTCGAGTAACATACATACAATGAAAAGGTTCAGTCAATACTGTCCAGTACCATACATACAATAAAAAGGTTTATACTATAACGTCCAGTACCATAAATACAATGAAAAGGTTTATATTATAGCGTCCAGTACCATAAATACAATGAAAAGGTTTAGTCAATACTGTCCAGTACTATACATGCAATGAAAAGGTTTAGTCAATACTGTCCAGTACCTGAAATACAATGAAAAGGTTTAGTCAGTACTGTCCAGTACCATGAATACAATGAAAAGGTTTAGTCAATACTGTCCAGTACCTGAAATACAATGAAAAGGTTTATACCATACTGTCCAGTACCATAAATACAATGAAAAGGTTTAGACAATACTGTCGAGTAACATACATACAATGAAAAGGTTCAGTCAGTACTGTCCAGGACCATACATACAATGAAAAGGTTTATACTATAACGTCCAGTACCATAAATACAATGAAAAGGTTTATACAATACTGTCCAGTACCATAAATACGATGAAAACGTTTTACAATACTGTCCAGTACCAAACATACAATGAAAAGGTTTATACAATACTGTCGAGTTCCATACATACAATCAAAAGGTTTATAAAATACTGTCCAGTACCATAAATACAATGAAAAGGTTTAGACAATACCGTTCAGTACCGTAAATGCAATGAAAAGGTCTATACAATACTGTCCAGTACCTGAAATACAATGAAAAGGTTTATAAAATACTGTCCAGTACCATAAATACAATGAAAAGGTTTAGACAATACCGTTCAGTACCATAAATACAATGAAAAATTTAAGACAATACTGTCCAGTACCATACATAAAATGAAAAGGTTTAGACAATACCGTTCAGTACCATAGATACAATGAAAAGGTTTATACAATACTGTCCAGAGCCATAAATACAATGAAAAGGTTTAGACAATAGTGTCCAGTACCATAAGTACAATGAAAAGGTTTAGACAATACTGTCCAGTACCATAAATACAATGAAAAGGTTTATACAATACTGTCCAGTACCATACATAAAATCAAAAGGTTTAGACAATACCGTTCAGTACCATAAATACAATGAAAAATTTAAGATAATACTGTCCAGTACCATGAATACAAAGAAAAGGTTTATGCAGTACTGTCCAGAACCATAAATACAATGAAAAGGTTTTCGACAATAATGTCCTGTACCATAAATACAATGAAAAAGTTTAGACAATACCGTTCAGTACCGTAAATACAATGAAAAATATAAGACAATACTGTCCAGTACCATAAATAAAACAAAAAGGTTTAGACAATACTGTCCAGTATCATACATACAATGAAAAAGTTTAGACAGTATGGTACAGTACCATCAGTACAATGAAAAGGTTTATACAATACTGTCCAATACCATAATTACAATGAAAAAGTTTAGACAGTACTGTTCACTACCATAAATACAATGCAAAGATTTAGACAATAATTTCCAGTACCATCAATAAAATGAAAAGGTTTAGACAATAATGTCATGTACCATAAATACAATAAAAAATTTAAGACAATACTGTCCAGTACCATAAATACAATGAAAAGGTTTAGACAATACTGTTCAGTACCATAAATGCAATGAAAATGTTTATAAAATATTGTCCAGTACCATTAATAAAATGAAAAGGTTAAGACAATACTGTCCAGTACCATAAATACAATGAAAAGGTTTATACAATACTGTCCAGTACCATAAATACAATGAAAAGGTTAAGACAATACTGTCCAGTACCATAAATACAATGAAAAGGTTAAGGCAATATTGTCCAGTTCCATAAATACAATGAAAAGGTTAAGGCAATGCTGTCCAGTACCATAAATACAATGAAAAGGTTAAGGCAATACTGTCCAGTTCCATAAATACAATGAAAAGGTTAAGGCAATACTGTCCAGTACCATAAATACAATGAAAAGGTTAAGGCAATACTGTCCAGTACCATAAATACAATGAAAAGGTTAAGGCAATACTGTCCAGTTCCATAAATACAATGAAAAGGTTAAGGCAATACTGTCCAGTACCATAAATACAATGAAAAGGTTAAGGCAATACTGTCCAGTACCATAAATACAATGAAAAGGTTAAGGCAATACTGTCCAGTTCCATAAATACAATGAAAAGGTTAAGGCAATACTGTCCAGTACCATAAATACAATGAAAAAGGTTAAGGCAATACTGTCCAGTACCATAAATACAATGAAAAGGTTAAGGCAATACTGTCCAGTACCATAAATAAAACGAAAAAGTTTAGACAATACTGTCCAGTACCATAAATACAATGAAAAGGTTAAGGCAATACTGTCCAGTACCATAAATACAGTGAAAAGATTTTGTCAATACTGTTCAGTACCATTAATCAAATGAAAAGGTTTAGACAATAATGTCTAGTCCCTTACATACAATGAAACGGTTAAGACAATATTGTCCAGTACCATAGATACAATGAAAAGGTTAAGACAATACTGTCCAGTACCATCAATAAAATGAAAAGGTTAAGACAGTACTGTCCAGTACCATAAATACAATGAAAAGGTTAAGGCAATACTGTCCAGTACCATAAATAAAACGAAAAAGTTTAGACAATACTGTTCAGTACCATAAATACAATGAAAAGATTAAGACAATACAGTCCAGTACCATAAATATAATGAAAAGATTTAGACAATACTGTCCAGTACCATAAATACAATGAAAAGTTTTATACAATGCTGTCTAGTACCATAAATACAACGAAAATGTTAAACAATACTGTCCAGTACCATGAATACAATGAAAAGGTTTTGACAATGCTGTCCAGTACTATTAATACAATAAAATAAGACTACAACAACAAGGTCAGACAATATTGTCCAGTATCATAAATACAGTGTAATGATAATAGAACGAGAAGGTTACACAATACTGTCCAATACCATAAATACAATGAAATAAGAATAGAACAATAAGGATAGACAATACTGTCCATTACAATATATATAATGACAAGGTTAGGCAATATTGGCCAGTATAATAAAAACAAAGAAATAATTATAGAACGACAATGTTAGACAATAATGTTCACTACTTGCTATACCATAAAGCTGAGCACTTTAAACGATTCAACGTTTTGGTTGTGGTATTTACTATATTGAGCAGACGGCATTTGATCATGTTGTGACACGTTGAAGTGTCCCTCGTGTACCTCGTGTGTGGTCAATAAAAAATACTTTCACTGTCATTCATCGTAGTCAGACACGTCAAGCTAGTTACACGACAGGTGTCCAATAAGGCATGATAATCTGGTTTATGCAAACAAATCGTTATTTGTATTGGCTGATATTAAAATGCAATGCCAAACGCAAGCCATATGTTTTATCACTTCCCGGTTTAATACTTATCACGCAAACTCCTAGCCTCCAAATCCCATGATGCAACAGTAGTATCGGTACCCATTACGGTCTTAAGATCATACTACTTTGAGTTCGGGGTTAAAATTCAGGTTTCAGTATAATGCTATCGAAAACTATCTTTCAGAAGTAATATCATTTAAAATTGCCTGAAACAACAACCCCCAAAGCACAAACTAGTTCAAGACAACCAAAATTTCCGGTTAGTCTTCTTTCTCAAACCCTTTTCTTTCAATAACTGTGTGGAAAACACACATACTCAAGATCTACATTCGATCCCATTAGGCTATAATTGCGCTTACACTTCATATACGAAAATGTGATAGAGTGAACGTCGTCATATGAGCTACACAGAACGTATGCAGTTTATGTTTCCTTTCAATGATGATAATACGTTCTTTGCTATAGTCATCGTAATGAACATAAACGGAACATGTAAACCATTAGACACATGTCTGTTAATTAGTTTTAAGTTTCTTCACTGTCACATTTTAAAATAAATTGTCTTTATGTTTAGTATGAATATCCGTTACCTCAGATGGTATTGATACTAATAAAGTAAAGTAAGTGTGAACTTCAAAGATTGTCAGATGTAATACGTGCACGAGGGATGTCATATTTTCGAGAAATTCAAATTGAAGTTGCCGGGAGGAACAGAGAGAGAAAAAAAAGAAATGAATGAAATAATTCTAAAATATTTTATCATTGAAAGAAAGTGCTGTCATGCTTTTCCAATACTATATATAGTCCTCTTCATACGGCTGCAACTATCTTCCGTCGGTCTTGATCAATGGCCTGTGTCTCGCCTCAGTAAAGTCCCATTACTTCCGAGCAGAGTCATCTGTCTTTCACTAGTTTATCTTTGGCCGCCCACGTATGTGCTTGCTATGTAACTTATAACCCTTATAACAGCATTTACCTCCCGGATGCTAGTCATCTCAATAGTGACTAGCACATTATTTTCACAGTGGAGTACGTATGACTAAGAAGTCGACTCCACTTAGATCGTGGTACACTCATCCTCTTGCAAACTTACCATCATATTAATGTCCTCCAATCAAACAAACTATGCGTATTGCATGCAGCACAGTGGAGAAGATAATAACACGACCAAAAATTAGTATGTGGCTCCTCCGAAAAAAAATGTGTACACATATTTATTCTTTGTAGAATTTGATTGTATAGCAAAGAGGACCATTCTTAGAAAACATATAAACTTTCTGTGGACAAGTTTGTTCCACCGATTACGTCTTTCATTGTGTGAGAATCGTTCCATCGACAGTTTTGAATACAGTAGCCTTTGAGGTCACCGAGTAATCATACTATTGACCTGAATACAAAATCCCTTGACGTATGTGAGTAATTGTAATAGTATTGATTTGAGTGCAGATTATGTTGACGTCAGTAATTTTGATTACGATTTAAATGCAAGATCACTTGAGGTCAGTGAATATTTGTTGTTGATTTGAATGCAGAATCCGTTAACGTCAGTAAGTAATCAGATTATTGATTTTGAATGCAGTTTCTTTTGACGTCAGTAATTTTTATTATTGAAATGAATGCAGGATCCCATGGCGTCAGTGAGCAATCATGTTATTAATTTGAATTCCGGACCGCCTAACGTCAGTAATTTTTTCTTGATTTGAAAGCGGTTTTTCTTGACATCAGTAATTCTTATCATTGATTTGAGTGCAGGATCCCTTTAGGTCGGCAAGTAATCATGTTACTGATTTGAATTTGGGATCCCTTGACGTTAGCTAGTAATTATATTATTGATTTGAATGCAGTTTCACTTGACGTGAGTAATTTTATTATTTATTTAAATGCAGGCTCCCTTGACGTTAACAATTGCTATTGTTGATTTGAGTGCAGAATTTTTATTGAGGTCAGTGAATACTTTTTATTATTGATTTGAGTGCAGGGTCCCTTGCGTCATTGAATAATCATATGTAAATAACTATTATCGACGCGTGTAAAAACGTCAATGTTGAAATAACATTGATCGATGAGCGTATAATGATTTCTAATGCCATCCTAAATGTATATTGTTTAACACGAAAACGACATCATCTTAACGCCTGTATCTTTAACATTACAAGCAATTTTTTAAACGAAGCCAGGCGCATTAAACTTTCAGTTTTAACGACAACTGTGTGAAGCTGTTCAAGAAAAATCTCGAGTACAAGTCTTGGCTAAAATATTAAGATCGCTTTGACATAAGTACACATGTGGCGATGTCACGAGCTTGTCACCCACGTATTTATCAATCAAATTAACAATCCCTGATTATTATCGATTCTGTACTGAATTTGTGTGACGATTAGAGTCACGAGGTTAGTCCAGTTATTTACATGTTGCCTTCTCGTAATAATTCGTCTTGAAGTACAATTACCGCCCTCGTGTATTACATCATTCAAGTTTTTGGGCTTCCCCATACCTTATATCGTCCTTATGTATTCAACAATGACGTATATTAATTGTTGTTGTTGTTGTTGTTGTTATAGGGTTTAACGCCATTTTTCAGCACAAGATAGGCTATACATGGCGGCCAGTATTAATGGTGGAGGAAGAACCCGGGAAAACCCCGGAAAGAACCACCGACCCACGAGAAGCTACCGGCAAGCTTTCTCACATATCCACATTGGCCGAGCCCGAGACTCGAACCCACGCAGACAGAGGTGAGACGTATATTAATTATACGTTTATGATGTCCTACATCAGTACACATTTCTTGCTTGTACCATGCTAACTACCCTGCACTCAAGCACACTAGAACTGAGAAAAGTGTCGTCCTTTTCATTGATTTACTTCAATAGTTGAACAGAACTGCAAATCTCCATAGTTACGAGTGTGTAAATATCATTATTCCTCAATATTAAAAACATATACATGTATGCCACAAACCATGAGTCCCTCATTATGTGAACTATGCATGCATTTTGTAGACAGATTATTGTAGCAGCTACAAATCGTCTCTCTTATGGATACAATAGACTTAAACTCACTGACACTTTTTATAACAACAGATGTATGTGCTGTTGTTTGTATTCCATATGGGTGAAGATAGCTGGAACAGAGAAAGCGTGAAGACGTTGTTTCATAATGTATGCAATGAACAGCATTGTAATACAATTTCTAGAGAAAGCATTCAACTGGCAATGATTTTATACAATTGTTCCCAGTCCCACTTGAGCCCCATTGGCTCATTTGAACAAGACGTTTACTTGGTTGTATCACTTCAAACCTTTGACATTGATTTCTGCTTTCTAGCTTGCAATTTTCATTTTAGGGTTAAATATATATTACATGGAACAAAGTTAACAATTCCTACCAGGGACTTCATGTGTGTGTGTGTGGGGGGGGGGGGGGCAGGGGTTTGCATGTGCTGTAACATTGCTGTCGCCTTTATACGAAATTAACAAGCCCGTCAAGTTGTGCCCCCCCCCCCCCGAAAACAATTAAAATAACGTCCCTGCTATTACTATCTCTCGGATATGTTATTCAGCCTGTCAGAGCCAGCTCGTTGATATTTGCATGAATCAAGTTTTGCCCCCCCCCCCAAAAAAAAAAGTTGAAAAATTACGTCCCTGATTCCTACCAAATATTTTCAAAAGATATCTTAATATTTTTCTTTTTAATATAAATTATACCTTCACTACCCTTTGTTTTCTACAAGGAAGTTTCTGGACTTTAAGCAGTAGGAATACTGTTATTTGATTGAGCACGACCTCTTATCGTTACCTACGAAAAGCTCACTATATCGAAGTTCCTATTTGTATCAGGTCGTCAAGATTTGCTGTCATATCAGTTCCACCAAGGAAAGTAATCGTACAAGTCACACTAGGTTACCTTGATTTAATATGTTCACAATACTGTCCCTCTTTCTGAAAGGGTGCTTGACCTTATCATTAATACGGTACCAGGACAGAAGTTGCTCATGGTATGAAACTGACTTTATAACACAGGGAACTTATTTAAGAACATAATTTATAAAAGGCACTCCTGTAATAATAATAAAGAGGCGTAAACTGACGAAGAGTTCCGTATAATACTAAGAAGTGGTATGACTATGACTCGGTCATTCCTAACTACCGCAGTTTCCATTTAAACGTCCGCTGATGTAGATTGGACAACTCTAAATTAATGCCCGATTGATTAATATGCCCTGAATAACATTTCAAGAATTGCATAAATTTTCAAGGACACTTTACAGTTGATAACAAAAATGTATCCATTTATTAGAATAGCTCTCCCTCCCGAGGGACCCCGAGTGGTCTAAAGTGCTCACCACTACGAATCACCACAATCTCACCTGTGTCTGCGTGGGTTCGAGTCTCGGGTTCGTGTGTGAGATGTGGGTATGTGAGACAGCTTACCAGTAGCTTCTCGTGGGTCGGTGGTTCTCTCCGGGGTTTTCCCGGGTTCTTCCTCCACCATTTATACTGGCTTCCATGTATAGCCTATCTTGTGCTAGAAAATGGCGTTAAATCCCACAACTCTCCGTCTCTCATATATATATATATATATATATATATATATATATATATATATATATATATATATATATATGAATAAATAGAGATAAGCAGTTTTATTAATATTTGTATTATGTTTAATGCATATTTTAAAAAAAATAATATATTATATTTTGAAATATTAATAACAACTGTTCAATATTTCATCAGAACTCAATTTATGTCATAAAAAGTGTGGTGTGTATAATGCTTATAATCAAGTATTTTATCAATAGTTAATCACACCTAAAATATCATTAATGTATGATGTATATGCATATTTCCATGTCATGTATTCGTTAAAGATAAAATGTAAGCTATGACGACATCTTGTTTATGTCATATTGTTTATATCATTGATCGCTTAAAAACAGAATATATTTAATGACGTAAGTAGTGTTATTATATGCTCATTTTTTTCCCCGTTAACTTTACATTGTCAGAATCGTTCAATATTCCCCGATACTGAACGCTCGCGACAATACACATATAGCATTCACGTGAATGAAGGAACTACTTTCTATTGTAAACAAACAATGACGCAGACACCATCACTTTTGATCTGTAAACAAATTATATACACTCGCGTAAGAGGCTCTTTACGTTGTGGTTATTTAAATTTGTTTCTGAATGAACTAAAACATGTTTCGTGGACTGCAAAAAAACCCCAGCTGTTTTGGCACATTCCGCGTTGATACAATGTTACGGATTTAGGCTAGCTACATTATATAAAAGACGGACGATTATGTCCTTACAAATAACAAGGCATATACTGTCTTCTTTATCTGGTGATAAGAATGGCAAAATAAAATATACTTACAGTTTTACATCCTGAATTTCCTCAAAATGATTTTTCTTAATTCTGCAAATCCGAATTACATGAGCCATGTCATAGGTTATCAATCTGGATTACACATTTCGAAAGTGTGCTGGAATTTCGATGATAAGTGCAATTGCATCCTCCTTACTGCACTCAAAATGAAATACACATTAAATTCCAAACCGTCTTTTTGAAACTTGCAATTGAAAGACTTCATATTTTCCCCACATTATGATTTCAAACATTCAATGACAGAAACAGAAACACATTTGCAGACGTAAACACGCTTCTCCTGCGCCACTTCAATCCGATGTATTTCATGTATAATTGGCACAGATGAATCCAGTCCAAAATCACAAACTTTCGTCGAATCGAAACAAAATACCAAAATATATTCACTCCAGATCAAATGGAAAAGTCGTTGCAATGCGCATTCATTCACAATATGACTGCAAATTTCAATTTTAACTAGACACGCCATTTTCTTTCGAAAGTTATGTCGAACGCGCGACTAAGTTCAAATTTATCTGGGCGGAGCTATGTGCGCATTAATAATGATGTCATTTTGTAATGTCAAATCTGCGCTTGTGTATTTAGTTTGGAATACGGCATTAATTCATTTACGTTTTTTCTTGTAGTGTATTTTGTTTATATAATTAAACCTTAGGTAGAAGAAAAAAATGAACATAGAATAAAAAGTTTACTGCATTTGTATGGGAAAATATGAACTCGTTTTGTCGGAAGGATATACTGCACTCACAAGTTCGTACAGTATCCATCCGAAAACTCGTTCATATTTTCCCATACAAATGCAGTAACCTATAATTATTATATACTCATTTTTCCCCCCGTTAACTTTACATTGTCAGAATCGTTCAGTATTATCCGATACTGAACTCGCGCGACAATACACATATAGAATTCACGTGCATAAAGGAACTACTTTCTACTGTAAACAATCAATGGACGCAGACGCAAGCACATTTGATTTGTACACAAATCATGTACAGTCACGTAGAAAGCGTTTTACGTTTTGGTTGTTTAAATTTGTTTCTGAATGAACTAAAACAGATGTTTCGTAGACTGCCACATACCAGCTGCTTTGGCACATTCCGCGTTGATACAATGTTACGGATTTAGGCTAGCTACATTATATAACAGACGTCGTTGTTGTTGTTGTTGTAGGGTTTAACGCCACTTTTCAGCACACGATAGGCTATACATGGCGGCCAGTATTAATGGTGGAGGAAGAACACAGGAAAACCCCGGAAAGAACCACCGACCCACGAGAAGCTACTGGCAAGCTTTCTCACATACCCACATTGGCTGAATCCTAGACTCGAACCCACGCAGACAGAGGTGAGATGGCAGTGATCCGTAACGGACAGCGCTTTAGACCACTCGGACACCATATAATAGACGTAAGATAAAGTCCTTTGAGGAAATTCAGGATGTGAAACTGTAAGTATATTTCATTTTGCCATTCTTATCACCAGCTAAAGAAGAGAGTATATGACTTGTCACTTGTATGTTATTTTTCCATAATCACGAAATTTCCTAGAATCGAGAAAAAATACCAAAATCTATTCATTCCAGATCAAATGGAAAAGTTGTTGCAATTCACATTCATTCAGAATATGACTCCAAATTTCAATTGTAACTAGACATGCCATTTTCTTTCGAAAGTTATGTCGAGCGCGCGACTAAGTTCAAATTTATCTGGACGGAGTTATGTGCGCAGTAATAATGTTGATTTGTGTAATGATGAATATGCGCTTGTGCATTTAGTTTGGAATGCGGCATACATTCATTTACGTTGTTTCTTGTAGTGCATTGTGTTTATATAATTAAACCTTAGGTATAATAAAAAATGAGCATATAATAAAAAGGTTGCTGCATTTGTATGGAAAAATATGAACTCGTTTTGTAGGAGAGATGTACTTCACTCCCAAGGTCGTGCAGTATTCCATCCCAAAACTCGTTCATATTTTCCCATACAAATGCAGTAACCTATAATTATTATATGCTCATTTGTTTCTCCGTTAAATTTAGATTGTCAGAATCGTTCAGTATTGTACGATATTGCACACCTTCATATTCCATTCACGTGCATAAAGGAACTAATTTCTATTGTAAACAAACAATGGACGCAGACGCCAGCACTTTTGATTTGTAAACAAATCATGCACACTCGCGTAGTAAGCGTTTTACGTTGTGGTTGTTTAAATTTGTTTCTGAATGAAGTAAAGCAATTGTTTCGTTGACTGCCACAAACCAGTTGCTTTTGCACATTCCGCGTTAACTTTTTGATACAATATTTCGGATTTAGGCTAGCAATATGATAGACGCACGAAAGGGTCCTTACAAATAACATACAAGTGTCAAAACATAAAATGTCTTCTTTAGCTGAGGATAAGAATGGCAACAAATACACTCACAGTTTTAGATCCTGCATTTCCTCAAAATGTGCTTTCTTAGTTCTGCAAATCCGAATTACATTAACCATGTCATAGGTTCTCAATCTTGATTACACATTTCGAAATTGTACTGTAATTTTGAATATAAGTGCAATTACATCCTCCTTACTGCACTCAAAATGAAATAAGCATTAAATTCCATAGCGTCTTTTTGATAATTGCAATTGAAAGACTTCATATTTTCCCCCACATTATGATTTCAAACATTCAATGACACAAACAAAAACACTTCTGCAGATGTCA
Source organism: Sinohyriopsis cumingii (assembly GCA_028554795.2). Classification (NCBI taxonomy): domain Eukaryota; kingdom Metazoa; phylum Mollusca; class Bivalvia; order Unionida; family Unionidae; genus Sinohyriopsis; species Sinohyriopsis cumingii. The sequence continues at coordinate 38,608,093 of CM068842.1, forward strand.
ACACGCTTCTCCCTCGCTTTTTCAATCCGATGTATTTCATGTGGAATTGTGACATAAATCCTGTCCATAATCACGAAATTTCGCAGAATCGACAAAAATACCAAAATGTATTCATTCCAGATCAAATGAAAAATTTGTTGCAATGCGCATTCATTCACAATATGATCCAAATTTCAATTTTAACTAGACGCGCCATTTTCTTTCGAAAGTTATGTCGAGCACGCGACAAAGTTCAGATTTATATTTGTGTAGATATGTGCGCATTAATAAGGTTGTTATTGTGTAATAATGAATCTGCGCTTGTGTTTTTAGTTTGGAATACGACACATTCAGTTATTTTGTTTCTTGTTGTGTATTTTGTTAACATAATTAAGCATTAGATAGAATTTTTAAAAAATAGCATATAATGAAAAGGTTGCTGCATTTGTATGGGAAACTATGAACTCGTTTGTCAGATGAATATACAGCACTCCCAAGGTCATGCAGTATTTACATCCGAAAAAAAACTCGTTCATATTTTCCCATACAAATGCAGTAACCTATACATATTGAATTCAGTTTGAATTCAGTCTGATGAGGCAATAAAGCGAAACCGGTCACACATTTTACGTATTGGTATGATTCACAGTCAGTTCGAAACCTAGATGTTTCTCTAGATAGTACTCTCACATTGCACAAACATGTCATGAATATATGCAAGGCTGTATATCTTGAGCTTAGACACATCAGCTCCATTCGCAGATATCTTTCAGTTGATGCCACTAAAACACTTGTGTGTTCATTAGTACTTTCCAGACTGGACTATTGTAACTCAATTCTGTCTGGTTCATCTCAATAACTACTCCAGAAACTTCAAAAAGTTCAAAACACAGCTGCTCGGATCATCCTTAGAGTACCACGATCAGAGCACACTTCCCCGTTGCTCTGTACCCTACACTGCTATCCATTCGATCCAGAATCAAACACAGATTTTGTTCTTTGTACTACGTTTCACTGACGGGGCCCCAAGTGGCCGAGTGGTCTCCGTTACGGATCACTGTCATCTCACTGTCTGCGCCGGTTCGAGTCTCGAATTCAGCCAATGTGGGTATGTAAGAAAGCTTGCCAGTAGCTTCTCGTTGGTCGGTGGTGTTTTCTGGGGTTTTCCCGGGTTCTTCCTCCACCATTAATACTGGCCGCCATGTATAGCCTATCTTGTATTGAAAAATGGCGTTAAACCCAACAACAACAACGACGTTTCACTGACGGACTCCAGTCCAACATACCTATCCGACCTCACCCATGTGTATATGCTAGTAAGATACTTACGCTCCTCTTCTGACAATCGTGTACTCATTATTCCCACTATGAAAACGAAGTCAACCGCTCCGGTGACCTAGTGGTTGGAGCGTCCGCCTCGGATGCGGGAGGTCGAGGGTTCGATCCCCGGTCGACTCCTAGCAAAGACTTATAAAATGGCACTAACAGCTGCCTCGCTTGGCGCTCAGCATTAAGAGATTAGTGTTAGTGTCAGGATAATGTGACTGGGTGGGACATCATGATACATGTCTGCGGCATGATGTCCCAGTGCTAGACATCACTATAAACTGTCATATCGTAGCGATATGACTGAAAAATTGTTAAAGCTACGTTAAAATTCCAAATCACACACACACAAACACATGAAAACGAAGTCATATGGACAACATTCTTTTGCATACCAGAGCCCAGCAACGTGGAATGAATTGCCCACTGAACTTAGACACAAGGACAAAGTGAAACTCACCTATTTCTACTGCAAGAACAAACTTAAAGACCTAATAATGTTTCCTACCTTAAATATTTTCAGCATGTTTTTTATGTTTTCTAATTTCATGGTGTTTGTTTTTTGTAATCATATCATTATATATGTTTTTTTTATGTTATAAGGGTTGTCTAATGTTGTAAAACGCTTAGCTTCTAAAGATTAGGCGCTATAAAAAGTCCTCATTATATATATATATATATATATATATATATATATATATATATATATATATATATATATATATATATATATATATATATATATATATATATATATATATATTCAATAGAAATATGGAGACAAAAATCATAATCCCAAATTAATTAACTTATATGTTGTATAATCACTATTTAGAAACTTCCCTTGCCCTGCCTGTATATTAATTGTTAATCGAGTTGAAGGTAGCACGTGTCCATTACACTACTAGTGATTGTAAACATGTGTTGACACGTATGAATCTGATTACAGTCGCACTTCCCATCCTTATACCGTAAATATTATATCAGCGGTCAATATTTTCCAGCAACCTCATTTTACAAACGTCGTTGTCCTTGTAAGGCCACTGTGTTGTTTCAGCGTAAGACTGCTAACCAGAGTTAAATATCTTATCTTTTTTAATAAATTTATTATCAGCAGTAAATATTTGACGTCCACTTTCCATGACCCAAACTAGTACCTGTTAAAGTCTATAAGATTAAACACTTTTGTCTGTATCATTTTTTTCTTTTTTGTGACACTTAAGATGCCGATCATTCAACAGTCAGGATTGAATTGTTTTCGTTCAGATATAGTAGAACAAGTAATTTTCAATTTAATCTCAGTAAAAATGAACCTGTATGACCACGTTGACATACGCTTTAATTAACTCCAAGAGTAAACAGTTGAAAAAGAAAAAAAATCAAAACATGAGATATTTTTTACTTATTTATTTTAAATTAAATATCAATAAATTGTTTGCTATTTATTGTTCAATAACAAAAAGTATTACGAAGCCATACAAGATATAAAAAATGGGGCCGATTTTGTTATGGGACGACCCTGTATTGGGCCGAACATGTTACAGGGAGATTTCTTAATGAAATTTGTATGGGCCGAATCTGTAATGGCGGACTTTTTGTTATGAGCCACCTCCGTGAAGGTAAGAGTATATTACAGGTCCAGATCTCCAGCTAACCTAATCTTAAAATAAAACAAATGCAAAACAAATCATTTTAATCTGATATTAAGAGTGGAAAATGCTTAGACGTACATATGGTAAACTGCTGAGGTCATATCTCGAAGATAACAATGTAAATCAGATCACGGTGTCTTAAGCATACGTTCTTCTACAATATTCTCTTTGGACACCTATCGTATATATATATATATATATATATATATATATATATATATATATATATATATATATATATATATATATATATATATATATAAATCAGCCAGACTTAGATGAGATCAGTAGTTTTAATACTACGAATACTGTGATGATGTAATAAGCAAGTCAACACAGGGAAGTCAACGTTAGCAAGTAAACACTGGGAAGTCAACGTTAGCAAGTCAACATTGGAAAAATCCAACACATGTAGTATTTCAAATGTAGACCTTTTATCACCTCCTCACTTGATTATTCTCTTTGTAGCTCAGTGGTCAAGACGCTGGCCTCTTGACCAGAGGGGTGCAAGTTCGACAAACGATGCATCAGCCTATAACGACCTGGTATGGTGAGTATATGGGAAATACATTCAAGTATGCAGATATGCCACCTGATATAGCCTTCAAAGTGTCATGTTCTATTCAACACCAAACACATCTCTCTCTCTCTCTCTCTCTCTCTCTCTCTCTCTCTCTCTCTCTCTCTCTCTCTTTAAAGGCACTATACTCGTTACCAGAGGGATGCATCTTCGATATACATCGTCATATCAGCCCATACCGACCAGGATGGTGAGTACATGGGCAAGACACTTTATTCTAATTCCATCGCCTCGAAATATAACTTTCAAATCATGCTTTCCCGTGAAACATCAAACACCCTACCCACCCTACCACTCCATCTCTCTATCTCATATGAAATGTGCCACATTCTAGTTTTGCATATAATACTGTAACCAATTTATGTTGGCCCAAAATGTCATCCTTGTCCGCAATATCCCTGAAGTAAATATGGACCGCTCCCTTATTTCACTTTCTGTGGGATTTGCTGTTTCAAATGATATGACTGAATCATATTCCATACGGTCCTCATTTCATGCGTTTTAGTTTCTGCTACAGACAGAATATTGCAAGTTGATGAACTACTAAAGCACTTCATTGCATCTTGATAACTAAAGGTATAATTAGATGCTAAACTATAATAATCGATTCTGCCCGCTTTCATGGGAAGTAATCCATATATATAAACATCATCCACCCAGAAGAATTGTGTCACATGCGCTATTCCAAACATGGCTGGTATTAGATCTGTGGCTAGAATTACCGTGAACCCACTACAATACGGAGGATAAATATTTTTATCTAATAATCCAATGTTCTTCAATTCAGAATCCTTTACATACCACTTGTGTTTCACATCTCGCACTATTGGGGCTTTCCCATCCATGAATATGTTGCAGAGAATATATCGAATCTTATTTTCGTACTTTGGATATACTATTTGTAGCAGGTTATACGTATCTAGAATAATGTCATCATCCACCTCTATAACCATTTTTGCCTGCATGCAATTCTCTGTAATCCATCTCAATCCCATGACTCCTTTGTTTGTCAAATTTCTGTATGTATCTAGAAAATCTCCTTGCACAATATCTAAATTTTCGTCAAATTCCCTGGATAGGTTTTGTTGAATCTCATCTTTTTGAACTTTTCCCATTAAAAACAGGGCTCGTATAACTCCCAAATGTTGGAAATATGTATAATTACTCCAAGTATCTCTAATAATTTTTCTTCTTTCAAAATTTAGTGGATCGGTTTTCACTACAATAAGGACAGATATATTGGCAGCCAGATTGCACAAATCAGGGTTATTGAGGATGTATTTATTCCAAAGCATTACGGGATATATGGGTCCCGAGAAATTTGAATTGTCGTCTGTAATCTCTTTATTGGCTTTTCCTTTAGGAGATACTGTTTCCAAAGATGACGATTCCAGACCTTGATAAATGTTTGATGTGCTTTCGTTGCATGTAATTGGCAACTGAAACCTTGTTGTAACACGTACGAACTGTATGTATTGGATTGCCATGATAATGCAAACGAAACAAGCACATGTGAAAACAAAAAATCTCAGACTGTACATCCTTCTTCTCATAACAACACTACAAAGTGACATAGTTATTTGCTTCCGGTTTTACCAACAAGTTTTTTTGAACGTTTCCCTACTTCTCGTTTTCAGCTATGATATTGCCTTCAAAACCATATTTTCCAACCAGGAGCGTAATTCTTTTCTCTTAAATGTTATTTTCGTCAAGTCATAAACACTATAGTTTCTGTCAAAAGCCAGAGCATTCCACCTTTTTTTCGGGAAAGAATAAACTGTCCGCACCTGTTTCACAAATTTGTCCGCTGGGGCAGCATACACAATCGCAAATTATCACAATTTATCGATTCAGTGATATTTTTTATATAGATGTTATGAAACGTCTGCCATTTGCGTTTGCTTTATTACCTATTCACCTTTCTTTTCAACCAAATCTCAAATCCACTTCCAGATTAAAGATATTTTCTTCTTTCGGACTGCATCTTCTGTCAATATAATCGTTGCGCTGCATCAGTATAAATTTCACCAGCAACTGTAACAAGAGAAAAACATTGGAAATATAGCGGTATCTCAAAATTATAACTTAAATTAGTAAAATATTCCACTTAAAAAGTTTAAAGCCACAATTGTTTTGTTGTTGTTGTTGTTGTGGGGGTTTAACGCCATTTTTCAGCACACGATAGGCTATACATGGCGGCCAGTATTAATGGTGGAGGAAGAACCAGGCAAAACCCTGGAAAGAACCACCGACCCACGAGAAGCTACTGGCAAGCTTTCTCACATACCCACATTAGCCGAATCCGACAATTGTTTTGTAAAAAAGATGTAACTGTACCTTTCGTATTGATTTTGTGAAACACCAAAGCATTTATAGCATTGATGCGCATATTTTACAATCAGTTGATGAAAACGAGGTATTTTGTTCCATCTTAATGAAGTTGTGCCGGGAAGCTGGTTGGAGGCGAGTTTTGTTCAAACGGGCCATGTACGAACCAATGCCAGTTTTTTTAATGGAAATAAAACAGGAATTGTGATTTTTTTTATTCGTTAGTTTAGCGCCACGTTTCAGCACATGATATGCTTTACATAGCGACCAGTGTATCTGGAAGAGAAAGACCTTGAGAAGAACCACCGATTCACGGGAAGCCACTGACAAGCTGTCTCACATACAAAGTTGGACGAGTTAAGACTTGAACATACGGGGACAGAAGCGAGAGGTCTGTAATCCGCAAAAAAAAAAAAAAAACGAGAGACCTAAACATGTCGAGAACGAGGGGTCCCAAACAGTAATTGTTTTTTTTTTTCGGCTGATAACCAATACCCCCTTGAGTTCGGCTCAAAACAGGATTATATTAAGATTAAGTAGTGCCGTCATGATCTTCCTATTCATACAGATACTTGACAAACTTTTTATGTTCATTTAAGGCACATGTGAACTTTCTTCTTCTTGAAATGGTGCTGCTAATTAAGGAATCACAAGGCTCTGCACATGAAAGTCATCAAGTTTGACATTTTTAAAAGAAAGGTAGCGCTTGCATGTGCGTGTTGTCTATTTACAAGGTTAAACATAGGAACAAATTCAAATTAGTTTTAAAATATACGGCTATTTACGGAGGCTTTCGTAGCTTCGGACACGAAGAGTCTGCTGTTGACACGATCTTGTTAAATGCTCATGTCCAGGATGTTTGTCGTGCCAGTCGTGATAAACCTTTGGTCGTAGTGGCTGTTGACATATCTGTTTGCGGGGGTATTTCGTACCTTGATGCAATCAGTCACGTTACAAACAGAAGCACGGGCAATCTCAACAACTTGATTGTTACGAAAACAAAAATGTAAGTTTTTTTCCCCCGCCGAGTTGATAAGGTCAATTGCGTTTATTGTTGCAGCTTGAAACAGCAGAATTTCTGAACATGTCCATAGTTGGTATTTTTGTAGACGTGTTTTCACTATACCAGAAGAAGAGGGGTATACCTTCAAAGTTAGCCCACACATAACATCCTATCTAACAATGTGCCCGGCGTCGGATTGAACCCACGCGCCTTAAACGCGGCGATGAGCAAGTGGCCTAAACTTAATCTGTCTGTCTTTCTAAAACTGTAAGTGTGCAGCTGTTCGTCCGCAATGATTGGTGTCGCGTTCTCTCACTCAGTTAAAATAAAACATTAATTCAGGAGGCGGCGCAAGTCTGTCACGTTGTGTGAGAAAATTTGTTAACAGTTCCTGCTCATGTTTATAAACGTCTTCTGATAGAATTCGTAATTCAAAGTACTTTGGGTAATGTCAATACGTGTGTTATATAATATTACGACTTTAGACCGATTCTAAAACAAAGCAAATTCCTGTCCGTGAATTAGCCATTCCGTTAAATTCAAATTCACAGTAATTTCCTTTGAAGATCTTTCCGCGGGTCAAGAAACTCTGTTGTTTGCATTTAGCAGTGATGTCACCGGTCAGCTTAAGCTTGGAGGCCAGAAACCCGACATTGTAACTTATCAGTGATACCACTGCAGAATGTTTTCAGAGACCACCAATACCCAATCAGAACTAAGATAGAATTTTTGGTGTTCGTTTCTGACGCGGCCAGACATTATTCTCTTTAATTAATTGTGAAAGCATCAGTGCATGTCTGGACACTAAACGGACCAGGTCATAAGGAAATTGGAGACTAGACTGCGCTCCGAAGTTTTGCGGTCGTTAAAAAGGGTAGGAAGTTAGTTCTAGGAGCTTCAGACGAGATGGGAACACACGCTTCCGAGGTAAAATATCTTTGCCCGAATCTGTCTCACTTTCCTAATTAGGTATCGAAAGATTGATACCTTATGTGCATTTAATTTTAGACGATATGTAATCTTCCATGTATAGCTGAATTCTTATTATATCGTAAGGTAGTGTATAGCGAATTAGTAATATTCGAAATTAATGTATGTAGTTATTAGGATAAATCGAAGTGGATGGTGTAATCTACTATGATGTTGCTTCGTGGTGCAGGACTTAATTTAATGGCGAGTAGTTAGACCCTGTACTTGTTTGTATTTGAATATATATTTGTGGCTTATGGAGGGTTGGGCATTGTTGAACTTGTGCATGTATAATTAGACATTTATATTTGTATGTGTCTTTTTTAACTTGTAAGGCAGAAAATGCGTAAGAATATTGTTAATGTTGATAGTAACTAAGCAGAGAATTAGGCATTTGCCTGTATGTATCAGAAATAGTGATATTATTGTTGTTGTTTAGTATTTAGTATAGAGCAAGCATGTATGGAATATTTAGATGTGAGTGTATGAGTGAACCTAATGATTTAATTGCCATTATGATGATGAAAGGTACTTGAGAGAGTGTTAATTCTCCTGTGTTCGAACAAGGAGGCACCATTGTACGTCTCTTCTAATCCACAGGTATCTTTCCGGATGGGCACTGACGCCAACCGAATATCAGAAAGGAGCCAAGGTGGAGAAGAAGGAGGGCCGAAAGAACGGAAGCGATGTACCGGAAGTATCGACAAGGAGGCCGAGAGAACGGAAATGAAGGTACCAGAAGTACTGAGAAGGACAGCAAGGAAACGACTACAATGCGAAAGTTGCAGATGAGTAACACAGAAGCGACACGGGATGCAAACACTCTCGCCTTTAATTTCGCGGGATGAAATAATTGGCAATTCGGATAGATCGTGGATTGATTGCAAACAATTGCTCTGAAAATTGTCCTGTAATTGTGGAATACTGTGATATTGTTCATTAAACTGTTATACCTTTCACCTTATTAATTTTATATTTTAACACTTAGACCGTCAGCTTTGCTGACTGTGGGCTCGGAGCTATTTAGTCCTTAAAGTGTCTGTCCTTCTTCGGGGTTAGTAATAATTCCGTATGAGACATGTGACAAAGTAAAAGTGGAGGAGATGGGATAAAGTAGCCATGAACGCTACCCATTAAGTCCCGAGGTTCTGCGAAGAGTCGATGCCGACAATGCCAGCTTCACTCTCAATGCACTCTGTTAATTGTGTCAACTAGTCACCATGTATTACCCAAGGAAGTGCTTTACGGTTTGAGTCATACGTAGCAGTTCAAATGTGTAGATAACCTTTACCGCCGCCCTGCAAACTCATACCTAGCCAATTGATATTCATTTTAGTTAAATGCTGCGCTTAGTGGATGCTTCAAAGACGCCTTTCTTATAAGAAAGCATATTATCTGTGCCAACCCCACCGAACACTGCTGCCGTGCCGACCGGATATCAGAGTTGGAATAGCTAAGGCGAGGAGGCAGGATGGCCGTCATGTTTATCCTGTTTTTCAAGGTCGATTGCATGCTTTGTCTGAGAGGATGACGGCGATGTCTCTGTACATGTTATCCGCGTCCTTTGTAATAAGGTCCTTGTACATGTCCACAACAGTCTGGGTGACCAAATCGATGTGTTCCACGTTGAAGTGGTAGATTGGGTAAAAGGCGGCAATGCCTTCTATCTGAAGGCCTCGGTCCATAATCTGGTTACGTCCCATGTTCACATTATTTGGCGTGTATCGAGGACAATGTTTTTGCTGACGTTGTCAGAAAGGCTTGAAACGGTTGGCTCCTTTTGACGTTTGAATAGCGGGTTCATCTAAGTGACACTGAGCCTGTCTATCATCGGTGTGGCTTGCTCTTGGTCGCTTAGCCGTGTCATAAACTGAAACGCAATGAATTCGTGCAGAGGCATATGATGATACTATACTAAACAATAATTTCTCGGACAGCTGACCGTTAACTGCTAACATCTGAACGTTTGTAGTCATGGACTGGAAAGCCAGGCTGCAAATGCCATAAACCAAACCCCCGCCTTCCCGCCAAGAAGTTGAGCAGGTTGGCCGACGCCATTATCGAAAGCGTTGTAACCAACATCCACAGCGTGAGATTTGAGAGAGTGGATTTGCTCTCGGCGAAGCCATCGGTATGGAAGACAGCAACATGATGGTTTTGTTTGTTTTTGTTTTTTGAGGGTGGAGGTCCGGTTAACGCGATGATGTGCTTGGCTCTGAAGCCGACGATGGTAGTCAATGGTATAGCACAGTAACACTTCCCATGTGCTTGAGCCTAAGGCTAAAGTTGGGGTTGTTGCTGCCTACTACATTGACTCAGCCGACTCACGCGCTTTGGTGGCATTCGCCGTGGTGAACTCTGCAGTGTCAGCGTGGTCCTTTTTCTCTTACGTAGGTTACATTTGTAACTATACTGTGCAAAGTTTATACTGGTCGTGGCAACATCGTTATAAGGTATAAACGGACTATTCACAGCCTTTTTACTTATAAGCAACATATTGTATAGACAATTCTTGTCTATGTCATTAGATATATAGATAATTCTTGTCCATGACTTTAGATATATTGACAATTCTTGTCTATGACTTTAGATATATAGACAATTCTTGTCTATGACTTTAGATAATATATAGACCATTCTTGTCTATGACTTTAGAAATATAGACAATTCATGTTCATGATTTTAGATATATAGACAATTCTTGTCTATGACTTTAGATCTATAGATAATTATTGTATATGATTTTAGATATATAGACAATTCTTGTCAATGACTTTAGATATATAGATAATTCTTGTATATGATTTTAGATTATAGATTAAGATCAGCATTAATGTTTAAATATGTTGAGTTCAAGGTCTAGCTTTATTTAGAAATTTAAAATGTTCTAGAGGCAAATTGTTTAAAAGTGAAATCCTGGCTTTATCGTTGTTTCTTAGCTTTCTCTATTAATATCGTTTTCTTCAAAAATTACTAATTCAGATCTTAACAGCCAAAGTTGAATCAGTGCTATTGTTGTGTTCCATGTTATTTCAGATAATTTGTTTATTTAAAATTAACTGTATCTTCAAAGCTCTCACTATTTTGGACTAAACCACTATTCTGGAATATTGTGAATTCATTCAAGGACATTTTAGATTATATCATTGGGACTGTTGGCACATTAGTACATTCGATGCATATCCGCGCATAGAGAATTGGACTTTATTCGAAACAGCACTGGAATTCATTCAGAGTTCTGTACATTGTGACTTGTGAGAGAAGATTGTAAGGATATTTGTGATTTAATTCGCAAAACTGTTAAGTTCTTTTTAAATTTTCACTCTAAATTCTAGGGAAATAAATTATTTGTTGAATTTTACACAAATTATTGTATTTTGCTAAGTAATTGCTAAGGAGGTGGGAATTAACAACATGTTTGCACTTAAATAAATATGAAATAAGCATAGCCAAAGATGAACGCAGCTGACTGACTTCTCTTCACGACACTTATTGACGCTGAGAGTGACACAATGGAGTTGTGACGCTATGTGACACATAAGCGTTTTTAGCATAAGTAAAAGAACAGTTATTACCTTGCGAGTAGTCTGATAATTCAGTCACGAAACCTGTTTTCGACCTGAGTTGTTTGGATTTGATCTCACCTATTCACAAAACCCAAGTCTTTGCAGACCGAGTTGATGACCGCAACAAGTGAGTAGACATACTGTTTCTATACACAGACCGGTCTGACCGCAACACGTCAGTGGACATACTGTTTCTATACACAGACCGGTCTGACCGCAACACGTCAGTGGACATACTGACTGTATTTAAATACTTGCCGATATTTCTAGAGAATCTTGAATTGCGATCAGCTGAAGGCTGTTCGCGATCTGTAGAACCTATTTGGGATCCAATAAGATTTTTAATAACTTAATAAATCCAACCACCGACCCACGAGAAGCTACTGGCAAGCTTTCTCACATACCCACATTGGCTGAATCCGAGACTCGAACCCACGCAGACAGAGGTGAGATGGCAGTGATCCGTAACGGACAGCGCTTTAGACCACTCGGCCACTCGGGGCCACTAGTGATGTCTAGTACTGGGGCATCATGATGTCCCATCCAGTCACATTATCCTGACACCAGGCCGACCAGTTCTAACACTAACCTCTTAATGCTGAGCACCAAGCGAGGCAGCTGTTAGTACCATATCTTGTGCTGAAAAAATGGCGTTATATCCTACAAAAACAACTGTTCCAATGTTAAAATTAAACTACTGGGTGACGAACATTTTCTTAAAGCATACGCTATTAAGAATCTGTATGTTAACATACACTTTATTAAATGAGCCCGCTTTTCAAAGCTCAAGCTAAGATTGTTAACATGAAAAGTCGTTGTGGCTTGTTTGTTGTTTTTTTCTTTTTGTTTTTGTTGCTTTTTTTTATATTTGTTTTTACTGCAAACTATCTGATTCCTTGCAATTATATGATTTCAGAACAAACATCCGGCTGACAGAAATAATCTAGGCATCATGGAAAATATTTATCGTGATGTACGCGTTATCAAGTACTATTTGTTTAATAAAGATCTGAATTCACATATTTTGCAATATTTCTTTTGTGTTTAATGTGTTTTGCTTCTAATATCATGAAGTATTTCAAACAATCCAATTGAAAAATATGTCATACTATGTATACACAGAATGGATTCCTTGGATCTTTACTCTGAAAAATGTAATCAGATTGCAAAGTATATCTCCTAATATGGAGATACAAACGCCAAAGGTTCGGATTATTGTACGGTGAAAAGTATGAGCTGTATTTTCAGGGTAAGAATGGTCAGTATAAAACAAGATTATATCCAATAAGTCCATGAGAAAGAAAAATCGTCACGTGTTATCAGTTATTTTGGGAGATATAAAGTCTGAACACAATACGACTGCAGGTGCAAAATTCAATTCCCCTGCAGGTCAGCTGTTAAGTCGAATAGACAATGTATCACACAGGCAGAAATCCAAACATTCTATGAAGTACAGATTTTCATTCATTTCAAGTCTTTGTGTGGATACCGTACGCATTTTATCTAAATGTCAATATTAAAGCATGGAACACGCGTTCCTAGTTCGATAAGTAGTTAAACCAGCAAGTACTTCTCCTAGGTTTGTGTGTGTGTGTGTGTGTGTGTGTGTTTGACATTATTGGTCGCAAAGACCAACGCTGCTTGGTTTTATTTATGCTGGGGTTTTCAGCCTTTTGTTCTCGCAGACAATCGGATAGCTAGCAGTCATTAATAAATAAACTGCAACTGACCTTTGCATGCGGATGGCAAGTAAAATTCCTCTTCTTTTGATCCGTGACATTAATCCTTCGGAACACTCACAGTTTTAGTATTAATCCCTGTCAGAAAATAACACATGTGTCTTCATCGGTTATTGACCTGAGATTTAAACTGCTGACACATGCGTGGAAGGCAGCATCAACCCAATGAGCAACATCTAACTTCAGTTCTGTCCCAAGCATTAGTCTGTTTAAACTTATAGAATCCTCGTTGTCTCGACGGTTTCCACGCGTTACTCTTGCCTTGGGGTGATGAAAACGTCCAAGCATGTTTCAGCAATTTAGATTTCTGACGCTCCAGAATAAATTACGCTTCGCACAGTTCGTCTGTACCGCCAGTAATGTCAGAAAAGGAAAGGCAGAGAACTATTTGTTGATCTAGGTAAGAAGTTAGGCAATCAAATGTTTCCTGTTGGAAGTTATCAATCTGCCAATTCTACTATTTGTTTTTTTTTTTATAAAAAGAAACTAGAAATTACATGCATAGCTGACTAAATTTCTAAACATCACATTCATAGTGGGCAAATACATTCATTTAGTGTTTGAGGGCTGAATTGCGATTGCAAGAAATGTACCAAATAAAATAAGATTCTACAGTAAAAACAACGTAAATAGCCTATAACAGAGATAGTTTACCGTGTATATCATTCAGACCTTTTCACGACTGCAAACAAGACCTCCATTTACAACAATACGTTCTAATTCATGTCTTTATCTTCCGGAAACGGAAATCTCAATAGCATTATTTTCGGTAAATCGAAATTTCAAATTATACATCTGATATTTATGATAAATTATTGAAAAATATACACACCTAGCACATGAAGGATTCAATCTAAGTTCTACCTGTAAACCGCAAATAGTGAAACTACCAAGTCGATCACAGCAACACTATCTGGACACACGAATATACTCATCTGTACGCGTAGGTCACGTTTGACACGGTTTCACCGAAATACCGTATATAGCCCAATATTTACCCTCCCGAAGCTCAGTCTACGAGGAATGTACGTGCTCTACAATGTTGGATGAACCATGGTGGAGTTATTATCTAACCGTAACTATCAAGACCCGAACAATTCGAATGATGGCAGCAACCACCACCACCCCATACTTGATATTCGAATACCACTCATAGTTCCCCTAAAATCATTTAGTAAAACCATTAAAAACTGCCATCTTTCTACAGCGACCGACTCTGCTGCTTGTTCAGATCATGTACAAATAAATACACTTCTAGATTGTTTTTGTTAGCGGTTGTAATACTCTGCTTCCAATCTATTTGTATGAAATGTGTGCTGCCCCAGTGCGTTTTCTTTTGCCAAGAGTACTAGTTTTTTCACTCGCCAGAATGTTTTCCTTATTACGCTCTTTTCAAATGTGTATCATCTATTATTTCATAAAAACTAGTGCAAACAATCCATAAATAAGCCCCCAGCAACTACCTAATGACTGGTATGAACCGGTAGGTTACGCGCATGTATTTCAAGAGATTTTGTAAGAAGAGGGACAAACCGGACGTCCCATCTTGTCACAACAATTGATGGATTGCCGACTCGGCCCATATATCAATCAAGCATTAGGACGTGACACTAAAAATTGCCGGCTCACATTTCCTGGCACTTTAAATGGGAGTGTTCGCCAGAATACATAATCTACGGTTATACACACGTTGCTGTTTTAACGAGTAGGCGGGGCTATCTTCCCATCGGCGATTCAGTAACTGGCGATACTTTATACTATGGGGTGCACAGCCCACGACCCGCGCCGGCCCGCGAACGTGTTCTGTCCGGCCCTCAGGGCAAATTAAAACAACACAGAAATCTGGCCGGTGAACAGTAATTATATTAAAGAAACTAGTATTTGCGACCCTCGAGTGGTCTTAGAAAATGTAATCTGGCCCTTGGCCGAGAAAGGTTGTGCACCCCTGCTTTATACAGAGAATACTTCTAAAACGAGTCTTTCAACATCAGGAAAGATAAAACTTGCTCTTTGCATCCCTCACACCGAAACAATTTCTTCCGCGTGCCTTTGACAAAAATACACACACACACACACACACACACACACACACACACACACATATATATATATATATATATATATATATATATATATATATATATATATATATATATATATATATATCACACTATGAAGGGGATTTCTGAGTGGAAAATGGACTGATTTGTTTAAGACACGTGATTTATTGACCTATTTCAAAATATGTTGGTTGCTGGTGTATAGAGTACTTTACGTTTATTTTGCAAGCATGATACATATTGTAGCAAAACCTATAATCAAATAAACAAATCATTATTTAAAAATAAATATTAAAAACAGCAGAATACATGGTAAATTGTTATCAGTGACAGAAACTACGGACATATGGTACGTTTACATCAATCCCATATGTTACTAGAACATCGTACATTATTATCAGTGACAGATGCTTCTGGTCAATGGTGCATGCTAAATTTTTTATAAACGATAGATGCTATTAGTACATGGTGCATTTTTATCAATGACATACTACTAGTCGATGGCACATGGAAAATCGTTATAAAAAAGATACTACTAGCTGATGGCATTTGGTAAATTATTATCAATGACATACTACTAGTCGATGCACATGGTAAACCTTTATCAATGACAGATACAACTAGTCAATGGCACATGGTAAACCGTTATCAATGACAGATACTACAATTCCATGCATATGTTAAACCGTTAGAAATTGACAGACGCTGCTGGTCGTTGGCAGATGGTAAATTGATATGAAAGACAGATTCCACTAGTATATGGTACATGATAAATAAATAAATTTAAAGTTGACACAGAGTTTAAAAAATGAAGTGGATGATGTAAACTGTGATCTTTATGAACAATATCGTAGCGGTTTAGAGATAATTGTTACTCTGGAAGACATTTATAAACCTAACAAGTTAATGAAAGCCAGAATGGGAATACATGGCATTGCAACTGAGTCTTTCAAGTTTAGTTTTCATGCACTTACTCATGTAGTGTCATTACTCTCTAATACAATTCTTTAAAAAAGTTAATTATCCAGAGTGCATTTATTTCTGTATTACAGAAAGTATAGGGTAATGAGGATCTAATTAATTACATTTAATTTGGTTGGTTTAGTTTTGTGGTATTAACGTCATTTTTTGTAGCACACGAAGGGCCATATATAGTGGAGGTAAAAAAATCCCGGAAGAACCGGCGATCCACGTCATAAATATCCAAATTGGTTTAACTGAGATTCCAACGAATAGAAATGCCAGTGATCTGAAAAGGCAAATGCCTTAGATCACTCAGTAATTACCCTTACGCCTTAGATCACTCAGTAATTACCCTTACGCCTTAGATCACTTAGTAATTACCCTTACGCCTTAGATCACTAAGTAATTATCCTTTTTGATTGTTGTTGTTGTTGTAGGGTTTAACGCCATTTTTCGGCACACGATAGGCTATACATGGCGGCCAGTATTAATGGTGGAGGAAGAACCCGGGAAAAACCCCAGAAAGAACCACCGACCCTTTTTGATTAAGTTCGGAAAAATACAGATATGACTATACATGATAGAATAACAAATTTGAACATCATGAAGAATTTTTCTTTTAAAATACCAGCAAGATAGAGAAAGTTATACAGAATAATGCGTTTAGTCTATATTCTTGTATTCAGAAAAGAGAATCGCATACTTTTCAAAAGAATTCGATTGTGTACGACACCAATTCAAACAAATTTGAACAAATATGGACACCATGTTATTTCTATTCTTTTTGTGTGTGGGGGGGATTATTCTATATGTTGATATGAAGATAAAGTTATATTTGCAATCTGAGAAAGGTGTGACAGAATACGCCCAGCTTTCCCTTGATATTCGCCAGGATATAGTT
This sequence comes from Sinohyriopsis cumingii, assembly GCA_028554795.2. NCBI lineage: Eukaryota > Metazoa > Mollusca > Bivalvia > Unionida > Unionidae > Sinohyriopsis > Sinohyriopsis cumingii. The sequence continues at coordinate 38,625,159 of CM068842.1, forward strand.
TAATCCGACTGCTTTTGCTGTTTGTGAAGATTATTTTCCCTCCAGAATGTATTCCTGTGAAGGTAAGCATATGAGTCCAAGTTACTCGGCATAAGTGATATGACATATGCTTCTATTGGTGCTGTTGTTGACAAAACGACATCTTACATTGGAGCTACTGCTGACACAACCATATCTTATATTGGTGATGATGCTGACTTTGCCATATCTTATATTGGTGCTACAGCCAACACTACCATGTCTTGCACGGGTGCTATTGCTGACACAACCATATGTTATATTGGCGCGACTGCTGACACCCATATCTTTTATTGGTGCTATTGCTGACACAACCATGTATTAGAGTGGCGCTACTGCTGACACAACCATGTCTTATATTGATACTATTGCTGACAAAACCATATCTTATATTGGTGCTATTGCTGACACAACCATACATTATATTGGTGCTACTGCTGACTTACCCATATCTTTTATTGGTATTGCTGACAGAACCATATATTATATAGGTGCTATTGCTGACACAGACATATCTTACATTGGTGCTATTGCTGACACAACCATATATTATATTGGTGCTATTGCTGACACACCCATATCTTTTATTGGCGCTATTGCTGACACAACCATATATTATATTGGTGCTATTGCTGATACAGCCATATCTTACATTGGTGCTATTGCTGACACAACCATATATTATATTGGTGCTATTACTGACGCAACCATGTATTACAGTGGCGCTACTGCTGACACAACCATGTCGTATATTGATACTATTGCTGACAAAACCATATCTTATATTGGTGCTATTGCTGACACAACCATACATTATATTGGTGCTACTGCTGACATACCCATATCTTTTATTGGTATTGCTGACAGAACCATATATTATATAGGTGCTATTGCTGACACAGACATATCTTACATTGGTGCTATTGCTGACACAACCATATATTATATTGGTGCTATTGCTGACACACCCATATCTTTTATTGGCGCTATTGCTGACACAACCATATATTATATTGGTGCTATTGCTGATACAGCCATATCTTACATTGGTGCTATTGCTGACACAACCATATATTATATTGGTGCTATTACTGACACAGCCATATCTTACATAGGTGCTATTACTGACACAACCATATATTATATTGGTGCTATTGCTGACACAGCCATATCTTATACTGGTGCTATTGCTGACACAACCATATATTATACTGATGCTATTGCTTACACAACCATATATTATATTGGTGCTTTTGCTGACACAGCCATATCTTACAGTGGTGTTATTGCTGACACAATCATATATTATACTGGCGCTACTGCTGACACAGCCATATCTTATATTGATACTATTGCTGACACAACCATATATTATATTGGTGCTATTACTGACACAGCCATATCTTACATAGGTGCTATTGCTGACACAACCATATATTATATTGGTGTTATTGCTGACACAGCCATATCTTACATTGGTGCTATTACTGACACAACCATATATTATATTGGTGCTACTGCTGACACACCCATATCTTTTATTGGTGCTATTGCTGACACAACCATATATTATATTGGTGCTATTGCTGACACAGCCATATCTTACATTGGTGCTATTGCTGACACAACCATATATTATATTGGCGCTACTGCTGTCACAACCATATCTTACTTTGGTGCTATTTCTGACATAACCATATCTTACAGCGCCCGCCTTGAAGCGGGAAGTCGTGGGTTTAAACCCCGGCCGAGTCATACCAAAGACTTACAAAAATGGTACCAACAGCTAGCTCGCTTGGCACTCAGCATTAAGATGTTAGTGTGAGGACTTGTCGGCCTGGTGTCAAGATAATGTGACTGGGTGGAATATCATACTACATGTCTGCGGCATGATGCCCCAGTGCTAGACATCACTATAAACTGCCACACTGCAGACATCGTAGCGATATGACTGAAATATTGTTAAAGGTACGTTAAAAATCATAATCACACACACACACACACACACACACACACACATCATATCTTACATTGGTGCTATTGCTGACATTACCGTATCTTATATTGGTGCTATGTTTAATAAAAACATATCTTACATTGGTGCTATTGCTAACACAACCATCTTATATTAGTACTATTGATGACATAACCATATCTTAAATTTGTGTTACTGCAGACACAACCATATCTTACACTGTGTTATTGCTGACACAACGAGATATTATACTGGTGATGTAGCTGACATTACCATATCTTACATTGGTGATATTGATGAAAATACCATATCTTACATTGGTGCTATTGATGACAATACCATATCGTACATTGGTGATATTGCTGACATCACCATATCTTACAATGGTGCAATTACTGCCATTACCATATCTGGTGTTGTCGGTTTAAAGTATTTTATCAAAATTCTCCATACTGAGAAACTCAGGCCTCTGCTCGACGCTCGGATTCAATGATATTGTTTTCTCTTAGCGTGTGCGAATATGAGTCTTCGTCTCAAAGAGAGATATCCAAGATGTCTGCTCGGAAAGTCACGGGCAGCGGCGTTGTACTTATGTATTATAGCCCATACGATAGTGCCAGCATAGTGGATGAATTGGAAGAGCTCAATAACAGTCCGTTTATAATCCTTAATCCCAGACAGAAAGGTGCAGTCGTCGAATAAAAGAAATGTGTTGGTTTCCTCGAACGTTCCAGCAAGTTCATAACGCTTGTCGTCCAGATCTTATACATCAGGGTTGACCAGAGATACTAACTCGTACCATTTTATTGAATGCTTTGTATTTTCGTATAGCCCGGCAAATGATGAATATAAAATCAAAATGCTTATTCAAGCAGTTAGCAGACAAACTCTGTCATGGTCGTAATTCAAACTGTAACTTTAAGTTATCAAAGATCGCCTTGCACCCTCGTTCCGTGTCGTACTTGTGCTGGCTAGTAGATAAAATATACAAATTTGGCATTTCTTATGTTGAGCTTTGCGTCCAAGATGATGCCACAGTATATGGTAAACACACCAGCCTAATAGACCGTCTTTTCATTCATATGGTTACACTTTCGCTCTAGTTTTTATTGCTTCTTCGTGGACTATCGTGTGTGGTTTTCCGTTGACCTCATATCGATGACAGGGGTAATAAGAGTTTGGTAAAATGCACTAATATCAGTCGCCGGAAAATTCGTGTCCATGATCGACTCTTCCGCCATTATTTGTATGGCTGATTCACACTATGGGTATCTCACCTGCTCCTGGGAACAATTACCATTACCATGTTGAGTGGACTCTGACCCTAAACACCAACATCAATCTCCAGATGTCAGGCATGGGGTGGCAAGGATCAGAGGACATTCGGATTAAGCGGGATCATATTAGGTGGGTTAGTATGTGCTGTTGCTTCACTTGATGATCAGCACTCTAAGATCCACACCTGATCAATCAACAATACATAATCGATTTTAATTGACTATATAGCTATGTAGTGTGCTGGAGACGGGTGAGAGACTGCCGGAGGGGTGTGGTCGTGAGATGACCCAACAAGTTTTACATTTTTCACCCCTTGTTTTTTACGGGTATATAACAAGAGACACAACTGTTCAATCACTCACAGATCGCTTGTGATAGAGTGCACTGCGCCTTAACAATCCCACCAGATAGTGTCAGATTTTCTGAAACTTGAAACATTTACACGAAAGTAAATATGCAGTGCAATTTATGCATGTATACACGTGCTGAACATCATTTTATTTTGCATTTTAAAGTACGTTCTTATCGAACTCAGATGTGTGACCGGAGCGGTCATAAATGAAGTAAATGTATGTATGTATGTATGTATGTATGTATGTATGTATGTGTGTGTGTGTGTGTGTGTGTGGATGTGTGCGTGCGTGCTTGCATGTGTGTGTGCTTGCGCGCTCGCACAGATCTTACATGTACACCTTGAGTACAAATATTTATCGTTGCTATCTGTGAATTTCTAAGTTACGTATTCTTCACTTCGTTATAGAGTTGTCCCTATTCGGCACCTTACAAAATCCCTGTATTCAATCAGTACCTCTGTACATTATTGGCTTGTACTATTACTGGTTTGACTAGACCTACAGACTTGTGTTATTGTTGTTTTGGCACAAGATAGATCATACATGGCTACCAGTATAATTGATAGAGTAAGAACCCAGGAAAATCCCGAAAAGAACCACCGACCTAAGGGAAACTACTAGTAAGCTTTCTCACGCATTCACACTGGCCGAGCCCGATATTCGAACCCATTCAGATAGAGGTGAGGTGGCAGTGATCCTTGACGGAAAGCATTTTAGATCATTCGGGGTCCCCTACAGTAACTTAAGGGATGTGGTTAGCTGTTTCTACTGGCTAGATTATGCTGGTTTCCTTTAGATTCATTGTAATTTTGTTATACATATTATACTGGATGATGTCATTCTCAAAGTTGCAATAAACGACTTAAGGGAACTTGAACTGATGTTGATAAAAACTAAATTTGACAACTTAACCAATTTCAGGTGCGTCTATCAAGTTGTATATACTGCAACACAATATTTTGTGACCTAATACATTGTCTGATGTTGTACATTTCTTCATATCATGTTTACCTATTGGCGATGATAGCAATCCTTTTGTTTCGCATTTTAAAGAACGTTCTTACCGAACCCGGATGTGTGATCAGAGAATAAAGCATGTATCACACCTAGACAGGAAAACCCCGGAAAGAGCCCCCGACCCACGATAAGCCATTGTCAAGCTTTCTCACATACCCAGATCGGCCTAACCCGAGACTCTAACCCACGCAGATGAACTGATGTTATCCAATTTCAGGTGTGATACCTATCAAGTTGTCTATACTGCAACACAATCTTCTATGATCTAATACATTTTATGATGTTTTACAACTGCACTTTTGTTCATATCATGTTCGTCAAATGGCGATGATAGCCATCTGGGGAAATCATTTATACCAAATATATTGTATTTTTCTAGTCCATCAAATTTAGTTAAAATGTTAGCATGCTTATATTTTCTCCGCCACTCTAACTGTCATAATTTATTTATACGCAATTATTTCATAAACATTTATGGGAATGCCCTGTTAAAGTTTCTCTTATTATAACTGTAATGTTATAGGGCATATATCACACAAACATATAACCAAATCAAACTATGATGGTACAAGATCACGCCGTGTATTCATTTAAAATTCAGCCGCACAGTAAGAAGGCATCGGTCATCCGTACCATCTCTGCATTAATGCAAGCTTGTTTCCGACAAATCACTATAGGGACTTCCTTCTATCTGTCCAAGTTCAGTGTTCAGTATTCAATCCTGTCAAAAATCAACATCGTGCTTTCAGTTATTTCATGTATGAATCTGATGTATAAACTATCAGGCAAACTTGAAGTTACATCTTCCATTTAACATCTGCTAATTAAGGTTCACAGATCTTGTTCTATCTTACTTATTTTTATTTTTTATTTTTTTTTGTCTAACACTATCATAGCCCTGATAGTCTTCATAAACCTTCCCTAACACACCGTTATATACAAAAATAACACCAGCTACCAGCCTTATAAACCCTATAACCCAAGCAGTGAAGTGCAAGGAGAGGAAAATGGTAGAAATATATACACACGGTACACAGAAACGCACTTATATCCTATCATACATAGAGTGTACGGATAAAAAGGTAGGAATATAAATTCACCGTATAACAGAAACACAATTATACCCTATCATACATAGTGTTCGGATAAAAAGGGTAGGAATACACACACACACACACACACACACACACACACACATATATATACTTACATACTGTCACATATGGAATGAAAGGTGAGAGAGGGTAGGAGTTTTCACACGTATACAAACTTACCTCTCCAGCAGCATTAATCAAGTGAAGAAAGAAAAACGAGTATGATTGTTAAGACAGCACAACCTTATACAGCCAATAAACAGATTGCAGAGAAGAATAAACACAATCAAGGACAGGCATTGGCTAACGTTTACATACCAAAATGTTTGTTCAAGCATATCCGGTTTTAACTGATGTATATGCCGGGTTTAGAATTTGTCATGCTGCTTTTGTTTCTTGTTTTTGCCCTGGATATAATTCTCATACTAAACGGCCACACATTGTGTGCTTAATAAACGTTGGCCGCAAATGTGCTATAATGCCAGTGATTATTAGGCATGCTTCGTTCTTCACTTTGTTACATATTTGCGGCCGTTGTTTCTTCAACCCGTTACACTAACTGGCCTGTTTGTCCAATGTCAGTTCATTTCTTTACAATGTCTGTTGTTTTTCGTCATAGAGTGAGTGAAATGTTTCCAATGAATGGAGCCAAGAGTTTAAGTTTGACACGCTGAACTCGGCATTTGTCATGAATCTAAGCATTTTTGTAGTAATGGGTTGTAGTGTTTCCTGGTTCCGTATGAAGGCAAAAGAAAATGCCTTTAAGTACATCGAAGTTATGCCACTTACACAATATATTTCCTCCACACGAATGCGGAGTGATCCATCCCAATCACTTCCCTGTCACCATTTATTGATAAAACTAACGACCGCTGAAGCTCATGTGCAAGACCAAAGGTCAAGTGAATAGGGGGAAAATTAACTAGATAACAAATTAGAACCAACACATAATTATCATAATTCTAGCCCATCAAGCAGTCATTAAAAACCCGACATGGACACATCATCGGAAAAAAAACGATATTGATGAAAGAATAACGCAAACCCGAGGGAGAGAGGACTGGTAATGCTAGGCCTGTCACGGCGGGGAACTAGTTCTTAAACAGGATACCACCACCCCAACCCACCTAATATTTGCTTTGTCGAAGAGACAGACCGAAAGTCAAACGAGCAGGGGGAAGGGAAGAAATACAATTTAGAAAACAAAAACAGATTACACAATACAAATGTCAAGGTCAAATATAAGGACCACACAATAAAAATGTCAAGGTCAAACATAATGACCACACAATACAAATGTCACGGTCAAACATAATGACCACACATTTAAGTAACACATGGCTAACGAACAGGAAAAATATAATTAGGAAAGAAAAATAACAACTAAAGATAAATTAACCAAATTAACAATCAGGCATGGGAACACAGACGACAATATAGCAGGAAAAGGGGCAAACAAGGTGGAAAAAAGAACTGAAATTTCAAAGAAAAAAAGAAGAGGCAGAAGACTATATATCACCAGGGCAGTGTTTAACAAAGACACTGGAAAGGAAAAGGTAGAATACAGATAGCATGGAAGCAGATGAGAGAAGACGGCCGAAAGAACACCGGGAAAGGAAAAGAGCCAACAATCCTTGTCAAGACTAAACAGAAAAGAAATTGCCATCCCTCCAACCCAAATAAAATAAACCCAATGTTCAAATCCAAAAGCCAAGAAAAAGAACCCTCCCCATCTAGTACCCAACAAAAACACATTTATCTATATCTCACACACAGCATAGTACACATAACATGACACCCAGAAAAGAATATACACATATAAAGCTTACACACAGCATAGCACACACATGCAAAATATAGTATTACAGAGCAAGCAACCCGCACCCACCCAAAAACTTCTCACACTCAACTCAATCCAAAGAATCAAATAAGGGTTTCATTCTCTTCGGGCAAAAAATGTGGCCCTGAAAATATAAACCGGATTGTCATGCTGCTGGTGACATGAACGAACGGCGACGCGAAATCCAAATTAAGATAACAAAATTCATACGTTCACCACGAGCTTACCTCAGTTTTACTTTTCGAAAACAACAAGTACGCTCAATACACAAAAATAAACAAACTACATAATGGGAAAATTCAAAACTCAGGAATATTAGATCCAGAAAGGCAACTACTACAACTTTAAGCGTTAGAATAAGGCATTCCCACGCACGCCCACGCAGATACAGAACTGGTAACCGACTTGACGTAACACCAAGATCGGCCTTGGGCCGATTGATACCGCGTTCAAAGTTCCCCGCTCGCTAGTAATTGTTTAAAATATAGCTATAGGGAGAAAATAATCTTAAAGCGATGGAAGAATATTGTAAGTTAAATATTGTATAAAACTTGATGAAAAGTTTATTTCCAAATGCCGTGTTCACATGGGACCCCGCCAAATTGATCCAAATCGGGCCCCTCGTTTGCTAAGGCCGCTACTGCATAACACGACAGTATAGCAGCTTTAAGAGGGGTGTGTGATGTGATGTAATTTGGATTTTTAACGTAGCTTTAACAATTTTTCAGTCATATCGCCACGATGTCTGCAATATGGCAGTTTATAGTGATGCCTAGCACTCGGGTATCATGCCATGTCCCACCCAGTCACATTATCCATACAACAGGCCGACCAATAATAACACTAAACTCTTAAAGCTGAACGCCAAGCGAGGTAGCTGTTAGTTCCATTTTTATGTCTTCGGCATGACTCGGCCGGGGATCGAACCCACGACTTCCCGCATCCGAGGCGGACGCTCTAACCACTAGGCCACCGGAGCGGTCCTGTAAGGAGGAAGGAGGTGAATGGGTGGATGAATGGAGGAGGATAAGTCGCACCCTTATGCCCCCTATATCACTAGCAGTGAAATATAAGGAGAAAAAGCAGGGTAGGAATATACACACAGATACACAATGCATACATTAATAGTAATATACATGGAGTGCATGGGATACAGCTTTAGAAGGATGTCAAAACATTTCCATTGTCAAATTATTTATGGGGTCGTATGGGGCGTTGATTTTTTAATACTGTACTGTTGTCCGTCTTTCATTGCCCTAGGTTATTTACCTCACTAAATGGTAACCCACTGGCACTTGATACACAGTGAATGAATGTATATACCGTTAAAATTTGAATGCTTATCATACGTGTAGATGCTGTGTTTGGTAATAATTTAAGGTTTATAGTTTGCCCCCTTCTACGATTGAATACAGTGGTTGACCTGCTTATCCAACGTCAGTTTCTTAACAAATGTTTATTGTCCGCTGAGATTTAATACGCAGAGTGAAATATTATCCACGAAGAGAGGAAGATCACGCACTGTCAAACAGTTAGAATTTGCCGGGAAGCTCGGGGTTTTCTTTGTACTGTTAGGTTGTGACATTTTCTGTTTCAGTTTGAAAACGGCCAAATTAAGGTCCACATTGAGGCTGTATATCCAACAAGAAGTATGTTTACCTCTAAGAAAAGGGGTTTCCTGTGGCTTAAATCGTGGAGTTTCTCTAGTCTTGTGGAAATAAAATCTTTGTGACTTGATGCGCTACGAACGAGCAAACATGACCTGTATTGGATGACATGTATGGCAAATTCTCTGAAGCTTTTCGTCTAACAAACAGCATGTTAAAAGGATAGCTATATATGTTTCGAATACATACATACATACATACATACATACATATATATATATATATATATATATATATATATATATATATATATATATATATATATATATATATATATATATATATATATACAATAAGTATTACAATATTTTATTCACATTTAAAAAGACCATTAGGTGTTTTCTATTTCTTGGTGCAATAAAACCTACTTGCAACTGAAAAACTATTCAAGTTTTCTTTCTTTCATCGGTCATACACGTGATGCCATCGGCGTAATCGGCCAGCTCTTTTTTGCAACTGTCGAATCCAAGACGTGTACAGTCACCTGCATTTTTAAATCGTAAATTTGCTGGTATTTCCAACTGGCCACAAAACGTATTGGTCAGGATGCAGAATATATATAGTGCAAATAATATCGTCTGTATACAGGAGTATAAACGTTGTATTCATGACTAATCACAGCACGTGTAACACAATGAGCTTTTCGTCTAAAGATAAGTTTTGCTGATTATGAATTGGCATGTACTTGGCCGCCAAGACTCGGCTGGTAAACGAAATGCAAGAAATTCAGTAAATAACAAACACACACAAAAGAAAAGTCGCCCCAAAGAATCATATCCTCTTGTGAAATCGGTTATTTCAAAAGCACTTGGTAATTCAGTAACTTTGAAAGGTATTATTGACTTCTTTCCAATCAATTTGGTGCTATACCGATTATTGACGTCGTGGCTAGAATGCCACGTAAGAGCTGCCTTGTACAAGGGAAGCCTTCAAGATCAGATGTTACAAATTTTCCAGTGGTCGCCTGACAATTTTATAATCTGACAAAAGTATGGGTTTGTGAAGATCCACCGATTTGATCTGAAAGTCCAAGTCTTGACTGGACTTGTATGCCTTTTTTAAATACGTCAACGTTTAACATTTGGCTATAACGGTTGTTGGGAATGAGTCTTTCCAATTTAAATTTGAAAAGAAGTCGTCCCTTCTGTCTCGGTATTGGTAACCGTAATCGACGAACATTGTAACGACTCTATGGTCTTAAATTAAGTAAAAGAGAGGAGCGAAAACCAACAAGTTTTGTAAAAGTCAATAAGTAATTTATTTCCCTGAAATACAGATTGAAAAATGACCAATAACTATTACTATTGTGATTGAAAGGTAAAGTTCTATTAAAGGTACAAAAGTGTCGAGTATTCTAAATGAACGCCACATGCATTCTGAATGAAGTCCTATTGTGTTATTGTGTCAATAATCCGGTATAGTCCGATGTGTTAACAGTATAGCTGTATCAAAATGATATAATTCAACATGTCTTTAAATGAATTTATAGTAACTCTAAAAAAAACTATCTAGTTTTAAAGTAAAAGCACTCTATAAGTCCAATAAATAATTGAAATAAATAAATTAAATACTTTCAACTGAATTCAACTAAATGACTCGACTAAGACTGGTGTTTAACAAAATAACTAATTCTCAAGTAAACATCTCTTCTATATAAAAAAACAAAGAGGCACATGATACGGGTCGAATTTTCCTTTCCAGATCATTCTAACTTTGTCAACAAGGTGAGGGCCTTAATAGTTAGCCATTCCGAAATTAGGCCAATTGGTTTTCCTCGGGGAAAGTCCATGACCTGAACTCAAATCCCACCAAATTCTCAACAAGTTTTATTTTACACCTTCCAAGGTCGAAAGACCGCATCAATATGTTTGCTCCAATTAAAAGTACAACTCACTATCTTTATATATATATATATATATATATATATATATATATATATATATATATATATATATATATATATATATATATATATATATATATATATATATAATGTTTAAAAATGACGCGTACAATCTGATATCATAATAATTAGCACACATGGTATAGATATACATAACAACATTGGCCATGAATGTCAGAGTAAATGGAAAAGATGAAATGTAATACAATTTTCAACAGATAATACCAAACTCATCAGTGGGTGGTTCCTAATTTTGTCCACGTTTTCCTTTCACATAATGATGAAAAGTAAAGCCTACGGTTAACCGATGACATTATCTATAGCCGGTGTCACCATACCAGCGTTTTCCCTTGATCACTAAGCAATGAAAGGGTCAACCGAGAATGTATGCATTAGGAAGAAGAGATAGAAATGGAAAGGAAATATAGCCACCACCACCCCAATCAAAAAACGTAATGTGGGGTTCGAAAATTATAGATTAAATTAAAAATGAAAATCAACCATACCGAGTCATGCCTATTGAAGATGAGTGCTACAAAATTGACGTTGTTATTGTTACAGGATTTAACACCATTTTTCAGCACAGGAGAGGCTATACATGGCGGCCAGTATTAATGGTGGAGGAAGAACCCGGGAAAACCCCCTGAAAGAACCACCGACCCACGAGAAGCTACAGGCAAGCTTTCTCACATATCCACATTGGCCGAGCCCGAGACTCGAACCCACGCAGACAGAGGTGAGATGGCAGTGATCCGTGACGGAGAGCGCTTTGCTAATTATGACATGGAGATATCTATCTATCTGTGTTTCTGTCTGTGTGTCTGTTTTTCTTTCTGTTTGTCTGTCGGTCTGTTGGTCTGTCTGTCTTTATGACTGTCTGTCTGCCTGCCTGTCGGTCGGTCGGTCTGCCGGTTGGCCTATCTACCTACCTACCTACCTACCCACCCACCCACCCACCCACCTACCTACCTATTTATCCATCCATCCATCCATCCATCTACCCAACCATATGTCGATGGATCCTATAACTTTTACATGTCTGTAGATTGTAATGATCATTTGTAAATTATATGCTGCACGTGTTTGCCCATGATTGTAAAGTCTATTTTAAGACTAAATTTCATGCTCAAATACACATATTGTTTATTTGGATGTTGCTTCTAAATCCAGCATTGATAATGAACCTGTTTACAGTTTGAGTAATTTTCCATTGGTGTTATTAAGTATTGCTATATAAGTCAGGTGGGGTTGTATTTCGACATGAGTCAAATGGGGAGGTATTGCGACATAGGTCGAGTAGGAATATATTGCAAAACAGAGGACTGGTAGAGTCGTTCTGCTTTATATAAGGAGAATGAAGTAAGGAAGAATTAATTCCTATTCCCGTTTCTGTTCCTATCTTATTTTTAGTCTGTATAAGTATTAAATGATGTGTATGCATTTCAAAGACGTTCTGGTGCCATTGTTAAGTATCACGAATGTTATCACCTTAGGACCTTCGAGGCCATGGTTACATCAGCACATTCAAGAACTGGAATTTTATCAGAACACTATTCTTTTGTACACTGAAAGGACTATCTTAGATTTCTTTACAAAACTCCATGTTCCTCTTACATTTTCATTTGATAGCTTAGAAAAATAAATTCACTCGTACCTTTTACTACACTTGTTGGTTCTGCTTCTTTATGCTACTTAATTTATAACCACAGACTAGTAACAAGAAAATGGAGGCTGAATAGGGATAAGAATTAATTTCAAAATAGTTAAGACAAAAATTAAAACTGCTTTTGAAATTTAAATTCACTTTGTTTTTTCTAATTGTCTAAGCCAGGGTATGTTCATTTCACAATTTTGCGAAATCTGATGAGATAATAAACAATCTTTCACCATGTTATCCAAAACGGAGGACTTTGTTTCATATCCAGAAAGAATTATCGTCTTTCAAAAAGGGCGAGTTGCTTGAGCTTGACAGACATTTCCTATGTCAGAATATATATTGAAGGATTATGTAGTTGGTACCTAAGTACGTAAGGCATATCGACAGAGGCCTAGAAAATGTGGATTATAAACTGGACTAACTCGTCTTGAATTTGCAGGGGAAAAGGACAACTGTTCGATAGATTGTGTTGAAGAAAATTTGTCGGGACCACGATAAACCAAGACAACTCATATTAGTTAATGAGTTCAAGAATTGCATACATTGTTACTTCAAGACCAATCTTGATGAGGAACAACTTTGGAAATCTCTGCTCGTAAAGATGATGACTTCTCTTTGACTTACAAGTTTCATTTGTTAGTAGGTCTTCCTTTCAATAGTTCGTCTGACAAGATCGATCATAAATCCTTATCTCTTCCTATGCACACGTACTGTAAGACGAAAGCGCACGGTATTTCTGACTACTGCAGGTTGAAAAATAAACAACAGCATAAAGAAAGATCTATTACAAATGTTCTTCTTTCAAAGAGGTCCAGGTAATCTTGTATTGAAAGCAATCAAACAAAACCCAGTCTGAGTTTATTATGGAGAATTATGAACCATTCATGTTGAAAGGTTCTATATTTTATACTGGTGAGTCTGTCAAGCCTGTCCCTATACAATATTATGCGACACACGAGCTTTACAGAGTCTTTTATTATCAAAGTACGTTGCCTGTATCTGAGAAATCTCTTTATTGAAAGTGTTCTTATTTAGGGAGAAGAGCGCGGTTTTGTTAATGTTCCTCTCCATTGCATCAGTTTGGCATCATACATAGTCTCTGTCAGAGTGGTGCATTCTTTACCCAGTGAGGGTAGTCATTTATATCACGGCAATTAATTAGCATGAGAAACGGTTGTTCTTTATTCACTTGTAACTAACAAGACTTGTTTGGATGAAGCTGTTAAACCCAAGTTTGTTTAGTTACGGTCATATTGTTTTGATACAGGAAACAACAGGGACGAGGATGCTAATTAGTTGTTACTTGTTATTTGGGAACTAGTTAAAAAATCTTTAGGTTTTAGTTCTTTTGAAATAATTTTTGGATATACTGTCCGTTGATTATTGAAGATTATTAAAGAGAAACTTCTATCAACTGAAGATTCAGAGATTAGTTTCTTGTTTATGTCTCTGAATCAAAACAATTTTGAGTTGTCGAAGGTCAGTGAAGTAGCGAAAACTAAGCTCCACTCAACACAGTCATAATATTTCATCCTGTCTAACTTTAATTATATTAGTGGTTCATTTATATTTGACTAATATGTTGTGTTGTGTATATCTATATTGTCTGCTTAATTTGTATCCATGATTGTAGGTTATAGATTAAGCAAATGGTCATTTTAAAACATATATTTTTTGTTTGTTGTGGAATGTAATTTAAGATAATATTTGTAAACATTCTGAAATAGCCTTTTCACCCTAGAATGTTTTACAAGCTAACATATGACCCACGTCCTGGTCATCGTCCTGTGTCTTGATTCTGATATAAGATTTTGACAGCAGAATTATTCGTTCCTACCTTTTGTTCAGTCTCTAGCATCGTCGTCAGTTGCATTCATATACAATTTGAGAGGAATCATTTTTAAAAAATATTATTTATGGAGTTTACACATTGCAATATCTCGCCAGTTTCTCTTTGGTGTATGGAAAAAGACTTGTAAGGGAAACATAAGGTAACCAGACTAATCATAATGGTTACCATTTATTGTAGTGAAATATTCGTAAGTTTTATTCTAATATGCTGTCACCAGTCCTCTATCCCAAATGAAAGGGTCTAGCTAATTGCTTCATTTTAAGTAATATATTTGTTCTGTGTAAGTTCTAACTATCCATTATAGTCCTTAGACGTAATTTTCAGATTGTTCAAGAAAGAGTTTTGCTGTTCTTTTTAGAATATTAAAAAACGTCATATGAACCGTTTGAGATTTACTCCAGGTCCAAGGATCCACACTGGCAAGTGTATCTTCGCAAGATACTGCATTCACTATAAATTATTTACCTTCCAAATGAATTTAACGGAAAGAAGCCGGTTCTTTGCTTTTTATTTCATTTTATCCTACTACAGTTACCATTTGCCATGTAATACCCACTACTAGAACAACAAATTTGGCTAGTATATACCCATATTAACCCTTGAATCATCACGTGTTTCCTCAATTTTCGAAGGAACAAAATATCACAATCATTCTGTCGCAATAGACCTGGATTATCGGAAAATCAAACAATTAATGAATGTCAAAGCTTCCCCCTGTAAAATATTAGGCCTATGCAGGTATATCGATCGAGTTTCGAAAAAAGATTAGTTATTGGAATAATTTGATATGCATGTGTCTACTCTACGATCACGTTAATGGTGTTTCCTTACGCGTGATTGTGTGCATATTTTGTTCCTGAGCTGACAGCTAACTATTGAGGATTAATAAGTTATATTTGCATGTATGGTATTGCCTCTGTATTCTCATGCACAAAAGCCTCCTTATTGTACAGTTTGTTCTGCCTCAGATTTGTAAATATGATGCCTCAATTTCAGTTGGTAGAGTGGAACCCTCTAGACTACTAAGGTAGTTGTGACTTAAACCTCATATATACAAAATGCGATACCGTGAACGTAGCCTGTGGGACTAAAGAGTATATACCTTACATATATGTTTTATTTAGAAACGATATTTTGAAACCGTTTGGGCTAGAAATGGGATATATATGTTTTAGGAGCACTATTGTCATTTGACGCACTATCGCCTTGGAAAAAGTAAATTAAAGATTTCATTCGTATTTCTTTGCTTTGCTTTTATTGTTTGTTTGTTTATTTTAAATCAAAAGTTATGTTTCCCTTAGCAAATTTGTTGTTTCTTAGCAGAGGGAAAGCAAGCATAAAGTGTAAAAATTGCTTTCTTATTTTCCTTTTATACCAATTGTACTTCAGACCAAGGCACGAAATGTATCTGAACGCATGTATTGTGTGATGCGTACCAAGAAATAACGAAACAGCTAGTGTGTCATGTATGCTCCGTGGAAGACTTCCTCCATATTAACCAAAACTTACGAAACTTAATACAGAATATTTGTAACATTTTACAAAAATCATGTCGATATTCTTGCTCATTGTCTTTCTTCTAGCGTAATGTTGGAAAAGATAACATAGCATCCATAAAATGTCTTATTATTAAATAAATTTGTTCATAAGGTTTTGAAATTGTAATTTAATTTAAAATATATCATTTACTCAGCTTTTACCTCATTGTCATTATTACCAGCGCGTTTACAACTTGGTATATTCTGCACCCTAATTCCAAACAGCGATGTGGAAGATAACTGGTCTATTTTATTGAGCAGTCATTGTTATTTTCATTGTAGACTATTCTGTGTCCAATAATTTGAATTTATTTTGTAATTTAGAAAATAATTCTTAATACTACAATCATGAAAAAATCATAAAATGTCATTTTAATAAAAATAATAAATAGGACTCTGTTTCTGATATTAAACAACTGCTGTACAAGTTAAACAATAATATAAAACTTTCATAAATAAAGAAACCCACAAAATGCATAACACATTAGCGCAATTGAACACTGTTTATTTTGACTCAAATTACATGTCTTAATTTTTTTCTAGATTTCCATTCAATGTATGTAGCTTGGCCCATTTTTCCATTTCATAAAGTAATGTACATATAAAACCTGACTTTATTGATAACCTAGCTATATTGGTGTCACCTGCCAAGATTTTTCTTCATCATTGTGCAGTGGAAAATAATACACTAATGTAGGCAAAATGAGAAAGGGAAACAATGGGAAGGAAAGCTATGAGCCTCACATGGTTAGGGGTTAAATATCAATATTTCTATGATTTATTAATGGAAAAATGACACTTAATCATACTGAATCAGGTCTTTAAAATAAATAAATTTTACAATTTTGAATCCTAAAGAACAGTTTCCGGTAGGAATCCAAAGGATTCTGCTGGATTTAAACACTCATTGCCTGGACGGCACAAACTGCCATAACAAGCTGACCCCAACTGGATGTTTTCCAATAAAGTCCTGCTAGTTGTTAAATTGTGGGAAGGTTACGTAATGCAGGAGATGATATAATTGTTCAAGAGCTTGTGGTTTTAATGGTTCGATATACATGTGGAATTTGATTCTCCTAATCAACCTTTTGTGAGCGAAAAAGATACTTTTATCTGGCCCGTGCTGAGGGTTCCGCCATAGCTCAAGAATCACTCGATATCCTTGACTTTTCTAACTCTAGCGTCGTTGGTAAGTTCTGTCGCATAACTCTTCCCTGGTCGTCTCTGTCAAAGGACTTTCAGTATTTGTTGATGAACGTAGCTTGGGCATTCATGAAATAAACATTACAGAAATTTGTGCATGATCTGTGGATTTTGTCATCCCAGCCATAAACAGGAGAAGAACCATATTTCTTTTGTACACGGTTTCTAGCATGCTATTTCCACTTGTATTGAGATTTGCACAAATAATGTAATCAACGCAAGACTCCGGCTTAATGTCTACGGCAGACATTCTGACAGGATTAAAGCGGTATGATGGCTTGTTTGTTGTCCGCCATGAACATCTTTTGGTATTATAATCCATATCCATTGGCAAGGGTACAAGCTTCCTTCAAGGGATTCATCCTTCCATGACCTATACATATTTGTGACAATTTTTCCTGAACAGTATTGCAAAATGTTCAGATCGGATCGACACTATTTCAACATTTCTTCTTAAAAATCAAATGGGTCTGAAGTGTAAGTTTGACAACACGGAGAGAAAACTGTTTAAGCTTCTTTTTAACATTCGCGTACCAGTGGAGGCTTAATCATGAACTTGCAGGAAATGACGAAACGGGAGCTGTTGATTTGCTTCGGCTTTGATGAAGGGCAGAAAATAGTGTTTATCCATTTCTGTCATTCGAAACGTTTAAGGCATTCGTTTCAATGGCTTAGCCAAATAATTCCTGGAATATTTATATTGTACTTTTCCCCACTTAAAATGTAAAAGATTTCACTTCGTCCATGGTGACTTGTAGAAATTATATTCTTTGTTCTGAATAACATTTCGAAAGACCATGCCCATTAAATGCCGAAATATTTTGAACAATGACTGTAGCATATTGATAACAATGGCCATAACGTTACACATCCTTCTCGCTCAAGTGTTGCCGTTGGGGTCTAAAAGCCACTCTGAGAAGTCAGAAAGAGAATAAGAGCCGCGAAACACCTTTTCACGTCCATCCTGAAGCTCTCCTACACTTAAAGTCTCTTGATAATTCAGAGACATGAAAGATAAAATCCATAGGATGCTAACGTTTTGTGTTTTGGGTGTCATTCAATAATTCCTTGTTGGTTGTCATATCTTTGAATATAATATTGTTGATCCACTTTGACGACTTGACCACATAAATGATATCGCTTTTTTTCCTGGAGAAACGTGTGACATTTTGTTATTAGTGCAAACATGTTACACACAAGTAGGATAGGCTGTGAATACTTCGCAAGGACTTTGACGTGGTTGGAATGTTCCAGGCGATGTCGTTTGTGACACGCTGGACTGAGTAATTTGCGCTTGTTACGTCACCAGCAAAATAATACTGTACATAATAATATACATATCCGTGTAAGCATTGTTTTTTCAGACAACTGAGGAAAATTGTTTCTTAGACGGATATATATATATATATATATATATATATATATATATATATATATATATATATATATATATCCATGAAATAACATCTAATATGTGACAAATAACCTTGTATTTTATGGTATGAAATGTTATTGACAAGTAAACTAACCAATTTATTACTACGACTATATTCATCTTATTTCACAATAGACATTGTTTCAGTTGCCTTTTTGAAACTATTTCACTACTTATATCCACTAGGGTTTCTTTGCAGGCAAGAGAAATACACGATAATCAGACTACTCAAAAGTATCACAATTTATTGTAGTGAAATATCATTAATTTTTTATTCTAATGTGTTGTCAGCAATCCCGTATCCAAAGTACATAGTCGGGGTAAATACTTCACTTTAAATATGTTTTGGCCTACATGACATCTTCTTTTAACTAATTCTTTTAATTGCTTATTCTCTTTATTGTAGTGACATAAATATAACTTTGAGCAAAACGAGTCTGTAACCCTGTTAAGGTTGAAAAACTATTACTTGAGGGATCTTCCAATCATTTTCCCGCGTTCGATCTTAGTCGGATATGTCGGCTGCCATGTTTAGCCTATGATGTGACGAGAAAATCACTTTAAAATATACTGTGCGTATTCACAAGAGAAAGCACAATGTCCTCCGAATCACCTGATTTCGATATCATTTTTTTTTAAGGAACGCTGTTCTTTCGGAATCAATAAGATTTATATATAACAGATTTACCGGTGACAAATTGTACATCGACTGCGTTCTTTGTATTTTCTAACAATATACTATTTGAGAAAATCCACATGGGCTACCCACCATTACTCATTATTAAGGTATAATCCATTGTATTCGATAAACGTAATTTTGCAGCTTGCTCATTAGAGTTTTCTTATTTGATATTTAAGAATTTTAACGAAAGTCGTATGAACTGGAGTTAATATTTAGTTTCATAAATGTTATGTCATGATATGTATGTATGTGTGTATGTATGTTGGCAGGTATGTAGGGATGTATTTGTATTGTATATTTAACTTTTGTTCATGATTGTAGATTGTAAGGGTCATTTGTAAGTAGAATATTACATAACAAACTGGTCCATAAGACTAATACTTTACGATGATATTTCTAAGCATGTTCAATTGGATTTGAGTTCATATCATTCGTTTCTCTTTGGAAAAACCGTAGTAGTAATATCGAGCACAACAGCCTCAAAAGTCACTGATAGCTTCAAGAGGAATTTTACGTGAGAGAGGCCGATAACCTCAAAAGGGTTGATAGCCTCAAAAGGGTTGATGGAGTCAAAAGGGCTTGATGAGTGAAAGAGGATGGGTAAGGATTTTAAGGTTGAGGTTTTAAAAAAATAGAAACAAAGAAACACACACGCATACACAAAGAAACAAAACAAAGACAAAATTAATTTTGGCAATGGTGAAAGAGTATCTTTCCCATATAAATGAGTGGACCTGAAAAGGGCCGTTGGTGTTTGTTAATTCAAAGGAGTTAACATAAACAGGATCTCATTTGACTTCTCTTCCTTAAACCTCTTTTGACAGCAGGCTTATACATCAAGGCCGTCTTAAGACAGGATCATCCCTCCACATATATTCTTTTCTTCTATAGGGCTCTATCGATGATTCCGTTAATCGCCCAAGAATTCCTCACATACATGAGGTAGTCCGGTTTGAACAATATCCCAGAAACAATCGTGGAGGATTCAAGGATTGTCTACATCTTCTCGCATAAACAGGTGAAGCCATCAGACAAAGCACTTGTAATTATAGTCTAAGGTCGGATCGAAACGTATTGACTTGTTTCAGCAATCCAAAGTGGCGTTACAAAGTTCAGGCACTTCGAGAAGTCTCTCTTCCAATCAGAAGTGAGCGCCGTATGACGTCAAATGCTGTAAACAGGTGCACTAGTGTTCGTGCGCAGTGAATCGATGCGACATAAACTAAATATGGCTGAAACTAGGAAGATGATTATTGGGGTGCACCTGATGTGGAGACGGGGAGTGATGGCATCACGGCATCGAAAGCCACGGTCATACTTCCAGAACAGAATGATTTTAATTTCGTGGATTTTCTTTCGTCATCGCAAGAATTGGTGCCGGCACCAATGCCTTCACCACCTTCTTCCCCGTTACCTTGGTTAGAAGATTTTAGGCATACGAAGAATGCAGAACTGGAGAAATTTTACAACACCAGAAGGAAGCAGAACAAGCCTTGGTGATTCAACAGCAGCAAGAAGAGGGGAAAAGAAACGAGAAGAGACGAGACAGTGCGAAGATGTCAGAATAATGACGGTGAAAACAAAAAATTGTGCAACGAGACATTTTGATGGGGTTAATGAATCCGAAACAAATGTATTATACATCATTAACTTTGCCCAAGAGAAAGAGACCTACCACGAGTCAACTCAGCTAACACTACCTCAACGCTGACTACCCTTTAGAAACCATCAGCCATAATGACCACTACCAAAACCTCCGCTGGAGCAGGAGTATACGTATGCCTTGGTCGTGGGAAGGGCGTGAGACAGTTGAAGCTTATCATGTCCAGTTTACTAGTTTATAAAAATAACAAACACCCAACTGTTCTTTTCAGAGCCACCCACCTCTCTACTCTCTAGAAAGATATACAACTCAAGGATTGCAAATCAAGCAAAACTTAAATCCGTTTACCATTATGAAATTGTGTACATGTGTGAGTGTATGTGTGTCTTTATCCATAGTCTATAAAAGAAATCAAAGACAAAAATACAGGTTTTCTTTTCGTATTGCTCTTTTAGAAGTCACAATGATATTTCACATCATAAATCATCATTTTCTTCTTCTTTAAAAGATTATGTCTGTTTTTTTTAATTTCTTCACTGGCACGGGTTATTCCTCGTCTTTACTCTCTTCTCGTCTTCTTTTCTTGCTTTTCTGGACTGGCATGAATTCTTCATTTTTGGTGGACCTCTCCTTCTCTTCTTTCTCTCGTTTCTTTTTTGTATTTGTTGGTTCTCTTATTTTATGGCACTCTGCTAACTCGTTTCTTTCCTACTGACAATGATAACATATATATTGGCCACTTTCTCTATTTTCTCCCGTCTTTCCTTTACGACTATTTGGGCATTCTGGAGCCCAATATCCTTTCTCCAGGCAGACATAACAAGTATTGTGACTTTTATCGAGAGAGAAGTAGTCCGTCCCTTCCTCAAAAGTAAACTTTCGAATGATTGTCTTTACAATTTATGAAAGTATCAGCGGTCTGTTGTACTAAAACCCAGGTCCAGAAGGGTAAGCTGTAGTGACTCTTCCATCATGACTGTTTGAGAATCGAATGAAATGTCTTACTTTATGACATTATCCCTATATACAGGGAACCCTCTGCATGTGAAATCTGATCAAATGAAATTTTGCTGTCAAGATGAATCGATCACACGATTTCAATGACATAGGAGACAAAAGTAAAAGTCACGACATGACATATCGCTTCACACACCGCCTACAAGAACGACACCGCAGAATGAAAAAAGCCTGGAGAAAAAAAATTGCCAATCTTACCGAACCAATCAAGGACAAGAAGCAGAACTCCTGTGAAAGCAGGCAAGCATATCCAAAGAGACTGCGCGTGGAATTCCTGAAATGCTCCAGCATCAAGACCTCTTTGCTCCACGCTTCCTGCTCAAAGCATAGGTGGCGCTCACCAGATAATATGTACTTTTGAGAGAGTGACGTATGTAAGGTGAAGTAGTTTGCATTTAAAACATGCACAGTGGAGAGAATGTTTGCATACCTCTATGCTACATTAATGTAATGTGGATGATATTTCTTTTGGATATTGTACTTTTGGAAATTTTACATGATTTAAGCACACTGCTAACTAAAATGACTGCTCCCTTGTGTTAAAAAATCAGTCTGAATTAGTCTAAAGTACACTATACATAGCAGCTATTAAAATAGGGAAAATGAATTTTGCCAGACTAGACAATACCAGCTTCTGAAAGTGCAATGAATGAATTACCAAATATATAAAATGTAAAAAAAGTTATCGGCTCTTTTTTATACAATTGACCTCTGAAGTTCAGGAAGTGAAAATGACCAAGTAGAGCTAGCACTTTTTTGAAAGGTGCACATTTGAAGTAAGGCCAAGCTGTATACTCTATAACCCATAGTACACCCATCAATCATACACCAAAATAAAGGGAATTAAAGGTTCTTTGCATTATACCTAAGATATACAAGGTCTTTTTTAAATAGCCAGTATAACCAGTGAGGAAAGCCGGGGACATTCTTTTTCTTTAAATTCCTAACCCTATGCAAAATGCGAAACTGTATAGCGCCACCATACCTCTTCAAGTGGTTCGCGGACCTCTGATGTCTCCAGAAACCTATTTCCATGACGGATGTCATTATCAGCATCACCGGATTTCTAGATACCATTATTACTGGGAGAAATGCGACCTCGGATTTAACAGTCATGAGCAACTAACTCATTGTGGAGAGAGAGGTCCGTGTTCTTTAGTCTCTAAACCCATTCCCAAATGAAAATCACAATTTCAATGCTCTTCTTGCCAGCGAACCTTTGTCAGTCCTACTTGCTACAACAGAAAAGTGCTTGCCAATTATTGCGACTGTACCCTTTCTGTGGACAACTCGTGCGCACCAACGACCTCAGAGTTCACGTCTGTCAAGAGAAGAAACGATGTCGTTTTTGGCGCGAAAATGGTCGACTTTAACATGAATGCTACATCCAAAAATACAAACCTGAACAGGGGAATGAAAAGAAGAAAGAGAAGCGAGTGGATTTCATCTTTATTTCGAATATGTGCAAAAGACTGGCGTTCACATCCCTAATTTCTACGTCGCTCATCGGTATTGCGAGAAATACATCCATGAACCCATCATTTTAATTGTCCCCACTATAGCAAGATCCTAAAAGGCTGTGAATTATTTTTTCCGAGGACCAAAACCCCTTACCGAGTTTGCCAAATGGATCTTAGACCCTAACAACGACATTTGGAGTAAAGCGGATATTAAACAATACATAGAGTGCCATCGCTATGCCTCGGTGATGGCGCACGATTTCTCTGGATAGGATGGACAATTTCTGCTGACATACTATTCAGAACAAAACACCGAATAATCTCAAATCACCACGAACGGAGCTAAAGCCATCCAAATGTAAGCAGGACAACTACAGTTTTAAATTCCCATGAGTTATTTGGAAATGTCTTTAAGTCGAATGCCTAAAACGTTTGGAATGACAGAAATGGCCCAAGGGTATTTCCGCACTTTTTCAATACCGAAGTCAATCGACGCGCGGTTCTACCTCATTTGCGTGACGCTGAGTGTTACGACCTTGACAATATACGCACCGAAGAACGATAAATTTTATACACTTGGTACTACTCTCACGCTTCTAATCCCTTCGACTTTCAGGAAGAAATGTTTAAGTATTGTTGATCCGTTGTGGACGATTTAAACTGTTGCTGTGGAAACGTTCAACAATTGTTTATGGAGCACGCAGGAATCGTTTTCTTAAAGGAAGCCTCTACAATCGCCAAAACGTGCTCCATAGTGTACCGAAATCGATTCACGTCTGAGAACACATTGACCATTACACTCTGTCAAATTCCCACTCCTTCAAACGTTGATACACGGCCAAAGTTCTGCATTGGCTACAATACTTGGCCGTAAGAAAGAAAAATGGCTGCAATATATCTGAAACAGAGGAGGTGAAAAGACAAATGGAAATATTTCGGTGAACGGCCGTGATTTAGAAAATTTTACGAATTTCATTGACACTTATTTCACGGATGACCTACTTGTTACCGTCAACGAAACGCAATAAACTAATTCTCAGACGACAACTACGAACACCAACTGTACGACAAAACCTACGGCGGCGCCTGAGGTTAGATCAACAAGCATAACGAGTGACAGAAATGTGATAGAAGTAATACAAATGTGGGAGCACGACTGCGATCAACGTTTCAAACCCGATCTCGAGTTTAGGCACATATAATCCATGGAATCTCTGAAACTCTAAACCGCCGCGATAGTTTAAATTGGAGGAAGAACGAATACCACATACTTGCTGTACGACGAGGACGAATTCCAGGGAGAAGAACTCAGATACCTCGACGTCTGTTCGCTGAATCACTGGATGTGCAAATATTGTCTCCTTCCAACAGGACACCCTCAAATGTTGACGGATCATATCGACGTGAAACACATTCGTCAGTACGGAGTCTTGATCAGATCCAAAGTCTTATCTCCCAACAACTTGTTTTGTCCCGTTTTACCCCACCATTGCCAAGGAAAACTTATGTTTCGTTTGTGCAGTGCCTGTGCTGAAATCTATAATCAGGACAATTCATGTCACTACACCGAGGACGAACGCGCTTTCACACGAACGTGAGTCAGCGAGGAATTATTTTATGCTCTGGATCTGGATACCACCTGTAAAAAGTCTACGAAATTTATCACTTTGCCCAACACATAAATTTACCAAAAGGAAGACGATTCCTTGAAAGGCATTTTTACTGCTTACATCAACATTCTTTCGAAACTGAAACAAGAAGCCATCGGCTATTTCTCCGGGTGTCAGACTCCCGAAGACCAAGAAAAATTCAAAGAAGAGTACCGTTCCATCGAAGTCATCACTCTAGACCACAGGGTAAAGAGTGAAGGAAGACGCGCGTTTGACAACGACATGCTGAATTGCTTGTTGGAAGAAATTACAACGAGCGTGTTTAACCAAAACAAAGCACTTTCAAGAGCCCTACCGCTTCAAATCACTGGTGGACTACAACAGAAAACGAATGAAAGACGTGGATGTTGTACGGAAAGATTTGATCTTTGTCAATTATGCAGTCAAACCAGAGTTTGTAATCCCGACGAATATGAAAATTTCATCATCGCTGCCTACGCGATCGCCAATGCTCGCCTAAAATTGTACTAAGTCTTAGACCTTTTAGGAGATCATAGCCTGTACTTTGACACTGAGAGTTTCATCTATATTCATCACCGTGATAAACCTTACCTCGAAATTGATGGAAATCGTTTAGGGGCATGGACGGACAAGCATCCCAAAGACAAAATTTCGAGTTTTGTTAGCTGCGGTACCAAAAGTACAGTTACCAATAACCGGAACCACAAGATTGATGCTGAACTATTGATTGAGTGAATTGATGAACTTTCACCAACATGAAGACGCAAAAAATAACCAAATCGTCAGTCGCCCTTTAGAAAAAATGTATCAAATCATGTACCTGAAATTACAACACTTACGGTCACGCCGATATCGCTCGGTATAAAAAGGGGGAGACCGATGTATCAGTAAGACTACAAACGTCAAGCTAGAAAGATGAATTCGTTCACAAGGGGTTAAACTTCCTTGATAAACTCGAGGGCGATGCTATACCTGGCAGTCGCATGAATGCATTACCCTGCGACGTCATCGATTCATGGCATGGCTACATCTCTACCACTACTACTACTACTACTACTACCACCATAAAAGGTGAATACATCTTTAGACAGTTTACATTAAAAGATTTCATTGACATTCCTGAAACAATACCCTCATCGATACTGGTCAGAAACTAGTCTGCATCTCGGTGTCTTCAACTTTGCCACGAGAGTATGCGTAACTAAGGACATCGTTCATCTGCCTGACGTAGGTATGAACGCTTACCACTCTGCCACAACCTTTATCAGCAGTGTTGCAACAGATTCCATGGAAGGAAGTGAACGAATGGAAGTGTTTCCACTGAATTTTGGAAGACATGTAGTGTTATTGCTGTGACAACCTTTCTGAGACTTCTTTTACGGGCAGGTTCTCTTTGGACTATTTAAGAATAGTTCCTGTAAAAACATCATGACTACTTCATCTTTAAATGTGCACGAGAGATTCATTCTATTAAAAGTGTTCCACTTTCACATCGATATTTCTCTACCTCTGTGTCAAGAAAAAATTTGCAAATCGACATTGGATGCTTACGAAGATGTACATGTAGCGTGTTGGTTACACGAACATTAGAAAAATGTACGCGACTGGAAAGTGTTGGATTGGGCGCAATAAGTGGCTAAGTATGCTAAAGATGTGTGCAACTGACTTGTGTGGTCAAAGTGATTTGCAGAGTTCTAAACACCTTCTCTATGGCTGTATCTTCCTCACCCTTCTCTTCCTCTACTCTCGAAGTCATTGATGAAAAGGAAGATCGTCCAAGTTAGGGCACACTATATTCTACCCATCCCTTTAACATGTTAACTGTTGGACCGAGTGGTTCGTTCAAAACCGAAGTTGTCAAACGTACCATCGAACACAAAACCCATTTGATCGATCGTCCGCCCTAGTGTAGCGTGTGGCGTTACAACTAGTGGCAGTACAATCAACGTTACACCCTCCTTTAAGAATGTCAGTGATAATCCATCGTCTTTGTGGAAGGTTTTCCTCGTGAAGACGATGGGACTGTGTCTGACACATATAACACATATGCTCATCTTCGAAGACATGTTAGGAGAAGATAAATAAAGATTTTAACTTTGGTTCACATGCAAAAGGCATCACTATAATGCCAATATCATTTGCATGACCCAACGTTTGTTTCAACAATATAAAGCCCATCATACCATTGATCTCAATGTCCTTTACGTAGTCTTGTTTAAATGTCCCAGAGATAAATTTCAAGTGTAAGTGTTAGCCAAACAAATAGGAACAACGTGACTGACTTATGTGTATGACGATACCACTCAAACACCTCATGCGCATTAAATCGTCGATTTCAAACCCAAAACACCCGATTATTTGCGATTTCGTACGATTTGTTTGGTGACTGGTGCCACGAAGGAGAGCCGGTGATTTGTAAGTCCCCATCATCACGAAAAAAGTATAAGAGCCTCATACATTTCTTTTCGGTCTCACAATCCTTAACATGACCTTCTTTTAGTCTCATCTTCCAGCAAAGTTGATCGCGCGCTGCACAACATGTGTTAGAAGTTAGTATCAAAGAAGTATTATGATGTTTGATGCTGACAGCACGTCAGTTACTTCAAAGCATCATTCACATTCCACATCAAACTAATCGCTTTTTGACAAACTTAAACTAGCCTTGTCACAACTGGCAGATCGGAATAATCGAGACTCAAACCAAAAACCAAATCATTACGAAACCTGGAGGCACTGGCTCTGTTGGATGTGTGATCATTCGTTCTCTCTTAAAATGGAATCCTAATGCCCAAGCAGTCCCAAGAAAAAACACCATCTCCCAAAAGACGTCCAAAGAAGAAGAGTGGCACGACCAAGTCATGTTCCCGGAAAGAGAAGACCCCACGAAAAAGAAACATCACAACAAGCAGAAGAAAACCACTTATACCAGAAAGAGAAACACTGTTGCTCGGAGCTACTCGCCAAACCACGTCAATCAGTGACTGTGTCTACCACTTTTTCGACCTCACAAGTTGCTCATGATGCCGGATAAACACTTTTGAACACATGTCGTTCCCAATTTTGATGAAAAAAATGGAAACCCGTCTCCAAAGGAGTTTCTCCAGTGGCGACGCTTTCTTTGTCTTCTTTGCGACAACGCAGAGGACACAAAAACATACTCTCTCCAAAACATAAAGTGAAAGAAATGTCCGAGATATTACAAAAGTGTAATGGATTAATCCATACAAGAACTGAAACAATTTAACAAACACCTCAACGCTGACTAAAGCCTATCGTGAAGATGATACAAAGCGGCGACTATTCGCAATGACGAATTTCCGTACACAAACGACTTGTTCAGGCGATTCATTTAAGTGGGGGATTTTTGCACCTAAATGAAGATTATATTAACCTTACCGCATAATTGCACATCGCTCTTCTCTCAGAAAAGGGAACAGAATATGACTGCCGTCCCGTTTACCGTACAATTTCATGGAAGGACGAAGGCTGCCATTAGTACCCTACAAAAGATGGATGGAATCTCATCGTTGGCAAGAACGCCGGACCCCTCAAATACCTCCCAATCCTAATCTCACCGAGTTTTCAAAGTTTGAACGAGAATTACAATCGTTGATAGATAGCACCGATTTGTCAGAAACGGAAAAATGACAAAGTCTTCTAACGTCTTGAACTCTATCACCAGAATGCTTTAAAAGAAACAGCTAAACATACTCTGAAAGATCTCAAGGCCAAGTTGAAATTCCAATCACTTTCCCACGTGACCACGACATATGTGGCCAAGAGGATGCCAAAGGAAGGAGAGGACACACGAGAAGTCTTTCAAACAACGGCGACTTTCATCCCTAGCAAGATTGCAGAGACCTTGTTGACCTTGTTGACCCCTTTATCCACTGTCCAACGAGAACTCAAACCTCCTGTCAAAAGATGGTGTCGATCCCTTCTTCGGCAGAGTCAAGAAGAAAGAAAGAAACCCAGAATCGAAGATACAAAGAAAGAAAAAGTGACCTTTTTGCCACCACTATCACCACCTTCAGGTTCTACGCCTCTTGCTCATCGGACGCGACAAATAGTTTTCTAACCCCACGAATTCAAGAGTGATATCGCTGAACAGTAGATGCCTTATTGAAAAGAACTCTGATGGAGAACCTTTTAGCCAGCATTTACTACAATCCTGCCCATCGTGCGAGTTACGGAGGAGTTCAAAACTTATATCGTGCTTCCAAAACCCAATAGAAAATTTACGCTTACCTCAGTTGCGACAATTGTTGCTAGAACAAGCGATATACGCGTTAAATAAATCCATTCGACGAAACTTTTCCGGACCTCAAACCAAAGCGGAGGGCATCGATTATCAATGGCAAGCCGATTTAGTCGATGTTTCACATCTGGCCACGTACAATCGCGGTTACAAATATTTGCTTTGCGTCATCGACGTCTTTTCTAAAATGTGCCCGGGGCGTGCATTTTACTTTTGAAACGAGTTCGAAATTGGTGTAAGTGTTAATACTGGTGTTGAAGCAAAGTGATTGTCACATTCAGACAAAGTCACCAAATTTCTGAACCACACTTTCCAAAAATAATTGAAGAAGAAAGACATTCATTTTTCGCCATCAAGAATCCCGAAACCAAGATGTACAAAAGCACCCCATGTGGGTGTGGTACGGCGAACGTGTAACTAAAATGCAAATCGTCTTTTTCAGACAGATATTTGTGGTGTATTGTTTCATAGGTGCCACCATTGCCATTATAACAAGGAGAAAAACAACTGTGGACGATTTTACTCAGAAGTTTCATCGGTTACCTTCAACCAAAGCTATCTCTGAAATATTCTAGTACCAACTTTAGCTTTTTGGCCAACGATAATTACCATCCATCCCCTAGACCAACATCATCAGCAACAACCCTCTTTTCGGACCTGTCCAAATTTATTTGACCTCGAATGACTTATCTGAAAGCAGAACCCTGGAATTACGAACAACCAATTTATTTAACTTTACCCAGTGAATATTCCGTAAATGTGTTTCCCAACAACACTTTATTTTGTTTCACGGCCAAATTACCATAGGACATCCATCTGGATCAAGAAGCGCATGGGGAATTCGCCTTGATAAAAGTCATTCATCACACGCAAATCTTAAATATCACCGAAAATAAAAAAACTTTCGTGGTGGAAATCCTGAACGATGAGGAAGCATTGTTTGACGAATGTGATCTGCTGTTGTGCTAATTCGACAAGTCATCAGCAACCAATCCTCAGTGGGCTCACTATACCATTAGAATTCCTGTGAGTAATATTTAAATATTTTACATCTGGCGGAAATGATTGCCTCTATGTTCGACGAACAGTTTGACAAAGCCCTGGAGAAAACGAACAAAATTTTAAAGAACGAGTACCATACAATTTCTCATCGTCAAGACATGTATTTTAAGGATGACAAATCCCTGGCCATTACCCTTTGTCCTGATTTGGATTCTCTTTTGAGTGGGATCTCTACTAAGGGTCCAAAGGGAGACATCACCTACAACGAACGATTCTTCGGGTATTTTAAATATCCCGTGCTATTGAATGAATGAATGAATTTGATGTTTGTTTTTCTCCAATGTAGTGAAATAAAACGTGGTGAGAAACACAGCCGCACCATTAACGACAATCATCCCTTTCAAAGTAAATTCTTCCATCGCTGCTTGTGATGACTGTCGAAACACCTATCACGTTCAACGTAAATTTCGTACATCCTCAGTAGGTCGTATTTTGATAGTGTCAACATTTTTATAAAAAGATATCTGGGACCAAAAAAAAAATCCATCCTCGAAATGAAAAGTCACAGTGAAATTACATTTTTGAAAATGATTCTCTAGCGCATAGTAAGTCAAGTATTTTGTACACCGAGGAGTCCCTCGACAACAATGACATGGCTTAGGAGATATGCTAAAATCCTCTTTTCGTACGGTGGCTCCTATCTTAAAACCGATGGTGACTCAAGGAGTGCCGCTTGAACAAAAGGAAAAGAATTTTTCAAAATGTCATAATGGACAAACAAAACCCCAAAAAGCTATCGCCAGAGCAGGCAAAGATGTGTTGCTTCAGACTGAAAAATAACGTTTTGGCTCATCAAGAGACCCCTATAAATTTGTTCCTCTTTCATGATGTAACAACTTAGAAAGAAACGTTTTCTCCACTTACGCCCCTTCAGAACTCATAAATACATTGCAAGAAATACTAAGCAAAGATGCCCAGCCAGAAAATTATACGTCTTTGATTACTAAGAAAAATGATGCACCGAGAGATTCTTGCGCGAATATTCCAAGTCAGATCTGGATATGTTTGTCAAGTCACATACCATGATGACGATGCAAGATAGGTAGAATTTCATCCCGTTTTATCTTTGACTGCCTCAAACCCACTTCGCGTTTGAAATCACAGGACAGACCGAAGATTACATCGATTTGAATGGCAGTTACTTGTACTTGAAAGCAAAAGTTCTCGAAACGGGCAACAATCCTGTAGACGATGACAAAGTAACTCTCGTCAACACTTTAATATTTTCCTTGGTCAGTGAAGTGGATTTGTACTTGAATAACAGACAGGTCATTAGCAGCATGGTTACTTACTCTTACCAAGCGTACATAGAAAATCTCTTGACGTATGGAAAAGAAGCCAAGAACAAGTATCTGAATGCGTTCGTAGAATGGAAACCTGACATGTCGGGCGCGGACGAGTTCACCAATACAGCCATAACTGAAGATGACAATTCTCACAATGAGAGATTTAATGACCGACGAAACAAAATCAAACAAAGGCTTCGTAGAAGTTATGTATCATCTGCATTTAAAAACGTGGTTGCAAGACAAGTATTTGCTCAACGGAGTGTTTTTCCTTTTGAGACAGAATCGAATCAGTACCGTTTTCCATTTGATGGATTATGCTAACGAGTACAAAACTATCATCGAAGACACCCGACCCTATCTGCGCCTTGTGACAGTGTTACTCAAAGTGGGAAACGATATTAATCACAATTTGAGCAGAACGACCGTCAAGTATCGGATTCGACGAATGAAAGTGAAAACCTTTACCATTGACACTGGACTCAGATCCATGATCGAAGATCATGTTTGCCAAGAACAGTTACCCAAACGTTTAATCATGGGCATCGTCAGCAATTCAGACCTCAACGCAGCCATCGATCACAATCCTTTTGAGTTTAATCACTACAAAGTGTCAAAGACAGAAGTAAGCTGAGATAACCAGACCTTGTCTACCAGACCCTTGGGACCAAACTTTGAGCAGAAAAATTACGTGTAATCATTCATGTCCCTGTATGTAGTCACTGGGCAGTTAGGTACCAACACCAGTTACGGCATTTCGTACGACGATTATAAGGTTTGTGAGCTTTTTTATTTCACTCCAGACAAACGGACATTTCCACCGTACAAAATCTGGCAAACTTCGTACGAACTTCTGTTTTGAGAAGCTCTATCCAAAACGATGAATGTCCTCTTAAATGCATAATTTGATAATGCTCTGAAAATCAGTTAAACACTTGTTTTAAAGGTCCAGCATATGGAATGCATATCCATTCCTCTGTCACTAATTGATATAAAACTAAATTGTGATTTAAATTTGCTGCAAACATCGATTTGAAATCTAGCTATCAACTAGATCATTATAATCTAGTGTTTGTAGTTGACTGATTCATTACGCCATTCTTTTTCTCGTATTGACTTTTTTCAAGTCATTTTCATTAGGTTGAAAGAGCATGGTTCCGTTATATTAGTTGTACTTTCAGCTACTTATTCTTTCTCCGTCTCCTTCAAAAAACTAATCACATCTTTGCAGACGTTGTTTCTCAAAAACACATTTCCTCTTCCAGGATGTGGATATTCGTCACGCTGATGTTGAAATAAAATCATTAGTTTATATGGTAACAGCCGATGTTGTTCTAATATGTATACCTTATTCCTCTGCGCTGTTTATAAACTCAAAAACGGCACTCGATGCTTTTCAAAATCTGAACAGTATGACTTTTTATGTATACCTGAATATCCACAGTACTTTATGAGTCAGAAAAATATAGCAGAAAATTATGTTTTTACTAGGATTGCAATTCCCTAATAGTTTCCTGAATTTTTTGTTTTTCATATTATGCAGTAGTGTTCTTGTAGTGCTAGAGACTTCTGCTGCTGCTGCTGCTGCTGCTGCTAGCGATGAGAGAGGCCTTACAGTTTTGAAAATTCGTCCAAAGTTTATAAAATGAAAGAGGAATATTATGGAAATAATGTAGGCATCGATAGAAGTTGATAAAACGGACGAAGGAATAAAAATATCTTCAAAACGCTTGTCATAGAAAATATATGTTTTAATATTTTCAGTTTAAGTATTGTAACCGTTAAAAAGGTATATTGCTATACAAAATCCAACGGGACATTTCATTTGTTTTCATATAACTAGAGTCTGTCCACAGTTTAACGGAAAAACGCCTCTTTTCTTAACAAGTACAAACACACTATGCAGAACTTAAATGTATTTTGGGTTTGCCGTTTTGACTCTCTAACATAAAATGTAAAACATTAGTTAATTTTAGTTGAACGCCGAATTCTGACCTAGTTAAAAATGTGGCACATGAACTCTAGTCTCAACAGCTAATTGACAAAGGCAACATTAGCCTCTGAGCATTACACCTGGGACGACCAAATGGAATTTGTAACGAAGTGGACTGACATTGGATAAACAAATCAGTCAGTAAGGTCTAGTTTGGCGTAAACAAACCCTTAGGTTGGTAGCAAACTGAACAGCCAAATCTGCCTCGTTTGTCATTGAATATTTTTGCAACAAAACTTTTTGCCAGTGTTTATCAAACGACAGAGGTAGACCTTTTGTGAGGAAATTAAATCTACGAGGACATTAGCGAAAACTGTATTACATATTCTAAACCCCGCAAGGCTCCATACACTATTTGACGACGGATATGCTTAAACTTATTTTTGTTGGATTGTTAAAAATAATCCAATGTGCGTATAGTGTTGTATATTAATATTCTTTTTTTCTCCGCCTGTGTAGTTCACTGCGAAGTTTATAGGTAATAAAAAGGTGTTAAGGGGTGTTAGTTTTGTACATAAATTGGATGACAAAACGTTATTGCAGAATAAGGAAGTAGGGTATCACTCCGCATTTTTATAGACAAAAATAAAATCATTTCATAATGCACAGTCACTCTATATAAGATGCATAACGTTGATGCACGATGTACGATATTTTGCCGTTTTGGAACTGAAACAGGTAATGGTAAAACCTTCAGTACTATAAATTGTAGCTTCACACAAAAATTCTGACTTAGTATGAGATTGTGGCACTTAACTTTCGTATCTCTTCTTATGTTACATTTCATTAAACGTATTAAATATTGGACGACAAAATCATCTGAATGTAATGACACTGGACAGACAGACCAGACCAATCGTGTATCAAAATAGAGGGTGACAACAACGAAAACCGTGAAATTGTAAGAAGGAGAAGAACCCAACTTGCATCACAAAGTAATGGAAATGCGGCAAAACAGCGTGCTAGATAGTAATACCCTGGGTGCTGGTCACTCCAGGAGATGTGTTGGGTTGAAAGTATTGGACCCTGGTTAGCAGCTCATTAGGCATTGGTCGTACCAAAATGAAACTTGGTCAGGACTTGCTATTTTATAGCATTATTGTTGTACCCATATAATCCCATCATGAAAAACCTATGGATTTTATTTTTACATTACCGTTGAACTAATGTTCACTTCCCATTTGTACCTCAAGCTCTATCATGCCTTGTTAAATAGTTACAATTATTATTACTATAATTTATCCTTAATCAGGCAATCTGACGAAAGGTAATTATACATCGATATCCCATAGAGTCAAACTACAACACTGTTTGACATATTTTTGCTCATATTTTCAACACTGTTTATGTTAAGATATCCTATTTTAAATGGTTAATTTCTAAACTTCATTGTCACACATTTGTCGTGTAGACTTGCGACAGTTCAATACTTTTAGGGGCCCCGAGTGGCTTACTCATCTAAGGCGCTCACCTTTGCAAATCACTGACATCTCACATGTGTTGGTTCCTGTCTCGGCTCGGTCAAAGTGGGTATGTGAGAAAAACTTGCCAGTAGCTTACTGTGAGCTGGTGGTTCTTCCTGGTATTTTCGCGGATACTTCCTCCACCAAATATACCGACCGCCATGTTTAACATATCATAAACTGAAAAATGGCGTTAAGCTCACAAAATCGATAAATACGTTTTAACTTGTATTCTTGACTATCTAGTGTGCAGTAAACAGTGATGGGGATAGCATGCTACAATTCTCTTACCTGACGACAAATTTCGTTAGCCATGTTAACTCCGCTGTTGCATTGTTGTTTATGTGTACATTTTGAAGAAGAAATTCCAATTAGTCATCAGCACGCGCATCTGGCACTGAGTAATTCCCATTTAGTGGAGTTCATCTACTAACTCTTTCTATGCGTAAGTGTTAGCTTCCTAAATATCACCTTTCATTCGCTGTTGTTGTTACGTCACCAGCAAAATATGCCTGTACCGTACGCATCCATGTAAATGTTAATGTTTTCGACAACTGAGCAAACTGTTTCTTTGACGGGGTTTTCCAGACATAAAAATAGAACCTTACAAGCGAAATACTTATTTTCCTCAAAATAATGTATTGACGAGTAAACGAACCAAGTGATTACTAGAGCTATTTTCAGCTCCCTTCTCATCATAGACATCGTTGGAGGTCCCTTTTCACGAAAACTATTTCATAAATCACATCTCACCAGTTTCTCTGTGCAAGTGTGTGTGTGTGATTTGGATTTTTAACGTAGCTTTGAAAATTTTTCAGTCAGATCGCTACGATGTCTGCAGTGACAGTTTATAGTGATATCTAGCACTGGGGCATCATGCCGCAGACATGAAGCATGATGTCCCACCAAGTCACATTATCCTGACATCAGGCCGACCAGTCCTAATACTAACCTCTTAATGCTGAGCGCCAAGCGAGGCAGAGGTTAGTACCATTTTTGTAACTCTTTGGTATGACTCGGCCGGGGATCGAACCCACGACCTGCCGCATCCGAAGCGGACGCTCTAACCACTAGGCCACAGAGCGGTCTGATTATTAACTGAAACTAGCGAGTCCATCATTGGAAGGTTTTTATTATCGATATATGTCTTCGATACAGCGTCATTGTCTAATTCTGGTTTTCCAAGATCAGTAATTTTATTATTAGACATATTGAGAGAACTAGCCATTGTGTCATCGGATTTTTGTACTCGACCACGAATATTATCTGATATCGTTGTCATCATAACACCGGGCTTAATTTTTCCATTACTATAAAACACAGCTATGCTATTTTCAATTACTCCATTACTTTGAATAATAATATCTTGCAATGAAAAGATTACTTGTTTTTTTTATTTTCCTTGCTTATCTTGAAATACAACCACTTTGTTTGGCTCTACATTTGCAAGATTTAATAAATTCAGATATTTCAGCACTAATCTGTTTGCTTATATTTTCATGAGTTGTTCCGTCTGTTGTTTTTTTTTTTTTTAGAGGAAGCTTTTCCGTAAATATGAACCATTATACTTTAAGATCTGTTTATAACGACGCGTCTACTTGTATAATCGTGCACGACTTTGTGAGATGGTTATTGTTTATGTTGGTAATGTTGAATACCAGACTGAAGTTTTTATTGTGTTTACGTAATTTAAAAAAATCTTTTGGTGGAGCCAGTCCATACGAATCAAAATAAATAATTCCACGTGGATCAATCGCGTATGCCACCCAATGAGTACCAGGACCGGAACTTTTATCGAGATTAATGATACCAGTTTCAATATTGTTAGATTGTTTTGGTAATTGATCAAGCATAAAAACACCTCTAAAAAAATTATATTTAATTTTTTATCAGCATCAAATAAATCAAACTTTGACATAGGAAGGAATCGGCGAAGTCTTCCTGGAAGTCTCAGACCTTTTCCGTATCGATACGGAGTTCCTGGTAATCTTAGCCCTCTCCCCATATTTTTCATTCCTTTTCCTGTTATTAATTTTTGTTGCTGCTAATCCACCAGCAGCTCCAACAGCACAGAGTGCGGCTGCTTTTGCAACAGCTGGGGATGCAGCAGATTGTAACGCTGGTATAGCTGCAACAAGTGGAAATATACCACCGGTTTTAATCGAATCTTTAATGGCGCTCGCAGAAAGATTGCGTTTAACACCTTGTTTTTATTGTTTAACATCACTGAAATGCCTGACTTGACGTTCTGACCATGATAGTTTATTTTGACCACCTGTGATCTGATCTTTTTCTTTAGTGATATTTTTGTTCCACAGTTCTTTGCTGAATTTGATTGAAGCTTTTTAGTCTGACCAGGTGTCAAATCAACACTTGCATGATAATAGGACATTTTTTATAAGTAATAGGTTATTTTCAACTGAAAATGTTACATGTTTTCCATCGGTGCGTTAATAACTCGCATTCGTCCGGCAGTGCCTTCAAGTAACGTTGCTTTATCGATGAGTATAACTGTAATTGCTCTATAATTAGGAATAACTCCATCATTTACACTAGCTCAAAAGTGAATATTAACAACAGATTATTTGAATAAATCTATATGCTCCTATGAAAAATAATAGTTCGGATACAGTGTTGTAAAATCCCGCTGTGATATTTGTAAACCAGTATCTATATTTTGATCACGCCCCATAAATATCATTAAACGATGATATACCCGTGCTACATGATTATTTTCAAAATTTAACAATATATCTTCAGTTGGTTCTTGGTGTCCCTTTATCCGTAAAGAAACTTCACTACTCCAAGTTTGTCAAATGTCATATGACTATGTATTTGTGAATTTACTCGTCCAGTACTTTGTAATGCATTAAAGATATACCTAGCTGCAGAAACTCATTGATGTGATGCAATATGCCATGTAAATAATCACGTCAGCATTACTTTGAGTGTTATTGTGGTCATTGTCAACCATGATAACAATGATATTCCGCCTGAATTCATAAAATTAACTTTTCTTCTTCGGTAATTGTTGGAGTCATTACTCGCGTTCACAACGAAAGTCTTGTTAATATTACTTTTCAATGGAGTGCTGCAGTTGCACCATCATCAGCTCCTATTTGATTCCAAAGTTCATCATCATCAGTAGCTTTTCTAACAAATACAACTGTATGTTTAGCTCCAAAGATAACTTTTCTGATATTTCTGCAAAATCCAAAGATATGAGATAATGGAATTACGCTTGACATTTTTTTTACGATTACCTTCCAACATTGATCTACGTACGGCAAATCCTAAGTTGTAATTTGCGTTGATTGATACAATTGTTAGTACATAATCTGCTGGACATACATGTGTCTTACATTACCCTCAACTTCCCTGACGTGTTCAGGACTGTCACTGTTATCTTTAGCAAACATCATTGACGAACCAACTGATCTTGTATAATCATGTGAACATCTTGCTAAATTTATTATCGTTGTAGCAAAATCAACGTATCTTTGAATTGTTTTAATATTTCTTCTATCAATCATGTACGTCGCGCTGTCAAATAACACTATAATGCCAATAATAACAAAACCAACTTTAACATCATCTCCATATGGTATATCATATCTTTTTATAATTTCTCCTTCTACTTCGATAAATGCTTCATTAGGCAAGAAAATATCTGCTTGTCTATTGAACTTGTAGTTTTATTCAACCACGCTGATCGGCTATACGTTCATAATGATAATAATAATATTGATAATCGCGAACAGTCATCTTTAAGAACAGGTGCATCAATATAAAACGCTGGATCGGATATACGCTTAAACATTTTTATTATAATTAATACCGTCTATCACGAAGACCACTTACTGAAATGCAACTTTTATTTGCTGGCATAATTTCATTAGTCAATTTTACAGCAACGACTTTATTAGTCAACTTTGCTAATTTTCCATTAGACAACTTTGCTAATTTTTCATTTACAACTTCATTAAGAGCCAATTCTTCTAGTTTTTCACTCGCAGCTTGATTTATTGTTTTACTAACATTTGCAGGCACAATTTCAGTACTGGGTAATTTTACTGGTTGTGGTTTTCTTTGTACTAATCGAGCTAGCCTTTCTTTGACTGATGTAAACGCTTTACCAGCAAGATCACCAGCAGAACGTAATGTTTTATTTCCAACGAACTCAATAGCTTTCATTCCTAATTGTTTTGCAATTGGTACTGCTTTTGGAGCTATCCTCTTGAATATACCTTGAACAGCATCACAAAGTCCATTTCCATAAATCGCTTGGCGCGTTGGTAATCGTGAATTTATTACTCTGACCATTTCAGCCGAGCTTTGAGCATGTTGTATAATCCTTTTGTAAATTACATGTTGATTAATTAATTGTTTTCAGTCGATGTAATAATCATAAACAATTTCATTAATGAGAGAATGATAAACATTACGATCCATAACACCGCCTGCAAACAATCTTCGGCGATTTCAGATATTTCATGAAAAATTTCTGGAGAATTATTTGCTGCGCGTTTTCCTTCAACCAGAATTTCTTAGCGATTAGCATCGGCAAGAACACTGTCAGGACAAGTTCCTAATGCACTTCCGGTTTTCGGTTCACAGCTTTGTGTCTCTTTAAGCAATTCAGCAAATATATCTTCTTTACGTTGTAATTCTTGTTTTCTTTTATCTAAATATCTTTGAGTAAATGTTTCATTATTTGCAAAAGGAAAAATCCAAATTTCCGACAAATACATCTCTAATTCAGCTCATTTTCTGACAAAGACGTAACATATTCAGGTTTTAAATATGTATTTCTTTCATCATATTTTGCAGCCATATCTACTAATTTAGGATATTGGAAAGTTAATGAAGCTGAAGGCGTAAAATTACTTTTTATTTCATCTGTAATTTTGTGTGTGATTCGTTGTGGTTGAGTTTGCTGAGGTTCAGGTATAGGAGGTTGTGGAGGAGGAAGAGTAAATTGTGGTTGAGGTTCAGCTTCAGTTACAATTTGTGGCTGAGGAGGTTAAAGTTGTCGTGATCGAGGAGATTGTGGTTTAGGAAGAGTAGATTGTATTTTAGGATTTTTTGAAGGAGATCGTGGTTGGGAAGGCTGAGGTTGTTCTCTTTTTCTTACTTCATCTTGAAAGTTTTGAAAATCAGGATCATCAGCTTTGAGAGCATTTCGCTTAGTAGAAATGAGATATACATCTCTGACGCAATCACCTTTTGTCCAAGATCCAACATATTTGGTTCTTACATATTTACTATATTTCCATATTTTGCAGCAATATCATAAGCTCGTTTTGCTTTTACATTCTCGATAGTATTAAAACCTTGAATCGTCAATTTATCTTAAGAGAAACTTAAGGTTTAGGTTTAGGTTGTCTTTCAAATTGTTGCGCTATCGATAAATATCTATTTATTTAACTTTTATATGCAATATAAAAATGGAACTTCCAGCAAGTTGTCTGTTCGCCCTCTCTGCTTCTCAAGATCATTATTTGCCATATCGCTAGTAACTGCACAATCTGGGTATAAATCAGGGATTATTTTTCAATTGGATCGATTTTCTGATCCAAACATGGCTTGTAAGTTAAAAATGGATTAAGAACAACCTTATATTCAGCTAGAATACTGCCTAGTAATAAATAAACGCCCTCAGTTGGTAAATATTGTTCCGACTGTCACGGGTCCTGAGCTGATGACAAACGTACACACTTGAGAAGAACATCAACCAAGCCGCACTTTACTCCCTGAATAAGAACACTCGTGTAATGTCACAAGCTTTGACAAAAAGTGCACTTGTGTGAGAGTCCAGTGCTCTCTTGATCGTTATAAATTTTCAGTATTTTTTATGAGAAAAGTAGTTATCTACTTCTTTTTCTTCAAAAGGAGTACTAACCTAATAATTTAGTAACATCGAAACTTGAATGTATGTGTAAATTGTGGACACGCATTCCACTTGCCAGCTCTTATTCCTTTAATCTAAATTGAAATTCTCTTTCTTTCTTTTCTCTTTCTCTCTGCATCTGTATTTCTCTCATCTCTTGTTCTTTTTGCATTTGCATTTGCATTAGTGCATCTTCTCTTTCTCTCTCTCCCTCTCTTTCCTCTTTCTGCAACTGCATTTGCGTCTCTTTCCTCTTTATCTAACTGGATTTGACTTTCTTCTTTCTATAACTGCTGTGTTGTCAGTTCCTCTGAAGTTTAAGCTTTCTTCGCTCTATTTCACTCTTGTATTTTGATTTTAATTCCATAACGTTAAAATCTGAGTCAGGTGGAAATTCACCAATCAAGTCCAAGTACCTTTAACCAAGACATTATATTCCGCAAAATATTGTGACAAAATATTTTTTTATTTCCTGCTTCGTTATAGAAGCCTTCACCTCAGAAAGATGACATTATCTGGCAAGCTGAAAAAATTCATCCATTTTCAAGCTGTCTAACCGTTCATGGGTAGGATCTGAAATAAAATTCTCAAATTTACCTAACATTGCGAAGCTTGTTGGTTTCACAATAGATTTATAAAATTTGAAAATTATGTCTGAGACAAATTCCAGAACATAGCGAATTTAAATTTTAAAATTAAATTTTCTGAAGTATTTCAGAGCTATTCGTATCCCAAAGACGAGTATTCGATTTTCTATTACGGCAGTATGGTCTTGAACAAGGTAATATATAAAAGCGAACCTAACAGCTTTTGCAAAATTCAACAAATAATTTATTTTCCTAGAATAACAAGTGACAAATGTAAAATGAACTTGCGATATTGTGAATTAAATCCCAAATAATTATAAATTTTCTAACTCAAGTCCTAATATTTAAAGTTCTAAATAAACTTTAATGGCATTCTACAATAAATACAAAGCAGATAGTGTTGATGTGCCTGTGTTGGCCCGATATACAGACACACTAATAATATAAAAAAATACATCCTTATTGAAATTTCACCTCAAATCCAAGTCTACATTTCCAAGAATGTTATTTTTTATAGTATTTTTGTATTTCCATAGAAGAATTACTTGAATTAAATAAATTAAATAAATAAATTCCAGCCCAAATTTTAAAAAAATTGGACACAACAATAATACAACTGACTATACTCGAATCTTAGAGCACAAACGAATAACCTTTAGAAAAACAAGATTATATAGTCCTTTACTTTACCTCGGGTGACTATTTTCTAAACAAAAACTGTTACCAAATGGAAACTTTCATTCTCGAGGGTTCCAAATGTTTGCAGGAAAAATTCTTAATTACAATTAGAACGTATGTTTATAAAATTATGATATGATATAACATGTGGTAAGCAACAGGTAGTCCTGGCATTTCATGGTGAATTTCCAACAGTGTGGACTCTGATTGAGGTAAATATGTGTACAGACCAAAATCAATGATTCAGGTCTGATAGAAAATGAACTTGATTTCGGACAAGGTTAAGTCTAGAAAACAATGATCCATTGCATATAATGAATTGTATAAACAAAAATAACAGAGAATGCATTATAAACATTCATAACACTATATATAATAATATACTTTTCGTGCGG
This sequence comes from Sinohyriopsis cumingii, assembly GCA_028554795.2. Lineage (NCBI taxonomy): Eukaryota > Metazoa > Mollusca > Bivalvia > Unionida > Unionidae > Sinohyriopsis > Sinohyriopsis cumingii. Next base: position 38,667,994 of record CM068842.1, read on the forward strand.
TTGTTTAAAGAATAAATAATTTGTACATATTAGCTGAACGAGATTTAATGATTAGCTTTTATATTGGGTTTAATTTCGAGAGTGGATTTAGAGCTATGTTATTTGGTTTCTTCAAATATCCCCTTACGTTCATTTCGCAAAATTTTTTGCATGATATAAATATGATATTCATATATCTTCTTATTTAGCTCAAATACAGCATACATGCATGAATATATTCATAATTACACGCAGGTAAGAAGATATTGACATGGACAGATAGGTAAACATACATACGGACGTCTGTACATACATGCATACATACATACACACACACACACACACACATACATATATACATACATATGCACGCACGCACGCATGCACACACACACACACACACACACACATACATACATACATACATACATACATACATACAGGCATATAGAGACTGAAACTCAGAGTAACAAGACAGACAGACGGACGAAAGAAAGACAATAGAAAGTAGGTTCGCTCTATTTATATCTGCATTGTGCTTTGTAAATGTTAGCAGTATATGCGTTACCTTTTCAGAATTAGTTTTCTTGCAATTTTTATTTGAGATCTTTAAACCGGCCGTTCATATTGCGATGATTCTCTGCAAGCGGATTAGATTCAATATCATAGTTAAAAGTTATGTGTGCAGCTTGTTTTAAGAGCATACTTATGATATGTTTGTTATTTTGTACCTTACACAGCAGCTCTAATACAAAATAATCATGTCGATGACCGATGATGTATTTGACCAAAACAAAAATGTTGGCATGTCCTCCTGGCCACAGTCATACACGCAAATCTAAACAACTTTGCTTCAAAGATGTGAAAGAGAGCTGATAGACAATCTGTCTGGCCTTAGGTGCGTGTTTGGTTGAAATAGTATTTATTTACAGACGTCATTGTGGAAATTACATAAATCAAACAAAGGTAGAGAGGATTGAACAGCAAGCATAAACATGTTACCATCTCCCGCCTCAATAAGAATACTATTTGCTTTTATAACGTGGCTGATGTCAGGGGTGGTCTATGGTAGAGGTGGGGTGGACAAAAGCCCTCCCCCACACACTTTACATTTCTTGAAATAAATAACTGCATTATGGTTTTCATTGATTTAATTATTTTCTATCTAATATAATTGTTAACATAGAAGCTTTTATTACATGATATTTATAATTACATGTCTACACTAAGGCATGTTTAAACAGTTACTTGTTTACATTCGGAGTTATCCAACCTAAAATAGGTAATTGTCTTTGAGAAAAGGGTGTAATGTACCAAAATGACCTTCAATTTAATGTTTCAGTCACACCTGTCACCTGCATGTGTGGAAATAAGCTCTTTTTAATTCAATGAATGCAACTATGACAGCAATGAAAAGTTATTTTCTTATCAAAATGATCCAGGAATCTACTCACAAACCATATGGGTCCTTTTTATTAATGGCATGCACTTCAGAAATGTGTTTTTATATCCAATCATGCAAATATCACAACAATGAGAACTTATTTCGATAAAAAAAATACATGAAATCTGCGTAGTAATGATTTGTATCTGAGTCTGAGATACACATATGTGTTTAATAAATCTGATTATTCTGTTTGACATTTATGAAAATATGCCTGCATTATATGGTAAAAATATATAAAATACTTTTATTAAATTGTTTATAGTCAGTACACAAGATACACATTTCATTACCCACTAGAAAAATTTACTAAATGGCTCAAGGGAGACTATTGTATAACATGTTAATATAGTTACAATAAATAAATAAAATCAGAATCAAGTTTTCAAAAAAGTCAAAAGCGCATGGTAAAAGGTAAACAAGTTGTACAAATTCATTTGGACTGCATTGTCTGCTTCTGATTAAGATTAAGATGTATGCTGATTTCGACGATGATGTTTGTCTTAATATAACTACGATGTCTGCAGTTAATAGTGATGTCTAGCTTTAGGGCATCATGCCTCAGACATGTAGCATCATGTCCCACCCAGTCACGTTGTCCTGTCACCAGTCAGACCAGTCCTACCACTAACCACTTAATGTTGAGCTCCAAGCGAGGCAACTGCTAGTAACATTTTTTAAAAGTTTTTGTTATGACTCGGCCGGGGTTCGAATCTGCATGCTCACGCGTCTAAGGCGAGCTCTCTAAACACATAGACCACCAGAGAGGTCAATATACACATTGTAAATGGAAGATTTGGTGACGATACAGATCAAGACATATACACATGGTTCACAATATATGGACAGAGTAATTGACTGCTGAGAATAACTTCTACTTGATTAAAGTCAGTACAAATGTCTACTGAGAATAACTTCCCCTTGATTAAAGTCAGTACAATTGACGGCTGAGAATAGCTTCCCCTTGATTAAAGTCCATACAATTGACTACTGAGAATAACTTCTTGATTAAAATCAGTAAAATTGACTACTGGAAATAACTTCTCTTTGATTAAAATCAGTACAATTGACTACTGAGAATACCTTCTCCTTGATTAAAGACAGTACAATTGACTACTGACTAACCTCTCCTTGATTAAAGTCGGTACAATTTACTGAGAATTACTTCCCCTTGATTAAAGTCAGTACAATTGACTACTGAGAATAACTTCTCATTGATTAAACTCAGCACAATTGAATACTGAGAATAACTTCCCCTTGATTAAAGTCAGTACGTCGTCTGACAAAATCCTAATTGATTGCCCTTCTCAGTAAAACGTGGCCTCGGGTGGACGATAAAACGTGACCCCGGATGGCCGATAAAACTTGGCCCCGGTTGAACGAGTGGTCATAAGGCGCTCTACTTTACAGATCAGTGCCATCTCACCTACGTCCGTGTGGGTTCAATTCTTGGACTAGACTAATCCTGTTATGTGAGAAATCTGCCAGTAGATTCGCTTGGGGCAGTTTTGTTTCCCCGATTATTCCTCCACCACTTATAATGAATGTTATGTATAGCATATCCTGCGTTCAGAGATGGCATTAAAAAAAAAAAAAAAACCCACAACAAACAAGGTTCTTGCAATAATGGTCAGAATTATATGAAATTTACAACATAAATTAAATCCAGATTTTAATACCGCAGTCTTTACTGATATCCGACAAGACATTAAGGAAGAACACTTTAATTGCTGTACGATTCTGTATCCAGACGTGATTAATGAAATGGCTAATGCATTGACGCTGTTTGTTATTATAGATAAAAAACTATGTTTTGAAGAAAAAAGGTGGGCATTTTCAGAATGGGAAATTTAATGTTTGCATTAAAGATTTTGATCCTTGATTTAATGGTCGATGCAGACATGAAAGTGCTTTGGTTAATTACAATTCCTTCAGACCCAAAGTCAACAGAAGGAATTACATTGTGAAGTAAAAAGAATAAAAATGTTTTCCGAACGCATAAATTGCATTTGCGTGATTTAAGAAAAGGGAATATGTATGCATTTTGCAATCTTTTTTAAAGTCCGAAACGTTTTAATAATCATTCCAATGATTGCTGTTATTCATTTTCATGACCATTTTAAGAAATTAGCAACATTTTTATTAGAAAATAACGCTGGTCAGTTAGAGCAGAGTATACACAAACAAGTCGAATGTAAATATGAGAATTTAATAGAACCGATGTTTGCTGAGTTGGATGTTCGAATTACAAGTCGAATGTAAATATGAGAATTTAATAGAACCGATGTTTGCTGAGTTGGATGTTCGAATTACAAGTCGAATGTAAATATGAGAATTTAATAGAACCGATGTTTGCTGAGTTGGATGTTCGAATTACAATTGAAGAATTTAGCTGAGCAGTAACACAAATTACAAAAACTAGCAGAGGGTCTTGACACAGATTTCATTGAATACTTTACTGAATCATTTCCACTTTCATCAAATTGACCGCTGAAATGTTTTAATATGTTATTTAATAACGGTATTTTTTCCTACAGTTTGGAACATGTGTATTATTATACCAATTTTTAAAACAGAAGATGCATTACATGCAAATAAATACTGATGGATAACATTGCTTTACTGCACAGGACAAGATTGTCAAAGACTTACCTCTTGGGAAATTAAATATGATATAATCAATGATGCCCATCTTGGTTTTAAAAAAACTTTATTAGCAGGGTAGAGGTCATTTGTATATTTTAATTGTTTAATTCAAAAGTTACTGGATGAAAAGAGACCGCTTTTCTGTGCCTCTTTATTATTTTTTCAAAAGCATTTGTTGACAAGGAAAGGATACGTATCCGATAACAAGCAGTAAAACGCGCAGTGACTAGGAAAATGTTAACGATAATAAATCTATTTATAGTTCAGTATAGTCATGTGTACAGCACTTAGACTCGCACTCGGGCTATTTCGATTGTTCACCTTAGCTTCTTCCAGGTGAAAATCTTTCTAAATTTCTGTTTTCATTTTATATAATTGATTTGGAAATTGCATTACAATCAAATGTAAAAGCGGGGTTTTTGGTAGCAATATATGTATATCTTGTATAGTTTGCTGATGATACTGTGATATTTTCAGAGACAACCAGACGCCTAAAATCATCTTTTAATAAGTGCATGCATGCGTACGGTATAAGATGGAATATATTTTTAAATATTAATAAAACGAATAATATGATTTTTAATAAAAGCTTTGTAAGAACAAGCAGTTAATTTAAATACGGAGATGTATTTCTAGAAACTGTAGATAAATTTAATTATTTATGACATGTTTTTACCAACATAGGCTCATTTATATGTGCTACAAAGACTATTGTTGTAAAAGGTGTTAAAGGGATAATGTATTTATGAATAACACTAATGATCTACAAAGTCCAATGAGCATAATTAATCATTTATTGTATTCTTTTGTATCGTCCGTTGTGTGTTATTGCTATTAAATTTGGGTAGTTTTCAAAGCAGACAATATATAAAGAGTACATAGAAAATATTGCAAGTGGATGCTAGGAGTTAAACTTTCTACCAACAATATGTTTGTATATTGAGAGTTGGGCCGGTATCCACTTTATCTGACTAGATATGTGCGCATCATTACGTACTGGTTCAAAGTACTAAACCCAGATAAGTATGTTCCTTAAAAATATACCAATTTAATACTTACCAATTGCGATAAAGAGAATAATAAAAACTGGGTTTCTAGTGCCAGAACTACACTATTCACATCAGAATTTGGGGAACCTAATTCTGTGCAGATATTTCGAAAAGTCTGGTATTACCCTAATTCAGTCCATATATGTTCATTTCGAGAAGTCTGGTATTACCCTAATTCAGTCCATATATGTTCATTTCGAGAAGTCTGGTATTATCCTAGTTCAGTCCATATATGTTCATTTCGAGAAGTCTGGTATTACCCTAATTCAGTCCATATATGTTCATTTCGAGAATTCTGGTATTACCTTAATTCAGTCCAGATATGTTCATTTCGAGAAGTCTGGTATTACCCTAATTCAGTCCAGATATCCTCCTTTCGAGAAGTCTGGTATTACCCTAATTCAGTCCAGATATCCTCCTTTCGAGATGTCTGGTATTACCCTAATTCAGTCCATATATGTTCATTTCAAGAAGTCTGATATTACCCTAATTCAGTCCATATATGTTCCATTTAATCGCTTTTTAACCAAAGACTAAATACATATTTCATTCTGACTGGAGTTCAGCAGTTGCTTCGAAACTCCAAACAAGTATAAAGATATAAAAAATAGTTTTGATATCTCGCACTTAGAAAGTCATATATTGATTCTTATTATTGGCAAATCCAAGCATGTACACTCAAGAACAATGAATATGTAACAATTGAAAATTACCATGGTACATAAGTGTATAATGCATTCCAACTTATTATCCTCTCTCTCTCTCTTTCCATCTCTCTCTCCATCTCTCTCTCTCTCTCTCCATCTCTCTCTCCATCTCTCTCTCTCTCTCTCAGAGGAATAATGTGCACACGGCTGTTTATCGCCATAATTGATTCATTTCTGCAACAGTGTATTCTATATGAACTATGTCTTATATTGAAATTTTTTTTTTTTGCGTCAAATCAATACAATTGTATTCTGTTATGTTCTGGTTTTAGGTAGGTTTTCATTCAAAGCACAAACAATCAGGGTTGTTTCCTCAACAATAATTGACAGTGATCATATTACACTGGACTGAACACCAGTCACAGTGGCATTCATGTGAACTAAAAATAACAGTGATCCAAGTATAGATATTTGGGGCACACAAGCACTGAAAGTTTGTTTGTCTGAATTGCAACCCTCTACTTCAACAGTATTTGTCCAGTTTGAAAGATAATTTTCAAAACATTCCATAAATCCCTCGCCAACTGCAATATTTCTTAGCTTAAGAATTAAACCTTTATGCCACATGTGCTTATGTCCTTGAGCATGATTGCGTCTGCTTGGAGGTCGATAGCTATTATCTCCAAACGGTAGCCCAGATTATGTATGGGTATTAGATGTTAAGCAGACTCTTGGCCAAATAAATCACTGCATCCTATTCAGAAGCATATTCGATATAAACTTTCCATGGCAGGTTGCTTGCTTTTCAATTGGAACGAGAAACACCAATTGTGTGTTTAGTGGGGTCAGATAACATCCACGTCCTTCCGTTTGTGTAATGGTCTGCGACAAGGTGGTGATTAATGTATATATTGATGTCCTGTATAGTAATTTGAAAAGATTTTATATTCGCTGCACCATCGGCGATTCTATTATGAATAATTTCAGTGCTGGGTGATCTTTCTGTACTTAACCCACATATGGACAAATTATGAAAATTATTACGAATATGTGAGCGTTTCGCATTAGCAAACGTATTGAGTACAACACATAAAAGATATGCTGAAAAAAGTTGCAATACCTGAGGTTTTGATGAGAAAGCTGTTTTTCAATAAACATATGTACCTAGGGCGTATCATTCGTTCTGATTCGCTAGATGATAATGATATACATAACGTTTTCAGTGTCTACAAGTATGTGTAAGGTCACTTAGAACATATTTTACACATAATGATGTACAAGTACTGTTTCCGACTCCTGTTGTATGCATTTGTATTGTTCTCGTCTGCATACACGTTTGACGTTCTGCAATGACGCGGTCACCTGTCCGTTACATCCACCGAGTTTGATTTTTTAGTGACATATTGTATGCGCCATAGTACGTTGGGATTACGTGTGAGAAAAAATGTTTACAGCTTTTACTTTTTCCTTAGCAAGAGACTATATTCACTTAGAAATACAAATGGCTATTTGTTACAATAGAACTTAACAGTAGTGGCTGTTCCAGTAATAATAATAATAATAATGAGGACTTTGTATAGCGCCTAATCTTTAGAAGCTCTAAGCGCTTTACAACATTAGACAATACCTATAAGATAAGAAACATAATAATATTATAACAAAAACAAACAACATGAGATTAGAAAACATTAAAAATAAAAAAACATGCTGAGATTAGTTCAGGTAGGAAACATTATTAGGTCTTTAAGTTTGTTCTTACAGTTGAAATAAGTGAGTATTGAGAGCCCTCTTGAATGTGATCACTGTGTCTTTGTGTCTAAGTTCAGTGGGCAATTCATTCCACGTTGCTGGGCCTTGGTATGCAAAAGAACGTTGTCCATATGACTTTGTTTTCATAGTGGGAATAATGAGTATACGATTGTCAGAAGAGGAGAGTAAGTATCTTGCTGGTGTGTACACATGGGTGAGGTCAGATAGGTATGTTGGACTGAAGTCCGACAGTGAAATGTAGCACACAGAACAAATTTTGTGTTTGATTCTGGATCGAATGGATAGCTAGTATAGGGTACAGAGCAGCGGGGAGGTGTGCTCTGATCGTGGTACTCTAAGTATGATCCGAGCAGCTGTGTTTTGAACTTTTTGAAGTTTCTGGAGTAGATATTGAGATGAACCAGACAAAATTGAGTTACAATAGTCCAGTCTTGAAAGTACTAATGTACACACAAGTGTTTTAGTGGCATCAACTGAAAGATATTTGCGAATTGAGCTGATGCATCTCAGCTCAAGATATGCAGCCTTGCATATGTTCATGACATGTTGGTGCAATGTGAGAGTACTGTCCAGAGTAACACCTAGGTTTCGTATTGATTGTGTGAATTTAATGTTGGCGTTGCTGATATTTATTGTTTGAGGTAAAGGATGTGAATGAGAAAGTCTTTGTGTTGTGATCAGAATGGCCTCAGTTTTATCATCATTTATCTGCTGCTTGTTACAAGTCATCCATGATTTCACATCAGAAATGCACCTCTCTACACCTTGGATGGTAGCATCAACTTCAGTTGGGTGGCTAGATTTGTATATTTGGGTGTCATCAGCATACAATTGGTGAGACACTGGATGATGATCTATGACACTTGAGAGCGACTGAGTGTACAGAATGAGAAGAACAGGTCCAAGAACAGACCCCTGTGGAACACCACAACATAGATCAACTGGGCTGGAGTGTATTCCATTTGCAGATACAATTTGTGTCCTGTTGACCAAGTAGGACTTGAACCACAGTAAGGCTGTATCATGAATACTAAATACATGCTGGAGACGGTGAAGTAATATATCATGGTCTATTGTGTCAAATGCTGCAGACAGATCAAGGAGGGTGAGGACTGTAATCTTTCCACTATCCAACGCAGAGAGAATGTCATTAACAACTTTTAGAAGAGTAGTTTCAGTACTGTGGCAAGGGCGATATGCAGATTGACATTGCTAAAAAGACTATTTGAATTTAGATGAGATACAAGCTGGGATAGAACAACCTTTTCTAAGATTTTTGAAATGAATGGGAGATTAGAAACTGGGCGGTAGTTCTTTAAATCGTTATGGTCTAGTGTTGGTTTCTTCAGCAGAGGCTTTACAATGGCAGTTTTAAAAAATGTTGGGAATTCCCCAGATGAGAGAGAGGTATTAATAACATCAGTTAGTAAAGGCAATACTGGATCTAAGCACTCAAGCAGCAGTGATGTTGGAACTGGATCAAGTTCACATGACTTTGGTGCACTCTTCTTCACGATTGTACGTACGAAATCCATAGAGACAGGTTCAAATGCTGTTAATGGTTGCCGCTCAAATTCTGTATTCCAACTGCATGGTGACTACGAGTCAATTGAAATTGTGGTATCAAGCTTATCTCTAATGGTTTGTACTTTGTCACGGAAGACATATGCAAACATGCCCGGAAGGTCGACTGGAGAGAAGGTAGTTGGAAGTGGTGTTGATTTGTTCCTTGACATTAGCTTGTTAGTAATCTCGAAGAGCTCTTTGCAACTGGAACTTTCCATGATCTTAGTAGTGTAGTGGGCTGATTTCGCTGCATGGACTATATCTGTGACATTCTTCTTAGCGACTTCATAGATTTGCTTATGAATAGTGAGTCTGGTGGAAGCCAGAGCCTCTCAGCTTTACGGCGGTCTCTTTTAGCAGTGCGAAGCTGGTCCCTAACACTGCAATACCATGGAGAACACTTTTAAATTGATACTCTGCACTTGGTAGCTGGGGCATGTTTGTCAAGTAATGAACGCAGACAGTTATCGATTTGTTCTGCGGTAGGAGGTAAGCAAGTTGTTAGGTTAGCTTGGATGTCGTGCATTAGTTTGGTTCTATTTATCATACGGAGGTTTCTCTTAGTAGCAGATAAAGGTGGAGGGTTAGGGACTGATACGTCAAGATGGCATGTAATGCAGAGGTGATCTGATACAAGCATAATTGATGATTCGAGCAAAATGTTCTATTAATATTTGTGTGTCTCGTTTAGTGTGAAATTGCTGATTTTTACCACAGTCTGAAATAAAAAGTTGTTTTTATTATTATTGTTGTTGTTATTATCATCATCGTCGTCGTCATCGTCATCATCATCATCGTTGCCAAAAGCATTTATTTATTTCATCTGCCCCGTGAATCGCCATTCTAAGCTTATATGTACGAGATGATATGGACTGCTTAATTGAGTACTGTTGACATTTAATGTTGTTTCACTACATATAAATCTTTGCGAGCTTAACCTATTGTGATATTTCTAAAGACGAGATATATGCACTATTCGTACCATGTAATGTATGATATCTCCATTGTTTGGTGTTTCGTTCATTGCTATTGTTTCTTTGCGTTTGATTTTTTACTTTTAGTCTATCAGACGTAAGTCAGTCATAACACACACACACACACACACACACACACACACACACACACACACACACACACACACATACATACATACATACATACTTACTTAAACCTAAGGAATTAAAAGTTTTAGAGGTTAAAGGGCTGTTATAGCTTATATTAGTAACCTCATGGCAGGTTGGTGTCACTTAGATAATTCCCCACCGTATTTTGCAGCTACTGCGCCAATCAAATAACTGGGAAAAATGTACGTGTTAGAGGTCGGCTATTGATATGAGTGTTTTTCAAATATTCTAATCCCGGTAAAATGCATCTATGTATGCTCTTTTTTTTTTTTTTTTTGTTCTTTGGCAACCAGTTGTTCTTAATTAGTTATACAGCGTTGAATCGGAAAGACTATTGACTGAATAATAGCTTGATTGGTTGATCGATTGATTTGTTGGCCAGTGTAAGACCATTTATATATCAACAAGCAAAACTAAGAAACTTGCAAACAAAGTATGCCAGCCAATACTGTTCAATAAAAAACGATTTGACTGAAGCAAATGATGTCATACCTATCGAAATGAACACTTTTATAAATTATTTAAGGAACATACACTCGTCCCATAAGAAACATTACGAGTCAGATGAAAATGGGGAACCATTAAATATAGAACATTACACAGTAATAAACGAAACAATTTCCTTTGAGAAAGTTCTCAAAGTACTGAGAACTTTGAAATCTAACAAGCCGCCTGAATAACATTCCATCTTGAATGACTATTTGAAATGTACATTAGAAGTCGTACTGTGTTGTTTGTTTTTTTAAGCTTTCTAACCTGACTATAATTACACGCGCTGTTCCAGAAACCAGAATTGATTAAGCCGATATATAAAGAGGAGATAAATCAGATCATACCAATTATAACTCAATTACTCTACATAGTTATCTTTCTTATTAAGGGATTTACTGCTCTTCTTATCACGAGAATTTCGCTTTTCCAACGGAAAACAATTTATTATGTGAGCCACAGGCAGGTTTTCGTAACGGGTACTGCACAACTGAGCATATATTTTGTCATTTATTTCTTAATAGAATGAATTTAAATTACATCGAAAATCACTTTTTATGCTCGAATTGTAATGGCATTACAGCTGATTTACTGGGTGGAAATATAGTAAGAGATTTTGAACTATCTGTTTTGCTCTACGCAGTCGATACCGCTGTATTTTCAGATAATCCAAGAGATATACAAAACATTCTCGATGTATTAATTTATTCCTGCAAAAGTATAAACTTATCATAAACAGAAACAAAAGGAAAACTGTTAGTTTTGGAAAATGCAGAAATAGACACAATGTATGCTCAAGTTAGAGTTTGAAACTTGAAATTGTCAGAAATTATAAATAACGAAGAAAGGATGATACTGTTATGTATATTTAATTTCCATTGTTTGTTAGTCTTTTTAATTTAATTATATGTTATGCATAATTGTATTTTGGTCTTGACCTTGTCTGAAATCAAGTTCATTTTCTACCTGACCTAAATCATTGATTTTTGTTTTGTAAACAACACGTTTATCTCAGCTGAGTCGAGAACAATTGTTGTTCCCCATGAAATGGCGGGTCTACCTGTTTGCTTACACAATTTTATTGTAGAATTTACTAACAGACCTTTCTATTATAACTAAGATTATTTCTTGTATACATTTGGAAAATTCCAGAATGAAATTTTCCTTTATGTAATAGTTTGTTTTGTTTTGTTTTGTTTTGTTTTTTACAAAATGTTTATGGTGACCTGAGGTCAAGTAGTGGACTATTCAAATCTTGTGGGTTTTTTCCCTAGAAATTATTCATCCATGCTGTTAGACCTTAGCAAAATCAGTTGTGTTATTGTTATGACTAATATTTCAATTGAGCTGGAATTTATTTGTTAAAATTATTTAATTTAAATATTTCTTCTCTGGAAATACAAAGTGCTCAAAAATAACATTCTTAGAAATAGAGACATGGATTTATTTGTGTTACTCATAAAAGGATATATTCTTGGATTGTATTATTGTGATTCAACAAAAGACTGTTGACACATCAATACGACACTGGCCATCACAGGCACATCAATACTTCCAGCGTTAGATTATTTATTTTGAAATAGCACTAATGTTTATTCAGAATTTTAATCATTAAGACTCGTGTTAGAAAGTTTAGGATTTTGAGGGATTTATTTCGCAATACCGTAAGCTACATTTATATTTTCACTTTATGCGCTAGGGAAATACTTTATTTGTTGAAATTTACGAAGCTTGTTACTTCTCCCTCTTTTTTATTACTTATTTTCAAACATTAGAGTCGTAATGATACTAAAAATATAATTAGTGAAGCATAGAAAGCTATGTACCCTATTAAGTAAAAAATATTAATTTTAGTTTGTCTTCTAGCTGTCAGCTTAAACTTCATGATAGGACAGTAGTTCCGATTCTTAAATAGGAGAGTTAGATCTGGGGCATTGAAAAAATTAGATATGGTGGTGCGGGTTCATTTAGACTTCTGAAATATGTGACAAAAGTTTTCAAAATCCACCAGCATGTATATGCTTTATCGTGAGCTTTGTAAACTTTACATTCGCAAACAAAAAGGAGAATGGATGGCTATTGGGTGACGTCATTAATCATAAACAAAAGAAACTGTCTTGTATCGTGTATCTAAGGCTATTGCAAGATTAAAATAATGGTCTAGGCATAAGTAAATGAATAGAGAATATTCTTAGTATCTTATCAGGAACTGGGGTTCGATTTATTAGGGTTAATCAAAATGTTAACAATAAATCCTGATTAGATACAAGATTACTATATCGACAAAAGTTGAATAAATGTATGATTTTTAAAACGGAATAAAATTATAACATTACTAGTTAAAATGCTTATAAAAATATATGGCAAATATAATAAAATTGTAATCACGTAATCATTGTTTACTAAAGAGAAGGGGTGTTAGGAAAATTTGCCAAGACATGAAAGATTTTGCAAACTTTTAATGCAAAACTGCGTGGATGATGAATTTCATTATATCCTTGAAAGTAATTATGTCAGGAACAAAAAAGCAACTACTAATCAAGTACTTCTATTTCAGGCCATACACATCAATGTCTAAAGAAGTATTGATTTCTCAGAAAGTTTTCATTTTAAGAAAACTTTCTAAAAAGCTTGATATAATTTCATCAAAATTGCGTTGATTTCTAGTCAGCTAAACTCGATATGTTTGTTGTTCTTTCCATTGTTGTAGGAAGAGAAAAGGTACTATACGTTTATTATTGTAATGTAATGAGTTTACTACAGACTAATTTCGGGCCCCGAGTGGTCGTGTGGTCTAACGCGCTCTCCGTTACGGATCACTGCCATCTCACCTCTGTCTGCGTAGGTTCGAGTCTCGGATTCGGCCAATGTGGGTGTGTGAGAAAGCATGCCAGTAGCTTCTCGAGGGTCGGTGGTTCTTTCCGGGGATTTCCCGGGTTCTTCCTCCACCATTAATACTGGCCGCCATATATAGCCTATCGTGTGCTGAAAAATGGCGTTAAACACTACAACAACAACAACAGACTAATTTCTTTTCCATTTATCGTAATTTGTATCCTGTCTTTACAATTATGTCTACATCCATGTATTTAGGTTCAAACTTGCTTATATTCCATTGGAATGTTGACCGTGATATTGCTGTCAATCTGAGTTAGATTGCAACTGGAAAACATTATATCGTCCATGACTGATGTAAACGCATGAAGTTGAGATATTAGTTTTGTACCTCAGCTAATTGCTTGTAGCTACCAGAGTGTAATAAAGAAGTTTTCATTGTCATTATCAATATTGGTACGCCCTTTCCATTTAAATTTAGTAGGTTAGCAGATAAAGCTGATGTGGCACGAATTACGTTTATCACTTCCAAAAATGGGAAATGGTGCCTGTATTTGTTCATCAAATCTCCGCTGTGACAGCGATCTCGAAGTGTTGCGTGTCCAAGGGAAGGAAGTGAACTGGTCACACTGGGTTACCGGACTTGATTGTTATCACACAAACACGTGTACGCTCAAGGGTATCCTAAAACCATTTCCTCTTTCCAAAGTGATGCTTGACATTATAACAGGTCATGGATAGGACAATGGTCACGTATTTCTAGACTGTAGAATACACGTATTCAACAACCGGAAGCACGTTTATCGCCTTAACATGAAGCCCGTAAAGCTGTTGTAATGGATTTTGCAAAATTATGTCTCAATCTTTCCAAACATTCCAGACACATCCACTGACAGATTTGAAAATTTTGATTGATGGAGGTTAAAAAATTGATTGGTGCTTTATGATCTCTGACGTATCTTTTCATAAACTGTGCTCGTCCTATTTTGCTTAATTGCTGATGATAAGCATTTTACCAGATCACCATAGTAACAAGAGAAAGAAAGGAAGTGAGTGTGGAAGGAAAAGGGAAAAAAAGAAGAAGCGTATCAAAAGAACAACTTATTTGTACAAAATAAGTATTTTTATTGTCATGCAAACCTAATTGAACGATCGTAACATATATAAAGCCATTTTAACAAGAGATTCGTTTCAGACGTTGAATCTAATGACTTGTTTGTACTAGACAATAATGATTGATAATTTGGTAATTTAAACAGAAATTTGACTATGTTCATTGACCGAGTCTCGGGCTTGGCCAATGTGGAAATGTGAGAAAGCTTACTGGTAGCTTCTCGTGGGTCGGTGGTTCTTTCCGGGGTTTTCCCGGGTTCTTCCTCCACCATTAATACTGGCCGCCATGTATAGCCTATCTTGTGCTGAAAATGGCTAAAAATCCTATAACAACAACAACAACAATGTTCAATGGCGTTCATTCTACCCACCCACCTCTATTTTTTTTGGTAAGATCTCGGCCTTTGTAGTAAGATTCTAAATCAATGCCAGACTGGTTGAGATTAGAACCTGGCTGTAGTAGATTCCAATCTACATAATGATATTGTTTCTTCCCTTAATATTTCATTGACACATCGGGTAATGAGAACCACAAGAAGATGAAAAGAAGCACATCTGTTTCTCACTGACACCTACGTCTGTATGTACATATAGCTGCTACATATTTTAACGTTGATTTGTTCTGAAAATGTTCAGCGTCATTTGGACTTCGTTTAATATCGAGAATATAAACTTCAAATAAAATAATATTCAGTGTTTTCACACAAAATGCCTCAAAAGAATTGTGAAGAAATCGGGATTGAGTGTACGTCGACCATAAATCCAAACAGTAATATGCTCGTTAACAAACGGAGAAATTTATGAGAGAAATGTAAAATTTCTTATGCAAATAGAAGTTGACAGTCTGTAGCATTGTAGAGTTTTTTTAAAAATGTGTTTATTATATTTAGAATATAACTTATGGAGAGGCCCCGAGTGGCCGAGTGGTCTAAAGCGCTCACCGTTACGGATCACTGCCATCTCACCTCTGTCTGCGTCGGTTCGAGTCTCGGATTCGGCTAATGTGGTTATGTGAGAAAGTTTGCCAGTAGCTTCTCGTGGGTCGGTGGTTCTTTCCGGGTTTTTTCCGGGTTCTTCCTCCACCATTAATACTGGCCGCCATGTATAGCCTATCTTGTGCTGAAAAATGGCGTTAAACCCTACAACAACAACAACAACTTATGGAAATATGCATTATAACATCGTAAACAGAACAAAAAGGCGGCTTAGATGAGGGAGGAGGGGTTGGGTCTTTTTTCCAACTAATTTTCAGCCAAAATTCAATTAGCATAAATAGTTGGTGCATAATATCATGGGATCTTTAAGCTGCCTTCTATGAACACTGACTGCTGTCACTAAGATCATCTTCCAAATGTATAATGTTTGTAACAAGATAACCGGGTTGGTTTTCGGATTTATAACAGAACACTTTTGATGGTGATACAAACGCAATGTTTAATGATGAATAACTAAAATAAAAATAAGAATTATGATTAATACATGCATGTATAAGATCCAAATATTGGACAAATTAACATAATCCGCACGATTCTAATAATGCAACAAATGAAAATGTAAATAAATGACGTTACACGGTTCACTAATTTCACACGACGAAAAAATGATGAGTTTTACTTAAATAGTAAAAATGAATTCACTCAAATAGTGAAAAATGAGGTATTTTACTCAAATAGTAAAATGATGAAAACAAAGGGTCAGATAAACAAAATATCTTCACAATCCCAAAGCACTGGGTAGCAGCAGGGAAGTTGAACAGACCAGTGCGTCCAGCCAAAATAAAGCTTCCTACGCGAACTTTCTTCGTAGAAGCCTCAGAATTCAAAAATAAAGCCTTCTACGGAAGCTAATTTTCATGCATTTCAGACCAGGTGCATCGGGTGGTCGCGCCGTGTGTGTTAGTAAATATAGCGTTCGAGACAGGAAAAATAAATGTCGGGAATATTTTTTTGTTTTTTGTTGCATGGTTGGGCTGCTTTGGCCAATTTTACGTCGCATTAAAATAATATACTTGAAAATAATATGAGTTCGAAAACTAACACAGTTGGAGAGCCTCATTCTGCCAGATTAGCGCGAGAACAATTAGCGGCAGTAAGGAAACTTATTCCAGCAAAAAAATTATATAAGAAAAACGTTCGCGATTACGAAGACGCGAAATATGAATTTACTGATTTATCGTTGAAATGGCAAAAGCCAGTCATCGAAACAGCCGAGCAAATCGCATATGGTGACAAAAAAGATGATCAGGAACTCAGGAAACGCGGAATTGTTCCCATGGCGAGAGATATTGAGGAACATACTCGATTAGTGCCAGGTCAGCTTGAACAAATTCGCCAGAGACAAATACAAGCACAAGCGCCACAAGAACAATTGCAGCAAGCACAAGCACAAGCACAAGCGCCACAAGAACAACCGCAGCAAGAAGAAGAAGAGGAGGATAGTCAGGGAAGAGAGCCTCGAGATGTAATAAAAGAAAAATTTACTGATGATGGTTGGACTACGATGGACAAACAATTCAAATTGCTTGGTGATAATATTGATGCACTTGGTGCGTTTGCGGAAGATTCTTTTAACAGTAGGATGAGTTTTTTAACAGGAGACGGATTGAAAAAAATTAAATCGCGAGAAATTTGGTATAATAATGTGTACCGAGCTAGAGTTAATTTACCCCGGGCGATGAAATCGGATCCTGTTTATTCTCGTTTTTTAGAAGCCGCAAATGCGAGGCATTTATTCAACATAGGAAAATCGATAGGACCACAACCGCAAGAATTGGGGGCAAGACTAAAACAAATAAAATCCACTGATACATCTTCGGTACTTTCCCCAACAGAGAGGAGACCCGAAATTAAAAAATTTACGACGTCTTATATACATTTTACCAATGATGCTATTGAACATCTCAGGGAGAGTGAGGATAATTTAATTAACGTTGCCAAATTTGGTTTCGGCGAAAGAGGAAAATATTTGTTTCCCAGACATTTTGACAGATATACCGAAGATGATTGGATTCCCGCGGCATATTTTGCTTCAAGGAAAAAACCCATCAATCTTGATGATCCGGGTTACCAAAATTTTCTAGAAAAAATAAAAGAAACAGAAAAAATAAAAGAAACAGAAAAACCGCAGCAAGAAGAAGAAGAGGAAGATGAAGACATATTAACATCATGGCACAGAGAATTACCTCCAGAACAAAAAACAGGAAGCGGATATACCATTTGCCCTGACAGCGTTGTCAACGACGTATCTCGCCTCGAAATATTAATCGGAGGAAAACGAGCCGGAAATAATTCTCGTGAAATAATCAACGAGGCCTCAGATATTTGTCGGCGATTATTTCGCGGTGGCGTCATTGATTCTCACATTTACAAAGAGCTCGTTGACGAACTCATCGATTAAAACAACACAATTGAAATAACATGATTGTTCACAAACATCAACGCAGACCTAGACAGGTCCGTGTAGTTAACTCTCGATTGCCCGTGTACAAATATATTCACGGCAATGGATTAGGCGATATCGTTAAAAGTTTTGTTACAAGGATAGTCCCTAAAATCGGACCTGTAGCTAAGCAAATCGCATCAAAAGCAATAGGAAAGATCGGCGAGACTGTTATTTCTGGCGTTGGTAATTTAGCCAGTAAAGGCTTCAATTTTGTCAAAAGCAAAATATCAAATTTGGTGCGCAAAAAAAAGCAGCCCGTCAAACTACCTAGCACCAGTGAAATGCCCCCCGAGGTCAGTAAAGCCATAAACGACGCAGCAAATAAAAGAATAAATGAGCTAGCACAGGAAGTTGCTAACACAAATCTAGTAAATGAAGTTGCAAACACAAGTTTTGTTTCGGGTAGCGGTCTTCGTTTTAGATGATATTCTTAATAATAAATGTTCGCACAAGTGTCAAACGAAGTGTTCGACATGGACGAGCCTGTAGGTAGAGACACATCCGTGCGTGATTTTCAGTATTTCTCGTACGTTGCAGTTGAACCAAACACACCCAATCGCTTGGAAATTCAAGTTCACGATACAACAAGATATTTTCTCCCATCTGAGGCATATATCGAAGTTGTCGGGGAAGTTGTTAAAACGGATGGTACCGCTTATGCAGCAGATTTTAGGGTCGGATTTGTTAACAACGGTATTATGGCATTATTCAAGAGCGCCACTTACATGATTGACGGAAGAGAAATTGAGTCAATCACCAATGATACTGACTTAGCAACGATGATTATAGGTCTAGCTAGATACTCGGATGATTTTACTAGATCAGCTGGCCCTAGTATGATGTTTGCCAAGGATAATTCTGATCGTCCCGAAAGTAGGCCGTTTCTTATCAGACAACCCAACGATCGCGCCGCTCCTGCTGCTCCCGCTGCTATCGAAGATATGATCATTAAATCTTATCCTGATTATAATCTCGGATTTTTCTCGCGAAAGTCTATGCTAGCACCAGGTAACAGAAGATTCTCTTGTGCTATCCCGTTATCCCATATATTCGGATTTTGCAGACATTTCAGGAAAATTATCTACGGAGCAAAACACACGGTTACGTTTGTCAGAAAGGAAAATAGCAACGATGCTATCTGGCGAGAAGGTGCTGTCGATTACGCTACTGGCGTGATAGGTCCCAATGATGCCGCGCAAAATAACGGCATAGTAAGATTACTTAAATTTACTTTGTGGATGCCAGCGATAACTCCATCAATAATCGAGGAAGAAAAATTATTATCATTCATGAACCAAGGCGGTAAATCTGTTATGTCTTGGCTGACAACAACAACAGATTCCACAACTATCAATATTAATGGTGATTTTACCTGGCGTATTGCATCGCAGCAGGGTACCTCTGCACCTAGGCATATCTTTATCGCTTTTTTGCGTACCAATAGATATCATCAATTATACAGTCACATGATATTTGATCACATTGGAGCAACAAATGTGTCGTTGAGAGTAAATGGCCAACAAGAACCATCCGAGGAAATATCAGTTGATTTTGAAAATCATTCGACGGTTCGTGCGTATCATCGCTTGTTAAGTTTCATGGGTCGTGATCAAAATATCGATACCGGATTGCAAATATCACAGCTAGATTTTAATAAACTTTATCCTATCTATTACTTTTCCCTGGAGCATCTTGATCTGGTAAAGCAATCTGTTGTTGATATCCATTTCAAAGCCAGAATTAACACAGGTGGACTTAATCACAAAGCAATCGCGGTTATTCTCAGCGATAGAACAATGATCCTAGAAGGAATTAGTGGCAGAATGAGAATTATCGACGCACCTGTTGAGAAAATGTAACTTTGAAGATTTTCTAAATTTAGATTAAACGATTATTAATATGCCATACGAACACGTCAGCGTAACTCTGACCCCGGGTCAGATGAAAAAACTCCAAACAGCAACAGCAAAGCGATGCGGTGTGAAATTAACCCTGAAAAATGATCAAATTCAGGGCGGTCCTAACAAACTGTCGCTAACTAGGGGTCAACGTGAACGTTTCACCAAAGCCAAATCAGCGAATTCCGGCGTTCATGTGAATCTTAGTATAGGTGCCATCAGAGACATGGTCAAAACGGGCGGAATTTTCCCTTTCCTAGCTGCTATTCCTGGATTATTATCCGGGGCTCTTCCGGCAATTGCAAAAGCGATAGGATTAGGTGCGGCCGGAGCTGTAGGCGACAAACTAGTACACAAAGTAATGGGAGGGCGATATGGTAAAAAAAAGGGAAGCGGCCTTTATCTAAGACGCCCCCCGTACGGATCCGGCCTAAGATTAGCGCGCCCTATTCAAATTTAGATTTATTCAGCGAAGCAAAAAATAAAAAAATAAAATTTTTCAGAGGCGTATTTATGCGGGATCAACTACCAGAAAAACCAAACCCCACCGAGACAGGAATAATAAATCTCGATTCAAATACCGGTCCTGGCACACATTGGGTCGCCTACGCGATTAATCCTCGCGAAGTTGTTTACTTTGACTCGTACGGACTAGCTCCACCAAAAGAATTTATCGATTACGTGTCAAAGTTAAATATTCCAATTTGGTATTCGACACTTCCGACGCAGACGTTAATGGATCCACCGATATGCGGTCCTGAATCAATTAATGTCCTTGATGCAATTTCAAAATCATCCGACCCGTATCATAGGATCGTATTTAAATACGCCGTAGATAAATATCATGGTTGATATTTACGGAAGATTCCTCTACAGGAAGAAGGAGGTAGACGACGTTGATACATCAAAATTCGCCACCAGGGATGATATTAATAATCTTCTATCACTGTCAGAGGTAGATCCTGGCGAAGTTGCTGTTTTTCAGAGCCGCGAAGGAAGATTACAAACCAGCAACGTGAAAATAACAGATATAATCAAGCGAGACGAATATAACGATCGCATTAATCAATTTACTCACCTATCAGATTCGGTATCAAAATCCATCGCTGATATCGCCGATATTATAGCGAAGTTACCCCTGAAGGCTAATATCGCGGATGTGGAAAAAAAGGACAACGAGTTATCAGCAACGTTGCTTCTGAAGGCCGATAAAACATTATACGACGATCTTCAGGATAGAGTGACAAAAAGACTTAACAGGCTAAATAACGATCTTAAAAAACTCGACGATACCTTAACTAAATTTAGTAAAAAAATCGAGGAAGATATAAAAACATCCAGCGATACTTCCTCCGCCGCAAACGAACTAGCAAAGAAAAAAGCCGATCAAGCATCGCATGACGATCTTAGCGATAAAGTAAGAAAATTCAACGAGGATATTACTAATATTCTCGCCGATATTACCGAAATAAATATCGTAATGAGTCAGAAAAGCGATAAAACATCGCACGATGATATCAGCGAGAAAACGAAAAAAATCAACGAGGATATTACTAAAATCAACGAGGAAATTAACGTGGTACGTGAATTGGCGCGTCAAAAGATCGATGTATCGTTGTACGACGGAGAAATTGGAGATTTTAACACGAAACTTCTTGACGCAACTACAAAAATTAGCGATATTAACACAAAAATATCGTCAATGAATCTTGGAATATTAGCGCGTATTTCGATACCAGCGGTGGTAGAAACAGAAAATATTCCTTGTCATGTACCATTTGTGTTAAAATTACACAGAGGTACATGGACACCCGAGAATAACACATTTAGCTTTAGACTGCCGATTAGTGGTGTATATCGAATATATTTTATCTCCGGGATAAGATTCAAAGTAAAACCCAGATTTCGTGACTCTTATGAGTATCATCCCGGATTTTTAATTCTTCCGATATACGAAGAATACACGGAAAAATTCACGCTAGAACCGCCAGATAGATCCACTACAGAACCAATCGAATTTTTTGTGATGTTCGAATATTTAACCAGTATACTCGCAATTGGTTAAATAAATAATCAATAAATGACCGCATCGGATTACCGATACAATCAGGCGCGTTTATGGCAGGATTCGCTAAAAAAGCTCCTCGACGAGTATCAGGTAAAAATAAAAAAATATCAACGCAGATTAATTGCCATCGATGTTGCTGTGTACGCGGTAAGTGCAATAATCGCCGGCGCGGGAATAATCTTATCCGCGGTGACAACAATCGCGCCAATCGTAGCAACGATAATAATATCATCAACAACAACAATCGCTGGTGTTCTCAATATTATCGCAAAAAAAATATCCTCATGTACAAATGAAAAATTGGCCCTGTACACGAGTAAACTATCCCAGGTCAACGAGGCGTATTCGAAATTATCATCGCTGCTTTCTGAGAGTCTCAACGACGGCGTTATATCCGATTTCGAATTTTCCGTGATGGTAAATATCTATTCTGAGATTGAACAAATGAATATCAATAATGTCGGAACTAACTCAAATCGTGACAAACACGACACCACTGATAACAACACTGATATCGGCAAGCTCAACCAGGCCAGAATTTAGTATCGATTTTCCAATACCAATTAGCGTCAAGGAAATTGCGCTGTCACAGTTACGCGTCTATAATAGCTGGCCCAATGTTAGATCAAAACCATTCGGTAGATTATCGCCGAATAATTCACTTGTTTTTGCCAATAAAAACAAACCTGATGGAACTCCCGATTGGATCGTCGTTGGCATACCAACAGGCAGTTACGAAATTGAGCAAATCGACAAGGAACTTACCAGTAGGATATCGAATATAACCGGCGACGCTAAACCAGGAATAAAAATATTAGCACACGAACCAACGTTGTCATCGATAATCGAAGTAAAATCGCCATATGTCGTTGATATTTACCAATCATCGATTAGGACAGTGCTAGGTTGGCCTGAAATCCCACCTCTGGAAAAACCAGAAAAACCAGATGTTTTTATTCCAGGTTGGCACGAGGAAGCTCCTCCAGAGCAACCGGAACCCAAAAAATCTGATTTTATCACCGACGAAGGATGGTACGGAAATATCAAACACAAGCCTCTGATCCACAATGCCATCAATCTCATGAATAGCCACAAATTTAACCTGGTAACGTTCGCTTTTACTTTTAGGGACGAAAGAATTCTCTCGTGGTTGCCTCTTCCCAAAATTCCTCCAAATGTCGAAGTCTTCGACGCTACCAACATTAGCGGGATAATATTTCCCATAGATGGTATCTTGGTAAGAAAAACCATCGACGAATTTAATCAAGAACATAAATTACAATTAAATTTACTACGAGAATCCTTTCATGAATGTATCTTAAATAAATCAGGCTCATGCAGCGAAATTATCGGACGCGTGAAGATTTTAAATCAACTCGCGAATGATGTTGAATATTATCACGACATGTTCATTCGGGCGATAATCGACGATATATCAATTGCCGATTATGTTCTTCCTATTAGCAGCTTCACGTTGATCAGAAATTCAGGAGAAAAACAAAAATTCATGAGAGTATTTGGATTAACCGAGGAAACGCTACCAAATTTCAAATTTCCCGATTATGACGTTGATAAAATGAGAAAATCCGTCACTGATACCATCGATGAGTTATTTCCGAAATTACATACCGCGTGGACTAAAAAAATACAATCAGAATCAATTCTCAAACACAATAATGATCAAACGGAAGGGGGACGGCATATCTCGCCGGGTATCGTCAATATAACGGAAGTTATCGCGATTTATCTTCACGCGGATGTCGTCGAAGGTAGCTATAACGTGGATTCGTCTGTGTCAGAGCAGGCACAGCAGGGATTTATCTTATATTCGTTTTCACCTAGCGCCTCTCCGGGTTTTTTGATAATAAAAGAGCCAGTAAATCCGTTTTACCTGCGATGCCACAATCGATTATTATCGAAGATAAATTTCAAACTGACGGACCAGAATGGAAATTTGCTTGATATACGCGAGGAAACATTAAGTATCAACTTGCTGGTGAGATCGTAGAATCGAAGATTCTTAAATCTGCCCGCCAGAGAAAAATAACCAAAAAAATAAATAAAAACCATGAAATTTTTCAAAATTAGTAAATTTCTTAATTTTGATGGGGTAAATACCCGTCAAATTGTGTAATTTATATAATTTCGTAAATCTGTTGGGGTAAATACCCGTCAAATTGAGTAATTTATATAATTTTATGTTTTTGATGGGGTAAATACCCGTCAAAATTAAGAAAATTGTACAATTTCAGTAAATAAATTAATTTAGTAAATAATAAAAAAAAATAATAAAAATCAGGGAAATTAAGAAATTTGTGTAATTTTATGTTTTTGATGGGGGTAAATACCCAACAAATTGTGTAATTTATATAATTTCGTGAATCTGCTGGGGTAAATACCCGTCAAATTGAGTAATTTATATAATTTCGTAAATTTGATGGGGTAAATGGTAGTCAGAAATAAGAAAATTGTACAATTTCAGTAAAATGAATAAAAAAAATAATAAAAATTAGAATCGGAGATTCTTGAAATTTTGTTTTTTTTTTGTTGATAGAAATTTTTAAGAATCTTCGATTCTAATTTTACTCTCATCGACCAGCTTTTTTAGCTGCCTGACGCGCGAACTTGTAATTTTTCTTGACTCGTACACGTCTGATAAACTCGACCTTACTTTTTCTACCAGCGTCGATAATTTAACGAAATCCTCGATTTGATCATCGCTGACAGTCGCAAGCGATTGGTACATGGCAATCTGGATTTTCTTTATAAACTTATATTCGGATGGTAGCGTGTACCTATATTCGAGTTTCCCCTGGACAATCGTCTCAAATTCGGACCGGATTTTACCTGTGTCCAAATCTGAAGATAAATTTCTGTTTTTATTTTTCAGATCCTCGATGGCTTTAATGATATTATTTACGTTTTCCTCGTTCATTTTATATTATATTTTGTAATATTTAATTAATTTTCAAAAATCTTCGATTTCACTTTCTGAGTCTGAAATTATCGGAATATAGTAAAACTCGATCCACTCGCCAAATTTGTAAGAAAATGTTCCGCTGATTATTTTTTCTGCTACTCGCATTACTGAGGCTTTATTAATACTAAAATATCTTGCAGCGGTACTCATTGATGTAAATATGATTTCCTCATTTGTTTCTCGATTTATCGATTTGACTGCCTTTGGTATTCTGTATCCGCCGGTATTACCAAATTTAGAGTTTTCACTTGGAGTTACCGCCCGGAGATTGGATAATTTATTGTTGAGTTTATTTCCGTCAATGTGGTCAATAACAAGATCACCCTTGATAGGTCCGTGAAAACATTCGAATACGAACCTGTGGTTTAGATAATTTACTCCACTAAAATTATGTGCTATGTAACCAGATTTATTAACCTTACCAACACGATTCTTTGTTCTAATATGTCTAACGATGCCATCCGATGATGCCTCGTATCCGTCGATCGTAGGATGAGATTTGAACTCGGAAATCATTGTTGATTCAGGAATCGCTGATTTTGGATTCATATATGATAATCTATATGTTTAAATCGTTATTTGCCTTGAATCGATTAATATAATCTTCTTCGCATGTTATAACTGACGAGGATCTTTCTTCATAATATCGCCGCAATTCTCGATAATTCTCTCCTCCACAAGCCAGACACAATCGAGTTTTTCCTCGCGTGCCAACTTGACAAACTAAACATCGCTGTGGTCCTTTGCTACCACGCCGAATCGCATGTATGTGAGCGCCGCAATAATCGCCTCTGCAGGATTTGTCACAAAATTTTGTTGAGCCGATTAATATCCACTTGCATTGATTCATTATAATTTAAACATATGTCTAAAATATAATCATGGATATATTTGATCTTGATGAGGCAGAATATATTATACCTGAAGTTGATCGGGCCAAGAAAGAGTTCTTCGATGATGGAGCGATTCACACTTGGTCGACGTGGAAAACAAACTCTGTTGATGCTACGATGAATCTGGAACGAGCTAAGAAAATAATCGAGCACATAAAAACCGAACACAAAGAGCGATTTATCTTTGGAATAAAATTTATCGCACAAATGCCTGACGATACTTGGATTATTCGCGATAAACGAGATCCTGTGTGTGGTGGTAAGAAAAACGTTGTTTTTGATAAAAATTCTAAACCAGGATTGTTACTGGGAATCGATGGCCCTTATTATGCTAGATCCTATCCAGCCAGCGCTGTTGTTTATGGAATTTATCGGCTAAATAATAATCCGGATGTGAACAATCTACCTGCGATGAAAGAATCACCGATGATAAATTGCGTGGCTGAGCGTGTTATCGAGCACATGAAAAACGCTCGACGTGGATCTGGTTTGACACAATTAAGGTTGGATAAAATTAACGCGTGGGCGAAGACTGTCGCTGATGGTGCATCGGTGGATGATGTAGCTGCGTTGAGCAAGAAACTTAAATTTCCAATTACCGTGAAAACGTTATCGGAAGAAATATTATACTCGTCGCCGTATAGATCACGAGGAGCACCAATCGAGATTGTCGATCACAATTCACATGCGTGGTCGCAGTCGGTAATGATATTTCCGCGGGATCGTGTGGTCAAATTTTATCCTGTAGATACCGCGAATTTCGCGGCGGAGAATAATAATTCCGATGACATGTTCAGATTTATCAAAAAATTAAGCGCATCTGATCCAATATCGATATGGTTATTCTCGAGTGAAGAAAGATACGATCAGTTTATTTTGCCATGCGATGATATTTACAGGGATGAAATATTACACGAGTCGATGAAAAATCTCGCGGTGAAATATTCGTCGAATCCCGATCAGTTACTGACAAATTGCTTTACAGTTCCGTCTGTGGCCGCTCATGCCGCTAGAGAGAAAAACTCGTGGAAACCTACAAGGAACGAATATCTCGCTGATATTCAACTTAGTTGTATCGAATACGGCCATGGCGGATTATGGAATACCAGGTACGATTTCGAAGATATGATTTCCGTTGACATGAGCGCGTGTTATCCTGGAAGTTTCCTTGGATATGGCGATTGTGCAGGTTATTTTGCTAAATTTGGTCATCCTACCAGCGAGATGACAAGAGTAGCAATTAACGGACCGTTGCCTGATTTTGTCATGACCGGATTCGCTTGCGTCACGTCGTTTGAATTTACTGAAAATTTACATAAAATTTGTTATATTTGGTTCGGAAGACATTTATCTCAGCGTCGCTGGGTTCCTACGGTGTTGTTGAGATATATGCTAGATTCATCGATGTTAGTATCGTTGACAGTGAGCGAGGCGATTATATCCTACAGAAAACAGACCGATGTGTGGCTACCGACGGACTGTGACAACGCGAAAGATATAGGAAGAAAAATAATCGGTAAATTTACTCAAGGTGGATCTGTTGATCACAAGCATCGACACGCTAGATTGTTTATCAACGATGCGGAGATGGATTTTATAATCGCCGATACGGTATCACGAGGAATATTTTGTAACAGAGAAAATATTATCATTGATGGAGCAAAGTTAGGTACCGTAATTAGCTACCTTGACGGAGAATCAGCGCAATATACACATTTACGATCGTCGATGCTCGCCTATGTAAGTATAAATTTGCTGTCGATGATAAACAAATTTTCTGATATCGCGGTAAGAGTCGCGACGGATTCATTTTATATCGATAAAAAATATCAATACAGGCTAGAAAATTTAATCACCGATGGTAGCTCCTGGGGAACTTGGAGGATAAAAAACGAGGATATCCTAGATTATTGTGAAGACGCCGATGTTGAAGATCGCGATGAATTTCATCAAGGTAAATTTGGAGAAATATCGGCAGCCGCATCTGCGTTTGACCCAATTTCACGCAGTAAATTCGTTTACCTAAATGGACCTGGCGGTAGCGGTAAAACAACGCGAGCGATAAATTTATTTGCAAATTCTGACATGATTGTATTAACTCCGACACACAGATTAGCGCGAGAAATAAAGCAGCGTGGCGTTAATTCTTGCACGTATCACAGTTATTTCAAGTACAGCGGTGGATCATGGGATTCGGTGCGTATGGGCGATAAATATGTCAAAAAGATCATAATATTTGATGAGATTTGCACGGTGAATTTAGATATTTTAAAATCGATATTAGCTTGGCTGGAAGGGAAAAATACCGCTGTGATAATGTGCGGAGATCATGGCCAACCTAATCCTATTGATGGCGAATCACCTCACGAGTGGCTCAGAAACTTCGTTGATTATTACGAGGAAATTGACGCTGATTATAGATCGACGGATACTTTACTGACAGAATTCAAAAAATTGATTCGATTACAGCCGAATAAGATTCAATGTGACGTCATGAGAAAAATAATCGACGAGACTCCGATGAGCAATTTTCTAAATTTGTGGCGTCCAGATCATCTGATCGTTGCTAGTAGGAAAATTGTTCGTGATATTATTCAGGAAATGTTATTCAAGCTGCATTGTGAGAAATTTCCAACGCTGCAGGTACCGTTATGCTATAGGCCCGCTAATACTCGACGATAAAATATTAATATTACTTTGCCATGTGGAAAGGAAAAGATTTTGGTCCTGAATGATATTATCTTTGTTGATATTAGTCTTGTTAATGACGCGATAAATGCAGAAAATCACCGTGGAAATTAGGCTACGCAACAACGATACACTCGTCACAGGGATTGACCGTAGATGGCCAAGTTTGGATCGTCGATGACAGAATTTCTTGGTCAAATCTAGTGTATTTGGCCGTATCGAGAGTAAGAAAATTATCCCAACTAGGACGAATTCGAGCAAATTACATTAATGACGCTGGTGGTAATTGAGTATCTTCTGGTACTATTTATAATTCTTCTTTGGTAAATCCGCGTTGTGGCGCTAACGAATCTAGGATATAAATAGCTGGTCTTCCTGACGATCTTGTCATGGCGGATATTTTGTGTGTTGTAACGCTCCAGGTTGGGTCGGTTGCTCTTTTTCTTCCTCCTTCGGCCTCACCTTCTTTATATAAATACCTGACTGTGACACTACCTAGTACAGGCTGAATTGTGGAATCTCGCTTTAGGGGTATATTCGATTTTGTGATTGCAATTGCAGGTTTCATTGCTATTGTTCGAGTTGTCTCGTTATTTAACGCGTTAATCACATGAGGCAATCTTGATACCCAATCGTGAGACCGATTATCCTGAATAAATTCACGCGCGTATTGGTATCCGAATAATCGTTCTGCGAGCGTTTTATTGAATCTTTCGACGATAGCTTGATTGTGATGAACACCTACAATACCGCGACGGATTTTGACATTATTCTTTTTCATCAATGAAGTAACCGCACCAAGAAATTCTCGACCTGGATCAACCTGGAGAAGATTCGGCCATGTTAACGGGGATCGGGAATAAATTTCGCTAAACGCCTTAGCGATCTCCGTTGCTGTTTTATTCGATAATGGCTCGGCTTCTTTATACCTGCTAGCGATATCGACGATGGCCAGAACATATTTATATGTGACTCCGTCGACGGTATCGTGAGGAAGAAACATAAGATCCGCTTGATGGACCTCATTAGGGACACTGACGGTGAAACTCGCGTATGGTATTTTTTTAGGTGGAGGGAGATATATTTGCCAAATTGCCTGTTTTGATAACCACGATTCAGCGACGGATTGTTTTACTTTAGCGGCCTTGGCGAGTTTGACAATTGCTGATTTTCCTCGCCAAAATCCTCGCGGAGAATAATATATTTGTTCCATATTATTTACCAGCACCGAATACTAATTTACCTTTCATCGCGCCTTTTATCAGCCAGGTTGCTAATTTCTCTTTGAAACTTTTATCGGGAATCGCGTCTAGTGCGTGAATTAGCTTGATATCAGCGAGATGCCTTTGTTGTAAATCTCCGCTGCGATATGCGAGGTCGTGGTAGTAACAAGCTTTATCGATTGCATTTACCGGATCTTCACCCTGAAATGGTTGGTTATTATCGTCGAGTCTGATATCGAGCCTTGTTCCGGGTCCACAATAATTGTACCCTGGTAGATGCTTCTCTCCAGGATATTTCGCCCAGGGCAGCCCAGGTAGATTTTTCATGGAGGCTGCGATATCTCCTCCTGTTCTAGTTTTTTTTTTTTACAAATCTGAACTTGCGTGTCTTACAAACTTCGCATTCTCCTGCAATTGCGTTCCTGTTATTTCGTGTAACGATTTCAGTTGGATTTATCGTAGCCGTGTGCTTGCGACCCTTAACACAATATAGATCCATGTATTTTAGTAACATGAATGTAATTGATTTTTCAGCCACGAAACGACGCGAACAAGTGAAACATCATGCGGTATTACCGAATTCGATTAGAATGATAATCATTGGTCCATCTGGATCTGGTAAGACGCAATTGTTGTTGAATTTGATCATGCGATGGCTGAAATGGGACAAATTGTATTTGGTTGCACCATCCGTGGACGATCAGCGTTGTTATCAAGTATTAAAAGAATTTAGCGACAATACCGACGAAGGCACAATCGAATTCATCAGAGACATCAATGAAGCTCCATCCGTGGAAAATTTGGACGGTGATATTAATAATCTCGTTGTTTTCGATGACGTTATGCTAGACAAGCAAACTAATCCGGCTAGGATATTCTCGCGTGGCAGACACAAGAACACGGATGTTATTTACGTAACACAGAGATATACGCAGATTCCAAAGGTGATTAGAGATAATTGTAATATTTTATCGGTGTTCAATGGCGTAGACACGCACACGTTGAGAAATATCCCTCAGACCTGGTGCAACGGCGACATGGATATAAATAAGTTTAAAAATTTGTTCAGCCGCGCTCAGGCAACGCCGCACGGTTTTATTACGATCAATCTTCATGATCCACGAAGTCGGTATCGAATTGGTCTTGATCAAATTTATTCATGAAAAAGCAGCCCCACCATGCAACAAAAAAATTAACACAAAAAATTATTCCCTGACATTTATTTTTCCTGTCTCGAACGCTATATTTACTAACACACACGGCGCGACCACCCGATGCACCTGGTCTGAAATGCATGAAAATTAGCTTCCGTAGAAGGCTTTATTTTTGAATTCTGAGGCTTCTACGAAGAAAGTTCGCGTAGGAAGCTTTATTTTGGCTGGACGCACTGGTCTGTTCAACTTCCCTGCTGCTACTGGGTACTACAAACCCCAAAATTAGCCCACGGCTAAAAGATTACATGTATGGAGTTACACACTCCGTCAACGACCACCATCCAATTCCTTGGTCAATCAAGCAATCAGCGCCCACCAATCGGTCAACAACGCTCAATCACCTGCTATATTACAATCCACCATGTTTAGAATGTAAAATACCTATATAAGATACATAATTATAATGAAAATATTGAAATTTACATTTATACATATAGCAATCTGATATTAAAGCAACTCCTTTTGAACTTTTTCTCCAGGATGCCCCTCACACCATCTATTTATCTATCTACTTATCTACAAATTAAGATGAAACAGCCACCCTGATGTTCCTGACCGCTAAGAAAAGTACAAAGGAGTCAAATATTAATATTTTGATTATTATTTTACCAATACGATAGTACAAACATTAAACCCGTTGTTTTATTAATAGATCGATCCATTTCTCATATTATCTACATAGTGTACCAAGAGGGGACTTTGCAACAAATCTGAGGCAATGACCTCAAGGACAATTAAGTCTTTAACTGACAATGTCTAAATGGTGCCAGCAATGATCACGGCGTTCAAATTGTCGAAGTGCATGAATGGAATCGAGATCCATCCAACTTGTCTTCAAAAGTAGTAGTTCACATTTGGTATCAACCGAACGCTGTGCTAACATTTGGTGGCTATGTACCTTGCGTTTAATTTTGTACACATAAAATATCTCCTTCGTTTGTGTGTAAGCAACATTGTATACCATTTCTTGATGATGTCTCATTAATATAATTTACTGCACAATCATGTTTTTTTTGTGTGTCTGCTGTGATAAGATTGAATCATATTCCACATTGGTCTCATTTCGTGCAGTTTTGTTTCTCCTACAGACAGAACATCGCAAGCTAATTTACGACCAAAGCATTTCGTGGCTTGCTTGTAACTAAAGGTATAATTGCGTGATAGACTGACGTAGTCTATCCTTCTGGCCTTCAAGGGAAGTAATCCATGTATATAAACATCATCCACCCAGAAGAATGGAGTCACGTGTGCTATTCCGAACATTGCTGGAATCAGATCTGCGGCTAGAATCACCGTGAACCCACTACAATACGGCGGATAAATATTTTTATCTAACAATCCAATGTTCTTCAATTCAGAATCCTTTACATACCACTTGTGTTTGACATCTCGCACTATTGGGGCTTTCCCATTCATAAATATGTTGCAGAGAATATATCGAGTCTTATTTTCAAACATTGGATAAACTATTTCCAGCAGTCTATATGTATCTAGCACAACGTCATCATCCACTTTTACAATCATTTTTGCTTGCATGCAGTTCTCCGTAATCCATCGTAATCCCATGACTCCTTTGTTCGTCAGATTTCTGTACGTGTCCAGAAAATCTCCTTGTAAAATGTCCGAATGTTCATCGAATTCCCTGGAGATATTTTCTTGAATCGTTTCGTTTTGAGGGTCGCCCATCAAAAATAAGACCCTTATAACTCCAAAATGTTGAAAATACGCTTTATTAGTCCATGTATCTCGAATAACGCTTCTTCTCTCAAAATTCACTGGATTTGTTTTCACCATAATAAGGATTGATATATTGTCAGCCGTTTTACACAGATCCGGGTTATTGATGAGGTAATTATTCCAAAGCATTATCGGATAACCAGGTTCGGAGACATATGAAAGGTGGCGTGGAATCTCTTTAATAATCTGTGTAGATACAACTGGTGGCAGGATTGATGGTTCCGGATGGTGATGAGTATTTGATGTACTCTCATTGCAAGTGAAAACCACCAAATATTTTGGTACAACATTTGCGATTTCTAGCGTCTTGGATACCGTTGTAAAATATAAAAATGTTGTCAATGTAATGATCAGCAGTCCAAGAGTATAGCCCTTTCTCCTAAAAATAATTCTTTGAAGCGACATTGCAGATTTTTTCTAGTCTCACGAGCGAATGTTTCAACGCGGATCTTTCTCCTTTACTATCACTTCATTGCCTTTACAAATTGAATCTAGACTTGAATTACTGCTAATAATACCTTGTTGAGACTATTTCTTGTTTTCACTACATACTCACTGTACTGTGAAAAATCCGATTATTGCACTCTGTATGGTTATCAGACACTGTATGGCTGTTTCCTTTCTTATAGATTTATACTCCCAAGCTGTCACAACGTTTTGGTGTAGTGTTAAATTATATCTTGATCAAGCTTGGTCTCCTAAAATAAAGAGAAAATAATCAACATCCTAATTCAAAATGATACATTCAATCTCAATGAAACTGATATACTATTCAATCAAGGTTATGTAATATTCAATCAAAATGATATACTATTCAATCAAGGTTATGTAATATTCAGTCAAAATGATATGCTATTCAAT
Organism: Sinohyriopsis cumingii; assembly: GCA_028554795.2. Taxonomy (NCBI): domain Eukaryota; kingdom Metazoa; phylum Mollusca; class Bivalvia; order Unionida; family Unionidae; genus Sinohyriopsis; species Sinohyriopsis cumingii. The sequence continues at coordinate 38,701,659 of CM068842.1, forward strand.
CAAGGTTATGTAATATTCAGTCAAAATGATATGCTATTCAATCAAGGTTATGTAATATTCAATCAAAATGATATACTATTCAATCAAGGTTATGTAATATTCAGTCAAAATGATATGCTATTCAATCAAGGTTATGTAATATTCAGTCAAAATGATATGCTATTCAATCAAGGTTATGTAATATTCAGTCAAAATGATATACTATTCAATCAAGGTTATGTAATATTCAGTCAAAATGATATACTATTCAATCAAGGTTATGTAATATTCAGTCAAAATGATATACTATTCAATCAAGGTTATGTAATATTCAGTCAAAATGATATGCTATTCAATCAAGGTTATGTAATATTCAGTCAAAATGATATGCTATTCAATCAAGGTTATGTAATATTCAATCAAAATGATATACTTTTCAATCAAGGTTATGTAATATTCAGTCAAAATTATATGCTATTCAATCAAGGTTATGTAATATTCAATCAAAATGATATACTATTCAATCAAGGTTATGTAATATTCAGTCAAAATGATATACTATTAAATCAAGGTTATGTAATATTCAATCAAAATAATATACTATTCAATCAAAATAATATACTATTCAATCAAAATGATATACTATTCAATCAAGGTTATGTAATATTCAATCAAAATGATATACTATTCAATCAAGGTTATGTAATATTCAGTCAAAATGATATACTATTCAATCAAGGTTATGTAATATTCAGTCAAAATGATATACTATTCAATCAAGGTTATGTAATATTCAGTCAAAATGATATACTATTCAATCAAGGTTATGTAATATTCAGTCAAAATGATATGCTATTCAATCAAGGTTATGTAATATTCAGTCAAAATGATATGCTATTCAATCAAGGTTATGTAATATTCAATCAAAATGATATACTATTCAATCAAGGTTATGTAATATTCAGTCAAAATTATATGCTATTCAATCAAGGTTATGTAATATTCAATCAAAATGATATACTATTCAATCAAGGTTATGTAATATTCAGTCAAAATGATATACTATTCAATCAAGGTTATGTAATATTCAATCAAAATAATATACTATTCAATCAAAATAATATACTATTCAATCAAAATGATATACTATTCAATCAAGGTTATGTAATATTCAATCAAAATGATATACTATTCAATCAAGGTTATGTAATATTCAGTCAAAATGATATACTATTCAATCAAGGTTATGTAATATTCAGTCAAAATGATATACTATTCAATCAAGGTTATGTAATATTCAATCAAAATGATATACTATTCAATCAAGGTTATGTAATATTCAATCAAAATGATATACTATTCAATCAAGGTTATGTAATATTCAGTCAAAATGATATACTATTCAATCAAGGTTATGTAATATTCAATCAAAATGATATGCTATTCAATCAAGGTTATGTAATATTCAGTCAAAATGATATACTATTCAATCAAGGTTATGTAATATTCAATCAAAATGATATACTATTCAATCAAGGTTATGTAATATTCAATCAAAATGATATGCTATTCAATCAAGGTTATGTAATATTCAGTCAAAATGATATGCTATTCAATCAAGGTTATGTAATATTCAATCAAAATGATATGCTATTCAATCAAGGTTATGTAATATTCAGTCAAAATGATATGCTATTCAATCAAGGTTATGTAATATTCAATCAAAATGATATACTATTCAATCAAGGTTATGTAATATTCAGTCAACATGATATACTATTCAATCAAGGTTATGTAATATTCAATCAAAATGATATACTATTCAATCAAGGTTATGTAATATTCAGTCAAAATGATATGCTATTCAATCAAGGTTATGTAATATTCAATCAAAATGATATACTATTCAATCAAGGTTATGTAATATTCAATCAAAATGATATACTATTCAATCAGAATTATATACTATTCAATCAACGTGATATACTATTTAATCAAAATCATATAATATTCAATTAAACTGATATAATATTCAATCAACACGATATACTATATAATCAAAATGATATAATATTCAATCGAAATTATATATTATTCAATCAAAATGATAACTTATTCAATCAACGTGATATACTATTCAATCAAAATGATATAATATTCAATCCATGTGCTATACTATTCAATCAAAATGATATAATATTCAATCAAAAGGTTATAATATTATATCAAAATATATTTTTCCAGACACAATAACATACATGTGTGATCTGCTTATACACACCGCAATCTTCAAATCTTACTTAGATATACAATATGCATGAAAACGGGCATTTTCCTATTCGATTTGCTCAACAAGAGGCGTAAGTGGAGCCGATATATAGCCGATGTGTACAACAAAGAATATTCCTACAACTTTTACCACAGCTATTTATAGCATCCTATGTAATACTTGTACCGATGAATACAAATGGATGCAGGTGTTTGGGTGTCAAGTAAGTGGATATGTAGGTACATGATGTTTGCTGAAACCTGCGGTCGGTCTCTCCGTTTTTCTTTCTATAAGACTTTTCATATATTTGGAATGACTCATATGTTGTTGATGCGAAGAATTTTCATTTAATATTTAAGCAAAGAGTTTTAAATGCATTCATTAAAAATGGACGAATGATATTCAGAATAGTCGCACTTTACCTTCGAACGAAAATTTTAAGCAATTATTTGAATTTGAAGATTATGTGAACATTTTGAATTCTTAAAATTAAAGTTTGTTTTGCTCAGATGAAATTATCATCAGAGCAATTAGGAAATGAAACTGCCCCGTTATTCGCAAAAAAGAAAAAAGAAAAAAGAATCGAAATAGAATTAATGTTGTACTATTGTAATGTAACACTAATGATACAGAAGATAAGTAACTCATTGTATTAGTATGTCATGAGTACCTATATCTTCATCGGAAATGTATAAATTCCTATTATTATGCAAGACTTGGTGTTTTCAGATTTATAGAACTCGTGCATGTTAATGAAATATTATGTTCAAACCAGAAAAAATACATCCATGGAGCTTCCACGTACAATAATCTTTATCAGAGTGTATACATTTTAAAATATGTTATATCGCAAAATTCAATCGATGTGTCCAATCCCACTTCGAATTCATCGCAAGTGTCTATTCCGAATTTTTCTCGAGTTCAGTCTCACATTTTATACTGCACTGAACACTGTGTTATGAGTATAATTGGGTTGCAATGTATTTATATGTATCACTCGATACGTGTTATGTATTTGTACTTCGATGTATATTACTCGTCGCGTGTTATATGCTTGTATTTAGAATTAGATGTATCACTCGTCACGTGTTATATATTTTATTTAGATGTACATCACGCTTTATATATTTATATTTATCATTCATCACACGTTACGTATTTATTTATATTAAGATGTATATCTGATTCTAGTTTTATGTTTGTACTTAGAAATATCACTCGTCGCGTGTTATATATTTTGTATATAGATACATCGATCATAATGTGTTATGTATTTGTATTTAGTTTTATCACTCATTGCGTGTAATATATTTTATACTTACATGGATCACTCATCACATGTTACGCATTTTGTATTTTAATATATCGAGCATCGCGTGTTTTATATTTGTATTTGATATATCCATCATCACGTTTTATATTTGTATTTTGATATATCAATCATCACGTGTTTTATATTTGTATTTAGACGTACCACTCAAAGCATGTCATACATTTGTACTTTTCTTATACATGCTTGTATTGTATTTCATATTCTACTTCATACTAATAGATGTGACACTATAGTTTAAGAAAGATTAAGTTTTGGTGCTGTTCTGTTCTATATGTATGTGAGCGTGCATAGGGTTCGACGCAACATCAGCATAATCTAGCCTATATTTTGCCAAGCACAATGTATGTAGGGAAGACAAAATCCTTGTCAAAAGCCTCGGGAAAACGTGTTCCTCCAGTCAAAAGTAAACATGCAACCTGAGACAAAAGATTAAAGAAAAAATTGCAAACACTCATGAAAAAGCATACAAATAAAGATAAAGGAAATAAAAGAATAAACATTCATAAATTAACGTATCATGTTATCGCTCCGGTGGCCTAGTGGTTAAAGCGTCCGCCTCTAATGCGGGAGGTCGCGGGTTTGAACCCCGGCCTAGCCATACCAAAGACTTTAAAAAATGGTGCTAACAGGTGATTCGCTTGGCGCACATCATTAAGAGGTTAGTGTTAGGACTGATCAGCCTGGTGTCAGGATAATGTGACTTGGTGGGACATTATGCTACATATCTGCGGCATGATGCCCCAGTGCTAGACTTGACTATAAACTGCCACACTGCTGACAGGGTAGCGATATGACTGAATTTTTTTTAAAGCTACGTTAAAAATCTAAATCACACACACACACACACACACACACAAACATTATCATGTTTTTGTTGGGTTTTTGGGGTGGGTGTTTGTTCTTTTTTCTTGTTGTTAATTTTTTACATAATCCTGTACACTTTTAAACAGTCCAAGACCTTAAGTAAAAAAAGATCTAAGAGGAACGTCTCATAACTGTACATAATGCTGTAATCTCACACCCTTAATAAACCAAAAAACACACTGATAAATCGCTTAGAAGGCCGACGTACACGTGACAGGCGTGTACATGATAAAATACAATCATATTATAAACTGCCACACGACAAGTATCGTAGCATATGACTCAACTTGTTAAAGTTACGTTAAAAAATCCAGTCCACATCTCACTCATGTGATACATATTCAGGATAGGTTAATCAGTTATGAAGGAGAACCTTTTTAATTTATTAAGGAGATGGTATGCCTTCGTTTTCGCTGTGTCTTTGTTATTGTTTTCTGGGTGTGTTTTTATACAGTAATTGCATCTGTTTCTCATGACAGTGATCCTGGTCCTCCATTTCTAATTTGCATTTTCAAGCTCATAGTTGTTTTAACCTAATAAAAACCCGTCTCAAGCCGACAGTCCCAAATGGCGAGAAATAATTATTTGCAATATACACCCTTGCTATCTTTCAATATAAACGTAATAAGAAAGTCCTGGATACGAGATGTTGCGAATTCTTTCTCTCTCTCTCTCTCTCTCTCTCTCTCTCTCTCAGGTGTCCTTGATATATTCGATAACCGTTCCGTTTGCGTCATAATCATCTAATAAAAGCAATGCATGCAATCCTACTAGATGTACCAGGTGTATATAATGAAAGACAAAAGGCCAAATCGAATTTGAAGACCAATACAAACTTTACTTGTACCATTTATCAATACCACATTTAGATGGTTCCCTCCCTGTTTGCTACCCACGGTTTACTACGCATTAAAATAATGCAATATCGCGGCTATATCATGTTTGTTATGCTTTAACATAATGCAGTCTCGCGGCTATATCATGTTTGCTATGCTTTAACATAATGCAATCTCGCGGCTATATCATGTTTGCTAATCTCGCGGCTATATCATGTTTGCTATGCTTTAGCATAATGCTACATCTCGGCTATATCATGTTTGCCTTGCTTTAACATAATACAATCTTGCGGCTATATCATGTTTGCTATGCTTTAACATAATGCAATCTCGCGGCTATATCACGTTTGCTTTGCTTTAACATAATGCAGTCTCGCGGCTATATTATGTTTGCCATGCTTTAGCATAATGCTACATCGCGGCTATATCATGTTTGCCTTGCTTTAACATAATACAATTTTGCGGCTATATCATGTTTGCTATGCTTTAACATAATGCAATCTCGCAGCTATATCATGTTTGCTCTGGGGGCCCCGAGTGGCCGAGTGGTCTAAAGCCTCTCCGTCACGGATCACTGCAATCTCACCTCTGTCTGCGTAGGTTCGAGTCTCGGGCTCGGCCAATGTTGATATGTTAGAAAGCTTGCCGGTAACTTCTCGTGGGTCGGTGATTCTTTCCGGGGTTTTCCCGGGTTCTTCCTCCACCATTAATACTGGCCGCCATGTATAGCCTATCTTGTGCTGACAAAATGGCGTTAAACTCTATGACAACAAGTAGAACAACATGTTTGCTATGATATCTCACGGCTATATCATTATATCAGTTATTTTGCTCATGTCCATGACCTATGTGCGTCTCCATTTATCACCTGGTCGTCATTGATGACAGCACAGAACATTTACAATGTTTAAATGTTATTTTATCCTGTTTACTAGTCAGAAGAAAAACTTAATTTCTTTGCTCTTGTTGATTGTCATGTACTGGTCTCTCGTGAATACACAATTCAGTGAGACGGGACATTAAAGGGGCAAACCAACACTGTAAATAAGGATTTCCTAACTTCACGCAACAATTAATACGACGATGTTATATATATATATATATATATATATATATATATATATATATATATATATATATATATATATATGTCGTTTCTGCATGAAGAAAGAAACAGATCAGGGAAGGCTCGACATGTTTTATAATTGTGTCATCTTGCTAGATTGTCGTTTAATACGGAGGGGGATTACCGCCAAACATGTATGCTTGTATTTTCTAATCTTCCTTGATGCATTATTGTAAATGGCTGCTTGTAAGTGCTACTTTCACAATTCTAGTCATGCATTTTCTATTCTTCATTGATGCAAGCTGTCAATGGCTGCTTGCAAGTGTTTAGATCTACTTTCCCTCTGCGTCACTGTATCTTGCAATTTGCCAACTGCTGAACTGATTCTGTAGTTTGTCGTAAGGCAAACGCTATGTCAGGTTTTGCATACTCTGTTTATAAGCTTGCCATATTATAATTACATCATTCCAACTAATGTTTCCATACAGATTCGGCATTGAAACAATATAAATGCTACGCTTTTTATCAGTATCGTCTTTGTTGTCCAACTCGTGTCGCCATCTGTTGTCATAATATCATAGTACAGATTAGCATGGAATTATGACAACAGATGGCGCTCTAAATTTCTAAAGTTTATCCTTCACCAGAAATAATTAATGCTTCCCACGGAACTTTTGGGTATTCATTTTGTGTTAATAAACATTGTACTTCTTTCAGTACCCTTTTTAAGGTGTACGTTAGCAACGAAGTTTCAATCGTTCTCTAAAACCATGTGTTTTCTCGAAGATCTAAGCACCTTACGAAAACAAAAACACACAATATTACAGCAGTGTGGTCCATCTTCTTCAACTCCAGTTTTGACGCACTTCAGTATTTACTTTCACCGTTTACCAAATCTACTTCTTAGTGATGTATCTCATTACTTCGGAAACATCAGTTATTTTAGCAAAGTAGGGATCAGAAACGACAATGATATATTTCCTTGTAACTCTTCTTAACGAGCTTTTTATCAGACGACCCCAAGTTGTACGGATCGTTTTGTATGTCACCCATTTTGACGCACATCACAGACGTCCATCTTTTCCTGTGATACTACTGTACATAATCTCCCGAGAAAATAAAATATTTCAGAGCAACATCAATAGCACATTAAAAAGTTCATAGGTAAAATGACATTAAAAAGAAATTAAGATTTCCTAAAGGTTTTCTGTTTCAATTTTGAAAGATATTTTGTCGCAAAAGCCGAAATAATCAAATTGTAGAAAATCATGTTCTTATCGTAATGACACTGTTTACTTGCTATTAGATGTATTATATTTAGTCTACGATTATTTTTCAATACTTAATTTGCAATGTTAAGGATCAGAACCTCAACCGTTAAACTCTGAATGTATTTATATAAAAAACAGCCTTAAAACCAGTTTGCATTCTTTAAAACTTGTGTCTCTAAAAATGAAAATAATTAGGGACAAAAAAGTATGTTATAGAAGATTTTACTTTTATTTAAAGTCATTTTTACCATTATCAAACCAATTAAAAATAATAAATTGGTTCAAGAATTTAAAAATATAAATATAGCACCCTAAGGTTCTAATTATTCAGCTACTCTTTGTCACGTTAAAGTTGTTTTTTTAAACTAAAAGAATTGTTGAAATGTGAATGTAGTGGCGCATGATTCCGACTTATTAAGAGTGGTGCTCTTTGCAATTTTTTTTACAGATCACTGTCTTTTTATTTGGTTTGATTGTATTTAATTGCCTACATATATCCTGGATAGTTGAGGGTGTTTTGGGACAGTTTTTTGCTGTTTTGGGGTAATCGTGGGGTCTTTCATTTGGTGATAATTACCAACATGCGGAAATAACTCTCCTGATCTTACTCGATAATTATACAACACAGGAGTTTACTGATCACTGTCTGTGTTTGATTCTATATAATTGTATACGCTATCGTGGGTAGGTAAGAGTGTTTTCAGACAGTCTTTTGCTAGTCCCATGACTTTCAGGGTGATATTGGCAGAAAAATTAAACTGTTAGATGTCTAATTCATGCATAAGTTGTTGGAAATAATCAAAAATAAAATTGCTGGACAGATTTGGGGTGGCAAACAACTGTTAAAAACATTGCCTAAACTTTTATAACAGTCCTTGTTGTAGTATTCATCAAAGGAATAGCCTATATAAATCTTGAAGACGCACACATTATAGTCAACAAGTAATGGTTGCTTGACTTGGTATTAGGTAAGGAGCGACAGTTTACCATTTTTTCTGATAAATGGCTTGCCAAATAGTTGCAAATATGCCTTATATATGCCTTATTTGAATCCAAATAATTTGAAATAACTCCAAACTACACAGCAGACACTTTCCAGTGTAATGAAAAAGCCCAACTGAGAATATCTCTCTAAAACAAAGATTATGTCGTATTCTAAAACGCAGTTTCGAAAATTCCCAAGTTGCGAAATCGAAAGTGGGGAGGGGGTCACGTGATCATGTTTTCATCACGTACGCCGAACATGACCTTGACAAAAACCAATCATTTTACTCTAAGAAATAAAATTTTAAGAAATGTATATTCTCAAATCACGTAGTCCCATCGTGACCTCAACAACAAACAATCATTTTAAAATTAAAATAAAACTTATTTACGTGGCTGCTGCTAATATTGATTAAGGTCAGAAACCAAGTCAGCTTATGTGTTTACTAAAAAGAACAGTCAAGGTCAAACTATTTTCTGGAATAAGTACGAGTTCCTAGCAAACATTATTTTGACATATAATGACATTTTAAAAAAAGATTTTAAAGCTTAAAACAATTAAATCAGATAAAATTAAATCAAATATATATATATATATATATATATATATATATATATATATATATATATATATATATATATATATATATATACATGCATATATAATGAAACTGCCACTGTAAACTACTGATTAACAGTGAAAATTAATTTCATAGGAATGAGAGAATAAACAGAAACTTCAACTCTTTCTCTCTCTCTCTCGTGAGTAAACAAGAAAGAGAAAGTTTAGTCTTGCGGTGCAGTTATCTGCTATTTGCTCAAACCTTATGAGGTCTTTACTGATATAAAAAGCAGAGATTGCACTGCACTCTAAAAAAATAAATGTGCTCGAAATTGATAACAGTGTAATGAGAATATATAAACGAATTAGGACCATAAACTTTGTTTGTAAGTGGCTACCCTATTCTGCCACCGTGCGGTAGCGGTAAATTACACCCACAAAATGTCCAAATAAAAATGGGGTGGGAAGGGTAAGCAGTAATATAACATTGTGTAAATATATCTAATTGTATACAATTTTATACATTCTATTTTTTTTTCTTTTTTTTTTCCTTTTGTTCTTGCAAGCCACATCTCTTCTGAATGTTAATACTCTAAGAAATCAGCTGACTATGACGATATTTTAAATAAGACGCCCGAACATGCCGTAAAGCGGTATAACCTCCTGCTGCTAGGGTCAGGGGAGTAGTCGTATTGTAAGAAACTGACGTGTCACAGCGCTATCTGTTGTCATAATGAGGCATTATGTTAATCTAACTTCCGCGTTGCTAACTTGCAACGTGCTTGATGCTACATTATAATCATGATTTTAGAAGGTGCAATCTGTAACTTGAGATATATCAAGTTTGTAAATAGAATATTAAAACTTGTAATATCTGACATAGCATTTGCTATAAGACAAAACTACGGAATGAATTCAGCGTTTGGCAAACTGCAAGATACAATGACGCAGAAGGAAAGTAGATCTAATAACTTGCAAGCAGCCGTTAACACATTAACCCCTGGAGCGTTTTGCCATTTTTGCCTGAAAATCGAATAGGAAACACATTTTGAAAGCTATTTCTGAATAGACTCGAAAACACCAAATCGCCGGTCATCTTTCAATAACATACTGCCTAGTTGTGTTAGAAACATCGTTTATCGTTGGCTATTTGACTCGCGCATGAGCAGAAGGGTAAAAGTTGTACGTCTTTTTTTTTTGTTTTTTTTTTTTGCTAAACGGAGCCATTATTTTTGTATGGAGACCACTCTTTATTCCAAATGCCCATCTTATTCTACTTTTTGCAAAGGCTCATCTGTCTGTTTGCAGTTCATACAAGTTTGCCTTAGATCTGAGACCAAAAAGTCTAAAATCCGGACACAAAATGGGATTCCGACCACGTGCGAATTTTGCGTTAAAAAAAAGTCGGGTCCAAAAACTGAGGTTTTTCTATCTGTATTTTGTAGTGCAACTAGATATTCCAGATTATTTGGTATCATTGTAGAGCTACATCTGTCTACCTTTCTATAATACCACCCAAGTTAGTGTATCGTGCATGACCATGACGCTACAGAGCTCGACAGTAGGCTACTACCTCCTGCCCCGTAAAGTCGTCGCTAGGGGTTAATGTGTTAACAGCCTGCATCAGCGAAACATAGAAAATTCATGACGAATTATGAATGTAGCACTTGCAAGCAGCCATTGACAATAATGCAGAAGGAAAGTAAAACTTGCAAACTGCCAAGTACACTTTGCATCAATGAAGAATATAATATACATGGATAGAATTATTGAAGTAGCACTTGCGAGCAGCCATTTACAATAATGCATCAATGAAAATCAGAAAATACATGCATGTAATTATGGCGGTAAGCCCCCTCCATAGCCAAAGGGCTAACTCATGTGAATGATGTTAATTTCAAATAATGGATGTCCGGAAGGTAAAGAATTTACTATTATTGTAACAATCAATGCCGATCTTATTTATGGAACAATTTACACCAGTACGTCATACGGTGAGACGGCAGACAACGCCCATTCACAATAACGATCCAAAAAGAAGGAATGACGACGCTAGTTGACGATCTTCATTTCCATTATTTCTAAATCCCCTTTACGAAGGTAAAGAATTACTATTATTGTGACAATCTATACTGATTTTATTTATGGAACAGTTTACACCAGTAAACGAATGGGTCTTACGTCATACGGTGAGACGGCAAACAACGCCCATTCACAATAACGATCCAAAAAGAAGGAATGACGACGCTAGTTGACGATCTTCATTTCCATTATTTCTAAATCCCCTTTAAGTTAAGACCTTGTATTATCAACCTCACTTATTTGAATGAAAAGTTTGTTCGTCATTTATTGGTTTCTTCGTCCAGCCAACGAACAACAAGCGAAACGAATAGCCAGTGGGTGTATTGGTCACCTAACAACAAGCGAAAATAATAGCCCATTATATATCTGTCACCGAGCAAAAAGGGAAAAGAATAGCACATGGATTATTTGACAGCAATCTGCCGTCACTTTGGTACTAATGTTAGTACTCCATCTCTCCTCGTCGAAAGGGTACTAATTTGACCCTATATCTATAAATGGTGCAGCTGGCGTGACTCACGTCTGTTTTTTTTTTCCAAGACTTTCTTTAATGATCGCTACAAAGCATACACACAGTTACATACCTATGTCTCCTTCGCTTAGTTCAGCTAAATACTAATGTAATATCTTACCATAATGGACACTAAGTGTCCTCTAAAGTTAAATAGTCGAAGCGTAATAGGGTATGATTTTGAATACGGCAATGGTCTACACTTGATGAGAGAATGGCCGATATAACGTGAAGTTGTCTCTGCTGTCAACATGCACAGCATAGAGTTGTGGCATACCTCTGTGTTACTTTCATGTACTATGACTGAACTTTTTTACATTAGGAGGTTATGGAAGCTATGCACAAAGTAGGCAGTATCAGCTTCCGAAAATGCAATAAATGATTCATAAATTATATCAAAGTTTTTAAAAGTTTTCAGATAGGGGTATTTTTCTTCCATGTTTTTTAAGTCCAGGAAGTAAAAACCACCAAACTAACAGTCTTTTGAAAGGTGCACATAGAAAGAAGGCAATGACGCATACTCTAAAAGCTCAAATTACAACCATCAACCATGCACGAAAATAAACGGAATTAAAAATTATTTGACCAATACCTAAGATTTACAATTTCTTGTCGTAATTTAAATGGATACCCTGTAAGGAAACCTGGCAAATCCCTTTTCCTTAAAAGAGAATCAAATCCTGTGCAAAGTAAAAAAACGGCAAAGAGAAACTTAAAGTCATATATGAAAATCAAACACTATGCAATGTGCCAAACTAGGTGCCGGTGAATATAACGTTTCACTAGATGAGTCCAGATCACAATTATTACTTCCGGTTCAGTACCCACGAATGTAGTCCCAGTATATTTTAGAACATCTTTTTATATCTCGTTTTGGTGGTAATACAAGACTTAGAATCAGGAATTTTCGCAATGGTTTAAAGGTAATTGTTTATTCGTCGCAATCTCATCGCAATCCTGTCTTTTTCCATTCCCCTCTACCATATCATGCGTAATATGCAACATACGCAGAAATATGGAGTGAGAGAGAACAACAATTTTGGTTGGACGAAAATCTTAAAAGTAAGCTTGTACCAAGTAACCTACAAGAATATAGTTCGTCGTAACGTATGTTTACACTTTCCTTGGGACCCATCTACTGTATTCATAATAGCAATGATACATAGCTTTTGCAATAGTCTGTCGACACTGCAAGTTAAATTTGTCGGTTACGAATCACTCATACATTATTGTTGGTGTTGTTCCTTAAACCTTATATAATGTTCTAATCTTCGATTTTTATTAATTAAATATGAAAATGTCCTAACGGCATTCCTCTCGTTCTCTCTCTCTCTCTCTCTCTGGACCATCGTAGCAATAAAAAAAGGGCGAAATCCATAAAAATACGAGCGTTGGGGATTTTCTCTTATGTTATACAACGACATATCTGGACCAATGAGAGATGGTAAAGTCGAGTCAAACTGTCCAAAGAAAAAGGAGAGAGAGAGAGAGAGAGAGAGAGAGAGAGAGAGAAAGAGAATTGCCTGAACGTTCAGTGTTTACGAGAGGCTAGTGTATTTGTAGTGCTCTACTTTTTTCATCAAAACAATCCCTCATGTTTAATCACAAAGGTAACTTATATTTACGTAATCAATGTGAATAAATATAGAAACTTGAACAGAAAACAACCAACTTATCAATTTGCAAATATGATTATGAACAACAAGAAAAGGTACAGAACTACATTTAGTTGCGGACCCACTCTCAGGGATGTGAGGAGTTTATTCACTTGGTCAATACACAGTTGCCCGGTGCATATTTTAACTCCGTTCAAAGGACAAATGTGTGTATTTGCATATTATATAAATAGAATATATGTATAGTATCTACGCTGTATCAATGATACACCACTCGTTGTATCAGTATTTTTTTCATCAAAAGGAAACTCAACAAGTCTGGTTTCCTTTTAATGAAAAATGTATACATCTCGTGGTATATCATTGATACAGCGTACATACCACACACACAAATACACACACACACACATTTTGTACTAGATTTGTCGCCTATAGCGATCACCCAATATATATTAGATTTAGCACACCATTCCGATTACCCGTTATGTATTAGATTGGTTCGTCATAACGTATGTTTACACTTTCCTTGGGATCTATCTGCTGCGTTCATAATATCAATGATACATAGTTTTAGCAATAGCCTGTCGACCCAACAAGTTAAATTTGTCGGTTACGAAGCTCACATACTTTATTGTTGGTGTTGTTTCTTAAACCTTATATAATGTTCTAATCTTCGATTTTTATTAATTAAATATGAAAATGTCCTTACGGCGGATCTCTCCTTCCCACTCTCTCTCTCTCTCTCTCTGGACCATCGTAGCAATTAAAAAAGGGCGAAATCCATAAAAATACGAGCGTTGGGGATTTTCTCTTGTGTTATACGACGATATATCTGGACCAATGAAAGATGGTAAAGTCAAGTCAAACCGTCCAAAGGAAAATGAGAGAGAGAGAGAACTGCCTGAACGTTCAGTTGTACGAGAGGCTAATGTGTTTGTAGTGCTCTACTCTCTTCATCAAAACAATCTCTCGTGTTTAAATAATAAGTGTGTCTTATATTTATGTAATCAATGTGAATAAATATAGAAACTTGAAAAGAAAACAATCAACTTATCAACTTGCAAATGTGATTATGAACAACAAGAAAAGGCACAGAACTACATTTTGTCGCGGACCCACTCTCAAGGATGTGAGGACTTATTCACTTTGACATTACACAGTTGCCCTGTGCATATCTTAACTCCGTTCAAAGGGAATATATGTGTATTTGCATTTGATATAAATAAAAATTATGTATAGTATGTACGCTGTATCAATGATATACCACTCGTTGTATAAATTTTTCATTAAAAGGAAACTCGGCAAGCCTGGTTTCCATTTAATGAAAACCTTATACATCTCGTGGTATATCATTGATACAGCGTACACACACACGCATATATATATATATATATATATATATATATATATATATATATATATATATATATATATATATATATATATATATATAACATGGCATTTAAAAAGTGTTGGTTTAAAGCAATTTAATATACCAATACTACTGAAATTTCCACTCATTAATCATTAGTGACTTATGAAAATAACGATAGAAAATATTAATATCCCCGGTGTTATAAATGAATTTAATATGATACACAATTTAATCGTAATCCTTTCTGCTTTCCGTTCACCCTCCCCTCTCTTGAACAAGGGACAAAATGCGCAGAAATCTTGACTGAGAGAGAAAAAGAATTTGAGCTTTTGGTGATTGAGTCCTTTTGGCCGAGTCATACCAAAGACTTATAAAAAATGGTACTAACAGCTGCCTCGCCTGGCGCTCAGCATTAAGAGGTTAGTGTTAGGACTGTTCGGCCTGGAGTCAGGATAATGTGACTGGGTGGGACATCGTGCTACATGTATGCGGTTCTTGTGAGACAATCTGAGGTAACTGCTGGTGATGAGCGGTCGGTGAAATATCAAATTGTAGTTCCAAAATCATACAGACAGGAAATTCGTAGTTTGGTCTATGAATCACCTTTGGCTGGTCATTTAGGGATCAATAAAACGTATCACAATATCTTGAATCACGTTTATTGGCCAAAAATTAAAAGGGATGTTTGTAAATACTGTAGATCTTGTCATATTACTAAATGGTAGGTAAACCCAATCAGAAGATACATAAGGCTCATCCGCAACCTATTCCTGCATTTAGGAAAATGATGGTAGATTGTGTTGGTCCTTTAACTAAGAACAAGTATGGAAACTAATAACTGTTTACCAAAATGTGTGCGTCTACAAGATTCCCAGAGGAAATTCCTTGAAGAATATTAAATCTAAAAGAATAGTAAAAGCTTTGAAAAAGTTATTGACTCAATTTGGCCTTCCCAATTATGACCAATCTGATCAAGGGTCAAATGTAATGTCTGTACTTTCCTAGCAAGTTATGCATGAAGTAGGCATCCAGCAATTCAAGTCTTCTGTCTATCACCCTGAAAGCTAAGCGGTTTAGAAATATTTTATCAAACTTTGATAAATATGATTCGGTCGTATTGTTTTATATCAGGAAAATATTGGGATGAATGTATTCATTTACTGCTGTTTACTGTTAGGGAATCAGTTCAAAAAATCTTTATGATTTAGTTCTTTTGAACTAGTTTTTGGACAAAGTGTACGTGGACCATTCAAGTTGTTAAAAGAAAAACATCTTTCAAATGAAGATACAAAAATTAATCTTCTCGCTTATGTTTTCAATTCTGAATACAAATTTTCAAAGGCTTGTGAGGTTGCAAGAACTAATATTCACACTACTCAGTCAAAATTGAAATTAAGGTATGACAAAAATAGAAATAAAAGAAGTCTTCAGACAAGTGATAGAGTTCTGATTCTGTTACCCATATCACAAAACACTCATCATGCTAAAAATTATGGCCTTACACAATTGAAAAGAAAGTTTGTGGTTTCAATTATATCAACAATATTCCTAAGAGGCGAAAAAAAAATTGTCATACAAATATGTTGAACGAGTATATTTATGGAGATAGTCAGGTTAATTATGCAGTCAATTTAGTTGTGCCTGTCCCACGGTTAGGGGTTAAGCGAATGAATGCATCGGACAATAGTGACTTTGGGGTGCCCAATCTTCTGAATTCAGAAATTATGAACAATCTGGACCAGAAACTTTCACATCTGTAGCGACATCAAAATAATCAACTAAACAGCTAATACCTGAATATGAGCACTTGTTTCCAAATGTTCCAATACGAACAAATAAAATCTACCGTGATGTTGAAATTTTAGATTCCACGCCCGTGAAATAGCAATCCTTACAAAATGAATCCTGTCAAACAGGAATGTTTGAAAGAAGAAATTCACTATTTGCTGCAGAATTATTTCATACAACCAAGTAAAAGTGATTTGAGTTCCCTATGAATATTTGTTCCAGAAACTGGAAAATACTTTTCCCCATGTGCAATGACTATGGAAAGGTGAACAGTGTGACTAAAACAGACTCATTTCCATTGCCAAGAATCGATGACAGCGTTGATTACATTGAAAATCCAAAATATATCACCAAAGTTGACCTTCTGAAAGGATTCTGGCAAATTCCAATGACAAGAAACGGAGGATACTTCTTCCTTTCTCGCACGATCACGATGCGATGTTGAGAAGAATGACAGCATCCGTATGGATGCTGAAATCTCTCTATCTCTATGACGAAATGCTATGTAGAAATGGAGGACCAGGTTGCGATACATAATATGAAGGAGCAGCATATTAAACATCGTAAAAAAAATCCCATATCACACGTAGAAAAGGTCAGGGTTATCATTGTCTATGGATTCATATCGGAGACTGAATTCTACATCTTTTTAAACAAGTCTACGTTAAACACTGTGTCAATCCTACATAATGTGTATAGAAGAGTTATATTAAAGCGAAGTGGACGAGTTTCTCCGTCTTCTGAGAGGTTGTCCCAATAGCCTGTGGCGTTTAATTGTAGTTTTCATGCAAGATTAAAATCGAAACACTTGGACTAAGACACTTTCGGGACTGTACATTGTCATTTCCACTGCGACTATATTAAAAGTCCGGGTGGTCGAGTGGTCTCAGACGCTCGCCTAGACAGATCTTCACATCTCACTTCCGTCCGCCTGGGTTCAAGTCTCGGCTTGGCAAAGTTGGGTAAATGCGAAAGCTTTCCAATAGCTTCACTTGAGTTGTTTGTTCTTCTCGGGATTTTCCCGGGCACTTCCTCCACCAAATACACTGACCGCCAAATAACCTATCATGTACTGAAAAACCGCGTTAAGCATACTCAAGCGATTTACACTAACAACAGTAATATGCTGTCTGTGTAACAATGCCCACATTGAACATGCCCAACAAAACAACTCGGCTCACGTGTCACGTGAAAATCTAGTACCTAAATCGGGTCAAGTGATTTTTAAATATAGTGTTGGTTTTTTGTGCAAAAAGAGGGAACATAAGCTGAAAATAGAAAATATTTCCTTATTCCTGCTTGTTGTAACATACATAAGAACTTAATCCTTATATTACTGACACAGACTGCACTTTAGTAAGTTGTTCTATATGATGATCTTAATTCTTGTTTAGTCTATGTTGGCACTTGAAACGATGGCTACGCCTCACGTCTGATTGAAAAACAATCAATTTTAATTGCCTGTTGAGTTGTGGAGAGGTGCGGGATGCGGAAGAACTAGATTTCTATTCAGTGCACCATGGCGATCACCCAGTGTGTATTAGATTTGTCATCCCGTGGATGATCACCCAAAATGTGTTAGATTTGTTACATGTTGTTGTAGGGTTTAACGCCATTTTTCAGCACACGATAGGCTATACATGGCGGCCAGTATTAATGGTGGAGGAAGAACCCGAGAAAACACCGAAAAGAACCACTGACCCACGAGAAGCTACTGGTAAGCTTTCTCACATACCCACATTGGCCGAATCTGAGACTCGAACCCACGCAGACAGAGGTGAGATGGCAGTGAACCGTAACGGAGAGCGCTTTAGACCACTCGGTCACTCGCCACCCCCACCCCCACCCCCATAGCGATCATAAATTTTGTGTTAGATTCGTCACCCCAATGCGATCACCCAATAGATATTAGATTTAGCACACCACTCCGATTACCCAGTATGTATTAGATTTGTCACCCAATGGCGATTACCCAAGATGTATTGGATGTGTCACCCAGTGGCGATCACCCAAGATATATTAGATTTGTCACACCATGGCTATCACCAAGATTGTATTAGATTTGTCACCTCATGGTGATCATCAAGTGTGTTTGTGTGTGTGTGTGTGATTTCTATTTTTAACGTAGCTTTAACAATGTTTCAGTCATATCGCTACGATGCCTGTAGTGTGGCGGTTTATAGTGATGTCTAGCACTGGGGCATCATGTCGAGGACATGTAACATGATGTCCCCACTCAGTCTCATTATTCTGACACCAAGTCGACCAGTCCTAACACTAATTTCTTAATGTTGAGAACCAAGCGAGGCAGCTGTTAGTACCATTTGTATAAGACTTTGGCATGACTCGGATGGGGATCGAACCCACGACCTCCCGCATCTGAGGCGGACGCTCTAACCACTAGGCTACCTGAGCGGTACTCACCAAGTTTGTGCTAAATGTGTCACACTATGGCGTGTAAAACACGGCACTGAGTTTTTCTAACTGTAGGGCTAAGAAATTTCGGTTGATGGGTAAAACACGGAAATAATAGCGTGTCTGAATATACAACATTTCGTGACGCTTTCTGGAGCATACGTGTATAGGCAGGACATAATTTACATTTTGTTTTACCTTTAGATGAGCAAACCACCCTTTCTTCGGATTATTAAATGATAGATTTTACGTTACTAATGTTCTCGTTGAACCCAAACGGGGAATCTGATTTGTATGCATCTATAATGCAAGTTGGGACTGGCCTAAATACATCAGTATGAAATATTTTAACTGAAGACGTGTATTTAAAAGAATTAAATGCTACATTCTTGAACTTTTAAAGGCATTTGGAGGAGGCCATGCAATAGTATATCGTTTTGGCCAAGAATAAATGTTCACATTTTTGCAAGATCGTAATTTGTAGCACATGTTCTAAATTTAACCCTCTAATTTAGACCCCTCGGCTCTATTTGTGATCACACATCACATATCAAACATGTGTTCTTGGATTCGGAATGTTATCCATGTATTTTTGGATAAAGCACACATCACTTGTCAATCACGTGTCATTGAATGTTACACATATTAAATATTAAGTACCTGTCTTTGAATGTTGCATAACAAACATGTGACACTGGATGAGAAAAATACTTTTACATTTTATACTCGTTTCAAATTGCAGCCAATAAAACATTCTTTGTTAATGTAACCTTATATTTAAATATGGCATACATGGGCCCTTATGTGTACGACTGTTGACGATTTTCAGATTACTTTTTACAGATTCAATTAGTACGTTACAACGGATTCTTTTTTGTTTTTGATTTTTTTTTTTAAAAGCGAAAGCGTGTCCCGCCAACATAGCACGACAATTAATATAATTTTGTGACGCTTGTACAAAGCAGAACGACAGTAAAAATATAGAAAACATTAATAAAATAAAATTTTCTATGGAGTGTGATTTAGAAAGTCGTTGAGTTTCAATGTCGTGGCTTAGGTCCACTTGTCATGACAGTTAGGCTTGTGCAAATAACATGCTGAAAATTTATGCTTTGCAAAACTTGATATAATTCTATATAAAAAAAATTAATGTGAGGCTAGGAAGCTAAAATCTTAGACGACAAAAAACGAAACAAATTAGCATATGTGTTTTTTTCAACAACACTGTACATCAATCAAGTCTAAATACCCGAAAACACTGTACATCAACCAAATCACCCAAGTCTAAATACCCGGAAACACTGTACATCAACCAAGTCTAAATACCCCCATACACTGTACATCAACTATGTCCAAATACCCCCAAACACTGTACATCAACTATGTCTAAATACCCCCAAAATACTGTACATTAACCAAGTCTAAATACCAACAAAAAAAAAACCACTCTACATCAACCGAGTCTAAATACCAAAAACATAATTTAGAAAGATTACCTTGATTGCAACAAAATATCACCAAGTCATCTGCATCTATCTGGAAACAATCATGATGACAAGTATTGTTTTGTTTCGTTTTTTTTTTTTTTTCATTTTAGGGCGTGCTAAATTGTTCTAGCAATGATTCTCGTTAAAGGAAGGTACATGTCCAAAAAGTTGCAAAAATATGTTGAAGCTGGAATTATTCCTGTAATGGCATGAAAGTCTAAGCAAACTTTATTCATATGAAAATAAATAGGTTTACCAAACTTCTTTTGCCTAGCTCAGCCGGTTTCTATTTTATCTTGCTAGCAAGATTTTATTCGTAAAAGTCAAAAACTTTAAAGAACTACTTGAAGTAAAAAAAAGTTGGACTCGCAATAATCAACATGCCTATATCATAATACAAATATGGCTACTGTCATGCATATCTTTATCTTAACTTTTGGTCCATGACTGTAAGGCATTATAAATATGTTGTTTATTTGAGTTTTTGTTTACTATAATAAGCTTGTTTGGGTTAATTTCCCACTGGACGATTACGTCAACTAGATTGTGTTGCGACACAAGTCAGTTAGGAGGCATTGTGATATAGAGTCTGAAAAGAGTCGTACTGCTGTATATACAGAGAGAATTGATCAATTCCAAACTCTTATTTCCTGATTTTGATTTTGTTTTAGTATCATTAAGCGGATATATTTCATGTTTTGTTTAGATGTAATTTGAAGGAATCCATTGTGTGCTCATTGACCTTTGTCTAAAATATTATTTTGGGATTATTGCGAATTCATTCAAAGGAACTTTGGAAAATGCCAGTGTGATACATCAAGACTGTCGTCACTTCAGTTTGTTCATAGTTATTGGTACATCAGCACATTCATGACCTGGAATTAATTTAAAACACTCATTTATTTTGACTTGTGATATAAACTATCAGAATTATTTTGGATTTAATTGACAATACTATAAGTTTCTTATATTTTTTATATAATTTTGGAGAATTCAATTATTGATTTTTACAAAACTTGTTCGCTTTCCTTCTTTCTGTCACTTACTTTATAACCATCATAGAGTCTTAACACTGCCACATTCTGCCTCAAGTGAATTGTACCTAAATAACAAAGCTTTTTGTCCAAAACAATTTAAAATCTTTAAAACGAAACTCAGAGAAATATCTAAAATGGCCTGACAATCTAACAAGTTCATCTATACATGAATATAAATACTAGTGCTAAATTTTATTCACCTAACTCTAGTGATTTTTATTATAGAGTTTACAATGTTTTGTTTAGAATTTTTAAGTCCAAAAGGTCGAATAATCTGTAAGTTAAAAAAATTATGTCCTGGCCTAATATCTAATCAGGTCAGGTAATTACAAATACACATGCAAGAAATGATTCTCTACAAGTAATTTTGGCTTCAGAATGCTCTACTAGTTGAGGATGTTCAGAAACGTGTGAAACGTTTCATTAGAAGGTCACAGTCACCAAAACTAAACAGTCATGAAAAACAAGCAGGGTATCTTGACTGTATAATAGACAATTTAGTCTTGCTTGGTTTCATTGTTGTTTTTACCCATCTTGCTTGAAAACATAGTAGGACTGATGGCCAATATTTCCTTCATTGAGGAGACATACGTAATGGGCAATAGTAGAATGTTTAGAATACTAATTGTTTGATGTGTTCGTTAAAATCTCACTGTGAGAGTTTCGAATTTTTAAATTATCCAACAAATTATTCTTTAAAAAAAATAAAATGAAAGGAGGAACATAAAAGGAGGACGGAAACGAAACAGGAAGCAGGTAGAAAAAAACAAACATAAATTGTACTGAATGTGTAATTCTTAAAACTATAAAAAGCGTTTGAAAGACTCTAGCACAAAAAAAACAACAAAAAAACAAACAGTATACATGCATGTCCAATGACATCGAAGATACTCGCCTACATTTCCTTTTGGATGAAAGATTAGAGATTTAAAAACTGTATTGGGTTTGGTGAATGGAAAACGTCACGAATAAGCATCGTTCAACCCTAAACCTTGTTTACCGGAGACATAGTTTGTGTTCTGTTAATTTTACAAATGTAATCAAAAGAGTGTGTTTAATGTCTTATTTCGTTATCTCTCTCTCTCTCTCTCTCTCTCTCTCTCTCTCTCTCTCTCTGGATCGATCGATCGATCGATCAATTGATCGATTGATCGATCTGAGAATTGTCTCACCAATATAGTGAGGCATGATGAAAAGAACGTCCCTTACGTTATCATTAAGTGATAAAATGTGGACAGTGGGACAAACAGTTTCACGTAATAATTGTCTTCCAAGAGACAAATACAATGTACGGAGGGGCCCCGAGTGGCCGAGTGGTCTATCGCGCTCTCCGTTACGGATCACTGCCATCTCACCTCTGTCTGCGTGGGTTCGAGTCTCGGATTCAGCCAATGTGGATATATGAGAAAGCTTGCCAGTAGCTTCTCGTGGGTCGGTGGTTCTTTCCGGGGTTTTCCCGGGTTCATCCTCCACCATTAATACCGGCCGCCATGTATAGCCTATCGTGTGCTGAAAAAATGGCGTTAAACCCTACAACAACAACAATAACAATGTACGGAGCTGTTGATGGAATTTCTCTACAAATGTTTTATTCCTTCATGCCCAAATCTCAGATGAACATAGTAGAATGGGTTTAATACGAACGTAAAATACCTTAAACACAATGTTCGATGATGGATATCGGAGTTTTCTTATTAATTTCTTATTTTAGCTTGTATTACAAGTTTTTCGATTGCTTTTGACCAGTTAAATCTGATAGAAAACAGTACTCCCAGTAAGTTACATTTTTTATATTCTCATCACAATATGTCCACTTTTCAAACTTCTTACGTCTAAAAACAACGGTATTTGTTTCATCCAGGATTAGTATTACAGTAGGTAGATTTATTTTGCAACATGGATTACAAAATATACAGAAAACATTAGTAAATCTCCAGTATGGATTTTATTTTTCCAAAGATGTCTGTATATTTTGGAATATTTTTGGAATCCATACCGGTTAGCTACTAAAGTTATGTATTTATTTTGGAATTTTGGAATCCATAGAGCAAAAACTACAAAACGCTACAATAAAAAGATCCCGATTTTACGCAAAAGAGTTCCAGTGCGTCTATCTTTTTTTGTAATTCTAAACAGTGTCAGAAAAAATATACAAATAATTGGCATTAAATGACTGGATCATATTTTGCAATTCATTGACAACAAAGATTCCAGTACCACAATTTTCATTAATTACTGGCAAAAAATCCTTTTCAAAACAAGTATGTATGTATGTATGTATGTATGTATGTATGTAGGTAGGTAGGTAGGTAGGTAGGGAGGTAGGTAGGTAGCTAGCTAGCTAGGTAAGTAGATAGGTAGTTTCAACGTATTCATCGTTATTATCGACTGAGAACATAACTGATGGAAATTGCATGCTTCAGTTTTCTTTACATATACTCGACGACAGTTAGCCGTGGGCGAATTCCACACTTTCTTTATCTGTTGTACAATTCGAGGATGAAATTCGTATTTAACTATATGACATATCGATTAGCCGACCGCCAAAATAACGAAATGTGCTATTTTACATCAGTCATGTTCTGACTAAAGCTGTATATACAATTTACTCTATGTAGTACTAACTACAAAACCAGTTGGAACCGCCAGATTATACTAATATGATGTATTTTAACACAAAGTTGGAACCGCCAGATTATACTAATATGACATATTTTAACATAAATTTGGAACCGCCAGATTATACTAATATGACATATTTTAACATAAATTTGGAACCGCCAGATTATACTAATATAGTGTATTATAACACAAAGTTGGAACCCCAGATTATACTAATATGATATATTCTATTAAAAATAAATAGCTGATCTCTCATACTTTGAACACATTTGTGTCTGTATGACAGCATGTTTCTTTGATAAACGATCGATTTTGAACATTTCCACAAGTAAATGACACAGTACGAAAATGAAGCTGAGTTGAAATCGCAGTGCCTGGAGCATTGAAAATATATTAATTTGCACTGATTGATTAAACTGCGCTGATTGTTACCACTGCAGGTGCATCCATTTATTTATTTCAATCAGGTGATACTTGTATTTGAATCCGCGTTCGGTCAACATATGGGTCTCAGTGATTGTTTTTTTTAAATTTTATTCCTCCTGCTCTTTTTCTTCTTCTCATTCTGTGCCATCTACTTCACCTTCATCTTCTTTGAACTGTTTTTCCCCCAAGTTTACTAGTTGGTGAAAAATGCAAAGTCAACCTAAAGATTCCATCTCATAACATCATATTTTATAACTGACCCCTTTATACTACTGATTACACGTACGCTCACATTTCACACGTCAGACTTTGTTTCTGTGAACATGTCCTTTTACGTGTTTCACAGAGTGTACATATTTTACACTTGGTTCACATATCAAACTGTACACATTTCATACTTGGTCCTCATTACAATCTGTACCCATTTTATGATTGGTTCACGTCACAGACTGTAAACATTTAACACTTGGTTCACGACCGCCTCGGTGGCCTAAGTGGTTACAGCTTTCGCCTCGGATGCGGGAAGTCGCAGATTCGAAACCGAGTTATGCCAAAAACTTTCAAAAATGGCACAAGCAGCCACATTAAAAGGCTAGTATTAGGACTGGTAGGCCTGACATCAGGATAATGCGACTGGGTGGGACATGTTGCTATATATCTGCGATATGATGCCCCAGTGCTAGATATCACTATAACCTGTCACACTACAGACATCGTAGCAATATGACTAAAATTGTTAAAGTTACGTTAAAATCTAAACTACACACACACGCACGCACGCACGCACGCACACACAAACACACACGTACACGCTTGGTTCACATCACAGACATCATACATTTTGGTTCACATTACAGACTATAGGAAAAACGTTATCATTAAATAATGTGTACTATCCCATTTTATATGTATGTATGTCCGTATGTGTGTATGTATGTATGTATGTATGTATGTATGTATGCTACTTTAGTTCCTTTTAGAGGCCGAGTGGTCTAAAGCGCTCCCCGTTACGGATCACTGCCATCTCACCTTTTCTGCGTGGGTTCGAGTCTCGGATTCGGCCAATGTGGGTATGTGAGAAAGCTTGCTCGTAGCATCTCGTGGGTAGGTGGTTATTTTCCGGGGTTCCCCGGGTTCTTCCTCCACCAATAATACTGGCTGCCATGTATAGCCTATCACGTGCTGAAAAATTGCTTTAAACCCCACAACAACAGCAAGTTTTAAATTTGCACCTCCACTTTTTTCGATTGTATTTTTCCTGTATTAATTACTTGTACATTTGTTGTATTCATTACAATAATATGCCTGCCATAATTAGAATCTAGTATTATTGGGTATAATCATTGATGAAGGAAAATGTATGTTTCAGTTTTCTTTACCTGGAATCAGTGAGGGTTAGCCATATGCAAATTCCACTTTCTCGTTGTCTGTCTATGTACAAATCTCGGATCACATTCATAGTTCGCTATCCATCATCCGCATATAAATATATATATATCTGTCACTGAGGACAACTAAGACACTATGGTAATCTTCTAAGCTCTACGTGAATGTAACTAGTCTATATTTAAATTCCCCTTTCCGACCACGCATTATTGTTATTCATAGTTCGCCTACCGTATGCAACTACCACACCGACCAATGTAAATATTTGTGTACGTCTATAAGCTTGCAAACAAGTTTCTCGAACATTTATTTCCAACAATGATCGTAAAAATTTACAGAGCAATATATTATCTAAACCCATCTATTTGTATATTTTCATTTGTTGCCATTTAAATAATCCAAGTAAGAAAAATTACAATACCTGTTAAAACATGTTAGATATTTTTTTTTTAAAAAGATACTAATAATGTGAGGATGTTTTTTCTTCTTTTCTTTTTTTTTATATTTATATACTGGTTCTTTAATCTTTACTCGCCAGCTTCTCGTTACAGTGAAGAAATGGCTAGAAAGGGACGCTAAGACAATCCAATTACCTGTATCCACTTTCCCATACAACGGAAAAACTGACTGACAACGTTTCAATGCCATGTTCAATTGACCTTTCGATTCAGCCGTTCAATTATTGCATTCACATTTCTAAAATAAATATTTCTAACAAGTAATGCAACATGTTATCTGATAGATTAATAAAAAGTAAGTGAACTAGCAAAACATGACGAGCTCTTCACCACGTCCATTTAATACATGGGCATAATATGGGCAAAGCCCGGTTATACCCAGGCATATTTTGAGATTGGCCAAATTTGCACACACAGGATTCCATATAGGCCTGTGTATTATATATCAACCACCATCCTCACCCCACCCCCACTCCAGCCCCGTGAATGCCATGTTACAATGGCAATGCTCCAGTGAACTCTCCTCCTATGGAGATGGTCACCAGAAGTATTTCTCTTGTGTTCTCTACTCCTTTGGAAATGGTCACCAGAAGTATTTCTCGCTTTGTTTTCTCCCCAAGTGAAATGGAGACCAGAAGTATGTCTCTTTTGTTTCCGCACCCATCCACACCACACCACACCCCCACACCCCCCGTGGAAATGGTGACCAAAAGTATTGATTTTCTAGTATTCGATAGCTATATTTAGCTTCTTCTAAAGCAGCCCCACAAGCTTTTCGATTGGCTTTCCCGTACATTCACCCTTCAAATTTGCCAAACAGTAATTGATCTTTTGGACAATCAATTGTATCAGTCAGCCATACCCGGTCAGTAACATCACGTTGGACGTGACTAACAGCGGTGGTTGTTAAATTATTTTGTATCCTACAGTGGCAGTCTCCTGTTGAATAGCGTGAGTAGGTTTTAACCCAGTCATGCATGTGATTACATATTTAGCCATGTATGACTAAGTTTGTGATGTGAGATTTGGATTTTTAACGTAGCTTTAACAATTTTTCAGTACGATGTCTGCAGTGCAACAGTTTATAGTGATGTCTAGCACTGGGGCATCATGCCACATACATGTGGCATGATGACCCACCCAGTCACATTATCCTGACACCAGGCCGACCAGTCCTAACACTAACCTCTTAATGCTGAGCGCCAAGCGAGGCAGCTGTTAGTACCATTTTTGCAAGTCTTTGGTATGACTCTGCCGGGGATCGAACCCACGACCTCCCGCATCCGAGGCGGACGCTCTAACCACTAGGCCACGGGAGCGGTATGACTAAGGGAAATCGTGTTCCCAACTCGCGAGATCGCTATAGAGTCCTAGCACTTCGAATTTGAGATAAAAAAAATCTTCGTCTTTAAGGACATATGTATGTGTGTGTGATTGGGACTTT
This sequence comes from Sinohyriopsis cumingii, assembly GCA_028554795.2. Classification (NCBI taxonomy): domain Eukaryota; kingdom Metazoa; phylum Mollusca; class Bivalvia; order Unionida; family Unionidae; genus Sinohyriopsis; species Sinohyriopsis cumingii. The sequence continues at coordinate 38,729,470 of CM068842.1, forward strand.
TAACGTAGCTTTAACAATTTTTCAGTCATATCGCTACGATGTCTGCAGTGTGTCAGTTTATAGTGATGTCTAGCACTAGAGCTCATTACCAGCAGGTACCTCAGATTGTCTCACAAGGACCGCAGACATGTAGCATGATGTCCCACCCAATCACAGTATCCTGACACCAGGCCGACCAGTCCTAACACTAACCTCTTAATGCTGAGCGCCAAGCGAGGCAGCTGTTAGTACCATTTGTATAAGTCTTTGGTATGACTTGGCCGAGGATCGAACCCACGACCTCTCGCATCCGAGGCGGTCGCTCTATTCACTAGACCACCGGAGCAATTAGGACCTATGTAAATAATACATATCGTTTTTCGTTCAACCTTACAATTGCGTCTTTAAGGACCTATGTAAATAACGCTCACTCAACCTTACAACTACGTCTTTTAGGACGAATAATAATTATTAAGAGAGCTGGACTTCCACATAACAAATCAACAATCTCCTATGAAACACTGACCACCATATCAAGATCCTAAAAAAGAAGATGTCATTGTAAACGTCATGGAGAGGATGATCAGTTGTTGTTTTTGTTGCTGTAGGGTTTAACGCCATTTGTCAGCACACGATAGGCTATACATGGTGGCCAGTATTAATGGTGGAGGAAGAACCCAGGAAAACCCCGGAAAGAACCACCGACCCACGAGAAGCTACTGGCATGCTTTCTCACATACCCACATTGGCCGAATCCGAGACTCGAACCCACAGAGACAGAGGTGAGATGGCAGTGATCCGTAACGGAGAGCGCTTTAGACCACTCGGCCACGCGGGGCCTCGAGGATGATCAGAAAACTGTTTGTAAACATCGAAAACAAATAAAATGTTCCTCATGTGCCCAACATGGGAAGAAGCGTTTCTTCAGATCTTTTTTATAATTAAAAAAAAATTGACAGTGCGGCAAAGAGGACAATGTCATTAAGAAAATCTAAAGCTCGAGAAAAGTACGTTTGAATTATGTGTTCTACTTATAAAAATCGGGCTGTATTTATTTATGATTATATTGATCAACTGGAATTACCGAAAAACTGCATGTAACAAGGACTGATTGGGTTAGGTATTTATTACAAAAGATTTTAATTCTACAACTGGAAATGTTAATGAAAGTGCTTGAATATTGATGTTTTGTACTGTTTTTGCTTGTTCCTAACAAAGTAAATAAATAGCACGTTCTATATTAATCAAATGAAAGGTCACTCAGTCTATCTCAAGGCTCCACTGCTTGAATAGGTAAATATAACCCTTGCTCTACCAACAGGCAGACAGTAATAGTGTAGTGAATCTATTCCTTTCTTCGTCTCAAGAGTTTCATGTACACAGGAGAGATTTGTCTACTGCCCTCGGGTGAATTTTTAGATCAATCACCACTGCGTTTAAATATAAAAAGAATTCATTTGTACCACATTTGTCTGATGTAAAGGACTCATTGATGCCATGTTTGTCTGATGTAAAGGACTCATTGATGCCATGTTTGTCTGATGTAAAGGACTCACTGATGCCATGTTTGTCTGATTGGAAAACTCACCAGTACCGTGTTTGTCTGATATAAAGGACTCATTTGGACCATGTTTGTCTGATTGAAAAACTTACTGTACCATGTTTGTCTGATAGAAAGGACCAATTTGTACCTTGTTTGTCTGATTGGAAAACTCACCTGTATTATGTTTGTCTGATAGAAAATACTCTTTTTTACCATGTTTATCTGATTGAAAAACTTACCTGTACCATGTTTGTCTGATAGAAAGGACCAATTTGTACCATGTTTGTCTGATTGGAAAACTCACCTGTACCGTATTTGTCTGATAGAAAGGACTCATTTGTACCATGTTTGTCTGATGGAAAAACTTACCTGTACCATGTTTGTCTGATAGAAAGGACCCATTTGTACCTTGTTTGTCTGATTGGAAAACTCACCTGTACCATGTTTGTCTGATAGAAAGGACTCATTTGTACCATGTTTATCTGATTGATGACTCACTTGAACCATGTTTGTCAGATACATTTGAAGTAGTACGTCGCCTAACTTCGCGTAGTGGTCATGCTGAACATCATGACAAATGACATGATATTGTGGATTAAATATCTAATATTAAATATACACAGAAATGAAGATCTTTCAAATTAAACTTGAGACAATTTTAATAAATATTTTAAAGCTAGTTTAACCTATTCGAAATCTAAGAAGAGTGCGAAGAAGATTCATAAGGTATGAACTTAATCAATATGGCTAACTTTAGCCCTAGAGGCTCTTGAAGAGAGATTAATGAATACAAAATGAAGGAGCTGCGTTGGCTCAGTGGTTCGCGTGCCGGACTCACGACCGAAAGGGTGCGAGTTCGAATCAGACCAGCTTGGGTCAGGTACCTTCGTCTGTCCTTGTGCAAGGCCCTTAACTTCAACTGCCTCGGCACTAAGTAACCTACTTGTGTTGCTGTGCCATAAAGAAACAAGCAAAACCCAAACCAAAATAGGAAGAAACGTAAGGCATCGAGTGAATTATGCGCAAATGACTCGTTTTAATAGCATGCATGGTTCCAGTAAATTAATAATTGACAGTTCATACGATGCTGATCCAGTCCTGACAGACAGTGGAATGATCAATGAAAACCTTGATATTGAATTTTCCCCTGATACGATTAACATCCTTTAACGATTGTGAGTACTCTCCAGTAGCCAGTGTGTATTGTGAGTACTCTCCAGTAGCCAGTGTGTATTGTGAGTACTCTCCAGTAGCCAGTGTGTATTGTGAGTACTCTTCAGTAGCCAGTGTAAATTACAAGCATTCTCCAGTAGCCAGTGTGTATTATATTATAAGCAGTCTCCAGTAGCCAGTGTGTATTATATTTTAGCAGTCTACAGCAGCCAGTGTGTATTGTGAGTACTCTCCAGTAGCCAGTGTGTATTGTGAGTACTCTCTAGTAGCCAGTGTGTATTATATCATAAGCAGTCTCCAGCAGCCAAATGTCAGGACCGTATAGAGCGATTACGAGCCATGAGGTAATAAAAACTCGGGCCTCTCCTAGTTTTTGTTAAAATAAAATTTGCCTTTTATAAAATTAAAAAGTGTTGTTCGGCCCGGGCCCCGGTAGCCCTCCCCTCCCCCCGTGTCGTCCCTGGCCAATGTGTATTACATTATTAATAGTCCCCAGTAGCCAGTGTCGATTATATTACAGTCCTCAGTAGCCAGCGTGTATCATATGTATCAGTGGGAGAAAATTCATAATGTTACAATGGCGATTACACTTTTAGCGATGTGAGAAAGCTTGCCAGTAGCTTCTCGTGGGTCGGTGGTTCTTTCCGGGGTTTTTCCCGGGTTCTTCCTCAACCATTAATACTGGTCGCCATGTATAAGCCTATCGTGTGCTGAAAAATGGCATTAAACCCTACAACAACAACAACAACAACACTTTTAGCGCCACAGTGGCCATATAGCTTTTTGAATTACATTTTTTTTTCCATTATGAAATAATTTCGTCCTTATATATTTATACAAACTTGTATTTCCGTTTCTCTCGATCGATCAATCGATCGATCGGTCGATGAGCAGATGCTAACAGATATCAAGACTGAAATGTACATACATGTAATAAATTCGGATATGCCATTCAAAAATGATCCATGGATCGAACACCACACAAACGTAGACTTCAAATATAAATATTTAAAACAAACAGGTTTCCACAGGAATCATGCAAATTGCCAGTGACTGAACTCCATGGCCCATTTCTATTCAGGCCCGGCCCTAGGATGTGCGGGGCCCAAGGCAGCATACGGAGCCCAAAGCAGCATGTGGGGCCCAAGGCAACATGTGGGGCCCAAGGCAGCATGCTGGGCCAAAGGTAGCAAAAGCGATGAGCGGAGCCCCAAGCAAAACATTGTATTGCCTGAAAGCGCGGGGCCCAAGGCGGTTACCTCGTTCGCCTTGCCTTTGGGCTGGGCCTGTTTCTATTAGATACTCGGTGTCACCACTACCATAACTGTTATACTCTACAACAAACGGTACAAGGTTTGAGGGGGGGGGGGATCTGCTGATTAAACAAAGTAATAATTTTGTTGAAGTGGCAACTTTAACTCTTAATTAATAGCATGTCTGAAAACGATGGAGAAATCGTTGATAGGTGAGCGTTAATAGCAAACCGTAATAAACCGACATTCCAAATTTGGGTGTAAACCTTGTTACAAAACTATCTGCAAGAAAGACAAAGCCAAAATTTCATATCGGAATGCATTAATAAACAAAATAAAGAACCAAATTAATTAATCAGGACTTAAAACCATTAAAATCTTTTGTTTAAAGATTGTACGTTCTGAAGTGGGTCCCCGAGTGGCCGAGTGGTCTAGAGCGCACACCGTTCCGGATCATTGCCATCTCACCTCTGTCTGCGTGGATACGTGGGAAAGCCTGCCAGTAGCTTCTCGTGGGTCGGTGGTTCTTCCCTGGGGTTTCCAGGGTTCTTCCTCCACCAGTTATACTGGCCGCCATGTATAGCCTATCTTGTGCTGAAAAATCTTGTGCGTTAAACCCAAGAACAACAACAACGTTCTGAAGTCTGTCGAATACGCCCACTTTTATGTTGTACACCACACCCAAAAATGTTTACTGTATCAATCCGCGCAAGCTGTATCTTTACCGAAATAAAAAATATCTTCATATTGGAAGGAAACAGTGTTAAGTTGACAAAAGTGTACTATGTAAGACAATAATTTGGAATATATCGTCGTGCTCAAATTGATCGTAACTTTTAATTCTTTAATCACATTGACACAAAACAAAAAAGACAAAACTCATGTCTAAAAATAAATAAGAAACAAATCTACGTTTCCTTTATGTGATGAAATATTTCACTCGTAAAGTGCAAACATTTTGTATTTTCACATGTGGACGAATTGAAGGACCTTGCCTCCAACCCCTTTTCCTTATCAAATTGTGGTAATCGAATGCTCAAGGATGCACGCAAACTGATGGAGAAAGCATAATATTGTTACTGCTTACCTGTATTCGGAGAAAGGAAACACCGGGCTGATCACACTGTTTAGTTGTTGATCTATTCTAAAATTTGAGGCAGAAATTCCAATTTAAAGCACTTCTTTCATGAAAATACTCTCTCCGTTGTTAGTCTTCTTATTTAAGTTGGTAGACAGTTCATTATTTATACTTAACTTATCCGACTTACCATCGTTAGTAATAGGTGCGGATCAAAGCAAATAAATACCATACATATCTCGATAAATGTTCTTCGATTGAAATAAGTAAGTTAACTGTTTGATTGGATAGCATTTCTTGATCTTGGCGACTCAGTCAATCGAGTTTGAATTAATTCTTGCTCAGGAAACGAACTAAGTAGTTCCAACTATACACGGTTATACATTTTCTGTTCGTAATAGCTGCAACGTATGTACTAGGGCAGTGAACAAAATTCCTCAGGGTTCACACACCACACCTATTTCAATTTTTATTATGATAATGAGATTACAAACTGTTCGTTTAAGCCAGATATTCACCGACTCGCTATGGTGATCACGCTCTGGGGTTATAGGTCCCAGTACTTAACTATGTGAAAGGTTCTATTGGGCTTGAAATCGTTCTAATGAAACAAACTTGCATATTTCTACACAGATCATCCGCAGAACTGAAAGCTTACATAATAATTAAAGCTAACCTAAAAAAAATAAACAAAACAAACAATTTATCTCTCTAAAGTCAGAGTATCAATCAAATGTAACTATTTAATATTTAAAAACTTAAACTTGTATGTATCTTTTTCAAAATATGTTTGTCAAAATATTCAAATAGGTTACGCGATCGTATTCTTGATTCTTTTACGAATTATGCTTTTATCTTCTATGTCAATTTTGAGTTAATGAAGAGAGGCGATTAATATAATATGCATGATCCTTAATAAGGCTGTCCTGACGGTACTGAAATCTCTTAGATTCCTTTCCTCTCAAATGATTGGTGCATTCATTTGTAAATAATAAAAAAAAAAAACAAGGAGATGATATTTGGCGGGGTAGATTTAAGTTTCTTATCTCTGTGTATCTTGTTTCCAGATGAAGCTGTCAATTAATGACCCTGCTTACTAAATCAAATATATTTTTAGTTCCATTTTGGCCACTGGCCTTTACTGGTCATTCGCATCTCACCTCTATTTCATTGGGTTCCAGACTTGGCTTGACCTATGTGGGTAATGAGAAAGCTTCCCAGTCGCTTCCCATGGGTCGGTGGTTTTTCCCTTTACTAAATATGCTGGCCGCCTATCATGTGCAACAAAATGTCGTTAAACCCCAAAATCACCAAATATGAAAAAGTGACCAACAACAAAAGAAAGGTCAGGCAAGCTGGTGGTTCAAAATAATTTATCGGAATGGAGATCAACTGTAAATAGTTAACACATATATGCAATCAACGTTTATTTCTTCACAATAACCGCCATTTTAGTTTCCCCCGTATGAATATAATAGATGTCACATCATTAGTGTGAATATAATAGGTGTTACATCGTTAGTATGAATAAAATAGATGTTACATCATTAGTATGAATATGATTGATGTTACATCACTAGTATAAATATAATAGATGTTACATCGGTAGTATGAATTGATGGTACATCATTAGTATCAATATAGTAGATGTTACATCTTTAGTACCAATATAATACATATTACATCATCAGTGTGAATCTAATAGATGTTACATTATTCGTGTGAATATAATAGATGTAACATCATTAGTGTGAATATAATAGACGGTACATCATTCTTATAAATAAAATAGATGTTACATCATTAGTATTATTAGGACAGAATTTTTTAGTACAAATAATATGATTGAAATTTTCTCTAAATTGTATTAAAAGTAAGTTTTTATTAAATTATATTGAAAGTAATTTTCTATTAAAATATATTGAGATTAAATCTATTTATTTCTGTATTACAATTATATACTATTTAATACAGATTGCGCCCGTATGAGCAGAAAGGCTAAACCCTTTTGTACATACATTTCACTTGTATCATACAGTCAGAAAAGAACTGTACTCAGTAAGTTCTGTAGATAGTGATCTAGACGAATTCCAAAGATTTTTCTAGAGGGGCAAATGAGCTGATCTTCAGAATTACCTACGTAGTGACGTACATAGACCCAGACGATAGTCTGTAAAAAAAACTATGAAACCTCACTTTGATATTCTGGTGAACACAAGAACCGGGCATATATCCATATTTGGCTTTGTCCTAAGAAACTGATATAAAAACCCCAGTCCACGAATATGCAGTTTGTTCGCCAGAAACTCAAACAGTCCTCTGTCTTTACAGGTAAGAGTATCGTCTATGTACAATTTTTCATATAGTATAAGGATTTTAGTGTTATAAGAATTTTTAGTGTTAAGATGTTAATCTAACATCAGTACGTTTAAACATTAGATTATTTTAATATTTCCTTACTATTCTTTAATATGATGTATAGGAAAGTTTAATTGTTTGAAGAACTTATATTTACTTGTAATTATATTATTGATTATAGTAAAAAGCAACGTTCGCTACCAACTTCATACTCAGTAATAGTTAAGTTAGAAATAAAATGCTCTTTAAATAATAGAGTTTAATATGTTGACATTTTAGAATAAATTCAGTTATATTTCAATTGCGGTATTAGTCTGAAATATTGAATTTTAGATTCTTTAGCTATCGTGAATCTAGTCGATATCTAATTATCTGTATTACATTCTAAACGGCAGAACTTATACAATGTATGATGTTGGTAAGTGAAAGAATATCGTAGTTTTATATGTATCTCTTATATCTGCAATTTAAGCTTATGTAGATTGATATTGGAATGTAATTTTATATGTTGAGTATTTCAACAAAAGTTTGATCGCCAGAAACTCAAACAGGCTTCTGTCTTTACAGCTCGGTCCCCTCGCAAGCCAAATTCCCCAGATGTAGCCACATCTTTATGGTCAAGTGACACCTGTTTCAAGAGGATTGAACTTCGTCTTTCCTTCTCTCTCTCTCTCTCTCTCTCTCTCTCTCTCTCTCTCTCTCTCTCTCTATTGGGTCATGAAAACAGCTTGACAAAGAGTTTACGAGAAAATCCGTCTCATAAAAGCTAATGGACAATCCTTTCTCGTAAAGGCCTATGGATAAATAGTTTCTGACGGATAAATCCTTTTATCATAATAGCTGCTAGATAAAAACTATTTTTCGTAAAAGTATGAATATGATAGATGTTACATCGGTAGTATGAATTGATGGTACATCATTAGTATCAATATAGTAGATATTACATCATCAGTGTGAATCTAATAGATGTTACATTATTAGTGTGAATATAATAGATGTTACATCATTAGTGTGAATATGATAGATGTTACATCGGTAGTATGAATTGATGGTACATCATTAGTATCAATATAGTGGATGTTACATTATTAGTACCAATATAATAGATATTACATCATCAGTGTGAATTTAATAGATGTTACATTATTAGTGTGAATCTAATAGATGGTACATCATTAGTGTAAATGTAATAGATGTTACATCATTAGTGTGAATATAACAGATGTTACATCATTATTATGAATATAAAGATGTTACATCATTAGTGTGAAAATAATAGATGTTACATCATTAGAATGTGATTAAATATTTCATTCGTAAGGTGCAATCATTTTTTATTTTCAGATGTGGACGAATTGAAGGACCTCCAAAACCCTTTTCCTTTTCAAATTGTGTTATCAAACGTTCAAGGATTCACGCAGACTGATGGAGAAAGCATAATATTGTTACTGCTTACCTGTATTCGGAGAAAGGAAACACCGGGCCGATCGCACTGTTTAGTTGTTGATCTATTCTAAAATTTGAGGCAGAAATTCCAATTAAAAGCACTTCTTTCATGAGAATAGCTCTCTCCGTTGTTAGTCGTCTTATTTAAGTTGGTAGACAGTTCATTATTTATACTTAACTTATCCGACTTGCCATCGTTAGTAATAGGTGCGGATCAAAGCAAATAAATACCAAACATATCTCGATAAATGTTCTTCGATTGAAATAAGTAAGTTAACTGTTTGATTGGATAGCATTTCTTGATCTTGGCGACTCAGTCAATCGAGTTTGAATTAATTCTTGCTCAGGAAACGAACTAAGTAGTTCCAGCTATACACGGTTATACCTATACACGGTTATACATTTTCTGTTCGTAATAGCTGCAACGTATGTACTAGGGCAGTGAATAAAATTCCTCAGGATTCACACACCACACCCATTTCACTCTTGATTATGATAATGAGATTGCAAACTGTTGGTTTGAGCCAGATATTCACCGACTCGCTACGGTCATCGCGCTCATTTTTTTTTTTTTATAGTCCCAGTACTTAACTATGTGAAAAATTCTACTGGGCTTGACATCGTTCTAATGAAACAAACTTGCATCTTTTTACACAGCTCACACGAAGAACTGAAAGCTTACATAATATTTAAAGCTAGCCTAAAAAATAAACAAAACAAACAAAACAAACAATTTATCTCGCGAATTCTGAAATATTTTAATTAATTTTGTTACGTATATCTGATTTCATATATATATATATATATATATATATATATATATATATATATATATATATATATATATATATATATATATATATATATTAATTTAATGTTTGTTTGTCAGTTTAAAAAAAATTAAATTATTTTTCTTACATGCTATGGTAGTGCAAATTTATTCACTGGAGATGATATTTTTTCAACAAAAAATTCAGTCTTTTCATAAACACCATGTGTTGGCATAGAAGCTGACCTTGATTCAAATTTAGTAAACAAAGTTCTATTTTATTTTAAAATGATTGGTTGTTGTCAAGGTCATGATGGAGCTATGGGTTTAAGAAGTAAACAACTTTTTTAATTTTTTATTTCTTAGAGAAAATTATTGGTCTAATCACGGCCATATTCTGTGTAAGTGATATCACGTGACACTCCCCACCCACCCCTTCTGATTTCGCACATTGGGGGAATTTCGAGACTGCGTCTTAATATACAATACTATAACCTTTGTTTTGAGAGAGATTTCTCAGTTTTCGGGCTTTTACACTTGGTATCAAGTTGTTTTCTTTGTTGTTGCTAGATGTTGAGATAATTATCTTCAGATAATTTGGATTTCAAAAGGATTAATTCTTTCTTCTCTGGAAATATTTGAAGAGTGCTCACACAGATTTTGGAAAGATATTGCTTACAAATTTAATTTGGATTTCCAACACCGGAGTACGTTTGTTTGTATTTCTACAAGGAATTGTAGATAGGCACAGGAATAATAATAATAATGAGGACTTTGTATAGCGCCTAATCTTTAGAAGCTCTAAGCGCTATACAACTTTATACAACACCTATAAGATAAAAAAAAACATATATAATGATATGATTACAAAAACAAACACCATGAAAGTAGTAAACATAAAAAACATGCTGATAATATTTAAGGTAGGAAACATTAGGTCTTTAAATTTGTTCTTGCAGTCGAAATAAGTGAGTTTTGAGAGCACTCTTGAATGGGATCACTGTCTTTGTATCTAAGTTCAGTGGGCAATTCATTCCGCGTTGCTGGGCCCTGGTATGCAAAAAAAACGCTGTCCATATGACTTTGTTTTCATTATGGGAATAATGAGTATAAGATTGTCAGAAGAGGAGCGTAAGTATCTTGCTGGCGTGTACACATGGGTGAGGTTCGATAGGTATGTTGGACTATAGTCCGTCAGTGAAAAGTAGCACACAGAACAAATTTTGGGTTTGATTTTGGATCGAATGGATAGCCAGTGTAGGGTACAGAGTAGCGGGGAGAGGTGATCTGATCAGGGTACTCTAAGTATGATCCGAGCAGCTGTGTTTTGAACTTTTTGAAGTTTCTGGAGCAGATATTGAGATGAAAGAGACAGAATTGAGTTACAATAGTCCAGTCTTGAAAGTACTAATGAACACACAAGTGTTTTAGTGGCATCAACTGAAATATATTTGCGAAAGGAGCTGATGTGTCTCAGCTCAAAATACGCAGCCTTACATATGTTCATGACATACTGGTGCAATGTGAGAGTACTGTCCAGAGTAACACCTAGGTTTCGTACTGATTGTGTGAATTTAATGTTGGTGTTGCTGATATTTATTGTTTGAGGTAAAGGATGTGAATGAGAAAGTCTTTGTGTTGTGATCAGAATGGCCTCAGTTTTATCATCATTCATCTGCAGCTTGTTACATGTCATCCATGTTTTCACATCAGAAATACACCTCTCTACACCTTGGATGGCAGCATCAACTTCAGTTGGGTGGCTAGATTTGTATATTTGGGTGTCATCAGCGTACTAATGGTGAGACACTGGATGATGATCTATGACACTTGAGAGCGGCTGAATGTATATAATGAAGAGAACAGGTCCAAGAACAGATACAATTTGTGTCCTGTTGACCAAATAGGACTTGAACCACAGTAAGGCTGTATCATGAATGGCAAATACATGCTGGAAACGGTGAAGTAATATATCATGGCCTATTATGTCAAATGCTGCAGACAAATCAAGGAAGGTGAGGACTGTAATCTTTCCTCTATCCAACGCAGAGAGAATGTCATTGACTACTTTTAGAAGAGTAGTTTCAGTACTGTGGCAAGGGCGATATGCAGATTGTACATTGCTAAAAAGACTGTTTGAATTTAGATGAGATACAAGCTGGGATGGAACAACCTTTTGAAATGAATGGGAGATTAGAAACTGGGCGGTAGTTCTTTAAATCGTTATGGTCTAGTGTTGGTTTCTTCAGCAGAGGCTTTACAATGGCAGTTTTGAAAAATGATGGGAATTTCCCAGATGAGAGAGAGGTATTAATAGCATCAGTTAGTGAAGGCAATACTGGATCTAAGCAGTCAAGAGCAGTGATGTTGGAATTTCATCAAGTTCACGTGACTTTGGTGCATTCTTCATTGGGATTGTACGTACGAAATCCATAAAGACGGTTCAAATGCTGCTGGTGGTTGCATTTCAAATTCTGTACGCCAACTGAATCAGTAGACTACAGCATACGTCATCGTCATCCATCTTGGATTTTACATCAGGATTCGAATTTGAAATTATTAGAACATTTATTACTAGGAAGTTTGCAATTTAATTCGTGGATTATTTTTAGAATATTTTTGGATTTGATTCTTGAAACCGAAAGTTCTTCTCTTTTCTCATCTTCACCGAATTTATAAGGAAATTAAATTGTTTGTTAAATTTTAAAAAGCTTGTTGTTTTAACTCTTTTTGTGTTACTGTTCTTTCGAGCCTAAATACGTAACATAGAAATTGGGCAGCTCGTCCGAAATATTTGTATTTTAACTAAAATATTTCAGAAAACTTTGTGTTGTTTGAAATTTGAATTCCCCTAGTTTTTGAAATCTTTAGTGAGATTGACAAGCTTTTACTAAAATGGCATCAAAAGTGGAAATATTTCTTTCAAATCCTTTTCAGGAACAATTAGAGCTTTTCAGAAAAGATGATTTGATTCAACTTGCCAGAAAATACGATATTTCTGAAGTTTACTTAATGAAACAGGAAATAAGAAATATTTTGGTTCAGAATTTGTTGGAAAAGAATGTTTTGGATAAAAGTGCTTTGTTTCCGGTCAGTAAGTTTGTATCAGACTCTGACGCAAAAATAAAGCAAATGGAATTAAAGTACAAGATGGAATTGGAGTTGAGTAAGCTGGAACTTCAGAAAGAAGAACGAGAAAAACAACTGCAAATGTAGTTGCAATTCGACAAAGAAAAAGAACAAATTAAATAGGAGAAAGAGAAAGAACAAATGAAATTAGAGAAAGAAAAAGAACAAATGAAATAACAAGCAAAAGAAAACGAAAACAGAAAGACAAATGCAAGAAAAACAATTGCAGTTACAATATGAAAAAAGAGCAGAGAGAAAGAGACAGGAAAGAGCGAAAGAAAAGCAAATGCATTTGCAAGCAGAAGAAAAAGAGAAAGAAAGACAAATGCAGTTACAAAAAAGCAAATGCAATTAGATGAGGAAGAAAGAGAGAAAGAGAGGGAATATCAATGTAAAATGAAAGAATTGGAACTGGCAAGTGAAAATCACTTTCATGCTTCCAATTTAAATTTAAATTTTGATCTTGCAAACAACATTAGGTTAGTGCCCCCTTTCACAGAAAGAGAAGTAAACAAATATTTTATTGGTTTTGAAAAAGTTGCAGAAAATTTGAAATAGCCAAGGGAGCATTGGACTCAGTTATTACAATGTGTACTCACTGGTAAGGCTAGTGATATTTATAATTTACTGTCAGTTCACCTAAGTGATGAATATGATATGGTTAAAGAATGCATCCTAAGGGGTTATGAGTTAGTCCCTGAAGCTTATCGGGAAATATTCAGAAACTATAGAAAAGAAGCTGAACATGCTAGAGAAAAAGAGCAGTTATTTGATAGATGGTGCTTAGCCAAAAAATTGAGCGAGATTATGAAAGTCAAAAACAACTTGTATTACTTGAAGAGTTAAAAAAAAACTATATATATAATTTGTTTGTGAGTTTTAAAAAAATATATTTTTTTATTTTTCTTACATGCTATGGTAATGTAAAATTATTCACTGGAGATGATATTTCTTTTCATAAACACCAGATGTTGGCCTAGAAGCTGACCTTAATTCAAAATTAGTAAGCAAAGTTCTATTTTATTCTAAAATGATTGGTTGTTGTCAAGGTCATGATGGGGCTTTGGGTTTAAGATGTTAACAACTTTTTTAATTTCTTAGAGAAAATTATTGGTCTAAACAAGGCCATATTATGTGTACGTGATATAAACATGATCACGTGACCCCCTTCTGAATTCGCAACTTGGGGGAATTTCGAAACTGCGTCTTATGATACAATATAACCTTTGTTTTGAGACAGAGATCTCAGTTTTAGGGCTTTTACACTTGCCATCAAGTTGTTTTCTTTTTTGTTGCCAGATTTTGAGTTAATTATCTTCAGATCATTTGGATTTTAAAAGGATTAATTCTTTATTCCCTGTTACACCATTAGTATGAATATAATATATGTTACATCATTAGTATGAATATAATAGATGTTACATCATTAGTATGAATATAATAGATGTTACATCATTAGTATGAATATAATAGATGTTACATCATTAGTATGAATATAATAGATGTTACATCATTAGTGTGAATATAATAGATGCTACATCATTAGTATGAATATAATAGATGTTACATCATTAGTGTGAATATAATAGATGTTGCATCACTAGTATGAATATAATAGATGTTACATCATTAGTATGAATATAATATATGTTACATCATTAGCATGAATGTAATAGATGTTGCATCATTAGTGTGAATATAATAGATGTTACATCATTAGTATACTAGACCTTACCTCATCAGATTAAGCATAACAGATCTTACCTCGCCAGCACGACTGGTCATGACTTTATTGTCTTACAATAAGTTACAGAAAAGAGCGAGCGAAAATCAACAAATCTTTGTAAAATTCAACAAAATAATTTATTTCCCAAAATACAAGTTGCAAATTTTAAAAACTTATTCCATTATGAACTAAATCTCAATTAGTCGTAAAAGTTCTATCACAAGTCCAAATGTATGATGTTCCATTTGGAATCAAGTGGTATTCCACATAAATTCCGAGATTGAATGTGTTGATGTGTCTTTAGTCTCGAAAGTGCTAATGTGCCCATGGGCTGGAACGTGGCGATGATTAAGAGTCTTTTAATATATCACAATAATATAATCCTAAATGTTCTTGTCTTCATTTCACTATATTTTCAATTTAATTGTTTTGTACAAGAATATTATTGAGCTCTTGGTAATAACAGCGAATAATAATTTGAATAAATAAATCCACCCAAATCAAAAACTGAACACTTCCGTAAGACTGAATCTGCTTCAGAGCTTAAGGCAAGAATGAGTAAAGTTTCAAGTGAACAACATTGATATAGAAAGATAAGACACAATGATAGAGCCAGGACGTAGATCGGCATCCTCTTTAAAACAATCGTAGTTGTCAAACAATTTAGGAATTTCCAAGTGAAAACATGTGTCCCAGATTCAGACAGACGGTGTTGGCCCCTTTTAATAATGATCTGTTTGTTCTATGATCATCGAGAAATAATATATATGTATTATGTTGTTTACAAACTAAATGTCACTTGTCATATATGCCATTAACTTGATTAAATGCCATAAAATGTAGTCGCTCTGTATCAGTCTGCAACATTGTTGGGTTTATTTATTTTGGGGTGGGGTGGGGTGGGGTGGGGTGGGTCTCATTTTCTGTTTATATTATTTTTCCCTATGTTTATCCATATATGCACAGAAAAAAATTCGTGTTTTCAGGCCTGGTAATGAACATGCGAACCAACTGTTACACTTCATTGATTTTTCATTTTACTAATGGGTAAGTAGGTATTACTGAATTTATTCAACAAAATTAATATTTACCACATGTTGCGTGCCTTGGCGAGCAAAGGCTGGATATTATTCAACGAGTTTCTTAAATTTAATATTAAATCATTGTCTATTGGAGAAACTTTTAATCACAGTTATCATTTAAATTAGAAAGAGAAAGAAGAACCCGTCTTTTTGTATCTTTTTCTGGCGCATACAGTGCCAATTTTAATTCTTGCGCACAAAAAGTAGTCACAGACTAAAGATGAAGTAATATTGAACAGTTTCATAAAAAATAACTTTTATAGGTGCTGTGTATATTTAATTTGTATTGTTTGTTGGCTTTTCACTTTGATTACATGTTATTTTGTGATTGACTTCGGTCAATAAAATAATGCGGGGTTTACCTAACTAGTGACATTTATTTTGTAAACAACATAATACATAGCTAAGATTAATTATTTAGATCGTTATTAATGGAGGTAAACATGTTCACTTGTATCTGTATTTTTTTACCATTAGTTTTTCACTTGGAAGTTCCCGATTTTGTTGATAACTTAGCATGTTTTAGAAAGGAAGATGACACCCATCCTGGAACAGATATAGTGTCATAGCTTTATATATTAACGTTGTTTAGTTCAAAATTGACAATTCCTACCTTCCGAATGGCCGAGTGGTCTAAAGCGTTCTTTGTTACGGATCACTGCCATCTCACCTCTGTCTGCGTGGGTTCGAGTCTCGGATTCAGCCAATGTGGGTATGTGAGAAAGCTTGCCAGTAGCTTCTCGTGGGTCGGTGGTTCTTTCCGGGGTTTTACCGGACTCTTCCTCTACCATTAATACTGGCCGCCTATCGTGTGCTGAAAAATGGCGTTAAACCCGACAACAACAACAATTCCTACATCAGCATCTGATGTGGCATCAGTCTTATTGTTGTGTTCAGTTTTAATTTGAGACGATTTATTTGTTTATTTAAATTATTCTCTAGAATTACAAAGTGTTCCTTAATACTGTTTGGACAAATTCATTATTTCGGAATTAGTATGAATTCATTCAAGGATATTTGTGATGATATATGCATGATATATCATGTCTATTAAATCATATACACATTCGAGGCTATTGGTATATCAGCACATTCAAAATTGAAATTTATAATCACTACTGGAATTATTTTGGAACTCTGTACATTTAGACTTGTCAATGAACGGTCAGGACTTTTAGAGAACTAATTCACAATATTGTACGTTCTCTTTACATTTTCAGATTGCATTCTACGGAATGAAACTATTTGTTGAATTTTATCAAACTTTTATGATTTCGTAGTTTCGTGTCACTAAGTTTATATAAAAAATCCCTCACAAAACGAGCAAATATCCCTCTAATTAATAAAATATTTGTTAGGAGTCGGATAATGTTCCAAACGTGGAAATAGCGCTGTAAATTCCTGTGTGTAACTACATAGTTCACTTGGTTAGGTCAGGTCTAATGAGTGACTGAACCGTCATATCCATGTATACGCACGTGACTGTTTAGAACGTTTCCACCGAAAAGTTTCCATCATGAACATTCATCATAGACGCAGTACTGGATTTGGCAGAGTAAAAAACATTCGAGTCGTTGGATATTTCTCTGAAGAGAGTATTACTAGATGCAGAAATTTTCGTAGATTTAGAAATGTTTTTGAGAATTGAAGAGATTTGCCGTTCCTGATTTGTATTCACTTAGCTATTGTTATTAAGTGAGTGGGTGTTTTGAGAGACCAGGAGTTGTCGATATTCTTTTTAAAATATAGACGAGTTTATTTACTTCTATAAGCTGCCATTTCAACCATGCTTTTTGTTGAGGTGGAGTGCTAGTAACAGGGTTGGACCCCAAGCACCCTCTCCTTTGACGGATACTCTTAATTTCTTAATTTAATTTCTAACAAGCCTCTGTGGGGTAATTTAGCTATATTCCGACAAGCTTTGCCTTTTGTTCCCAAAGCCCCTTGGACAATCGAATATAAAGATGTACGTCAAGTTGTTTAATAGTAACACTAAAATAATAGGTTCCAGAAGGTTGGGCTAGCCAAATTTCTACGGTCGCAGCCAGTGGTTATTGAGAATACTGCGCAAGAATTTCATTGGGCTTATTTGCTCCAATCAGATTCACATAACGTAAGAAGTTAACATGTTGACATATCAAAAATATTAAAATGCACATACACAAAGTTAGGAATGAAACTAAAATGATACATAGAGCAATATGATTAGATCAAAAAACCGTGGTTAAAGACATCTATTGGATTAAATACAAGAGTTAGACAACTGCAAAATATAAATTTTGAAATGAGTTTCTTAAAATTGAAAATCGTTGAATAGATATAATGTAAGAATATGTACAGAGAAATAAAAAAATTCAAATACGAAAATTATAGTTTCAGAGAAGAGCTATAAAAGGATAAAATCTTTAAGACCTAATTTATGGTGGCTTTGCTCTATCGGCAGTGAGTAAATGGCTGATGCACGGCTTCCACTACAAAATGCTAAAATATTCATCCTGACAAATTGAAACTTTCAATGACTGACACTGATACCATAAGTATTCATAGAAAGACATATAACTTTTATATAACAAAGACGCCAAAATATTCAGATTTGTTGATACAAGAAACTAAAAATATGATAGTTTCGTTATAGCACAGGTAGATGAAGCATACCAGGAATTCTGAGGCTGACCTATGTGATATTGTTAAAGGAAGTTTGTAGATTAAAAATTAAGAAATGTTCATTCAAAACTGATGAAAATGAAAAGAAAGTAAAACTAATTTAATATTTGAAGTGTTTAGAGTATGTGCTTTAAACGAAAATAAAAATAGACAAGAAATAACTTTGATAAAATCTCAGAATCATTAGCTGTATGGTATTGAAGCCAAATTGATTACCAGGTCAAATTATTTATTTAGTAAATGCATGCACCTAACATTATACATTTAGATAATTCTATTCACAGGCATAATCTATTTTTACTTTTGCATTCCTTCATGTTAGAATGTTTGTAATTATGTTCCAAAGGTAAGGAATATAAAGTATTATTAACAGCTTTTGTAAGAATAATATTCTAGCTAAGAAATGCAAATTTTACATCGGAACGTCGTATATGAATGATTTGTTAAAATAGTCATCTTCCGGGAAAATACATTTATGCCCAGTTTTTATATGATAGTATTATAACTGTCTTACTATCGTATTCATTTCTCTCTGGGTTAGACCTGACATCATGAAAGGCGTCTTCTTTCCATGGTCGTAGTGCACTCCATTCAAAAATCTGTATTTAAGTTCACATTATAAAGTTTTCTACTCAGTCACATTCACTGTTTAGAAATCACAAATCTGCATCTATTTCTGTGACATTTATGTATTGAAATAATCTTCATGACACATCGATACACTTTGTCGTCACGAACTCACGCGACACACTTCTGGCGTTTTGGTTCCAGTCGGTGCCCTTACTATATTTATGATTTTAATCTCGTACACAAACTCAGGTGCAGTTAAGAACCTTGCTTTGACCTATAACATTCGGTACCCTTCAGGCACCTCACATAAACTAGATCATTTTTATGTTCAGTATTGGTTTTGAAATCACGATTGTTTGAACTTGTGATTATGTAAATCATGATTAATTGAGATTTAGACTTATTTTCACCCGCTATTTACACCCCGAGTGGCCGAGTGGTCTAAAGCGCTCACCGTTCCGGATCACTGCCATCTCACCTCTGTCCGCTATTTACACCACTTCTCATTTTAACATTATTTGATTATGACACCTCTGTCATATTCGTTATCATTTACATTTGCCAATTTCATATTTGTACATTTTAATAATTTGGATGCCATATTTATACTATTACACTGTATTTCCTTTTCTGCTATTATAATTTAAACAAGGAGTTGTGTGATGAAAGTATCGTTTTTTGGCACTACAATTCACTGGATGGAGGATTCTCAATAACCGTGTACCCTCGGATTTCGACGCTTGGAATTTAAATTTGAATTATTTCTGGTGGATGGAGATTCCAACCTGTGCGTTTTTATGATGAATGTTGATTTGGGCCAAACCATCAGTCTTAATTACCCTTGATTCGTCTCTGGCATAATTTCCTGCTGAGAGCGCTATCCATAACAAACTGACAGTTCGAATCAGTGATCTATATTTGCTAAGCTATTATTTATACCTTATGGTCCAAGATCAAGCAAAATCAATATGAACTGGTCAAATCGTTCAGGTCACTGATGTCAACCTTGGGTGGGCATAGCTGAATCAATGTTAGATTGATTTAAGATTATCTTTCATGTCTATGATAGCCAGAGAAAAGGGAAATTAGTTGCGACTGATTGGATTACCTTCTGATCAAATATAAGGCTTTCTTTGATTGCCAGTCAAATACATTAGATTCTACGGAGGTAGAACAAAATTACCGTTTTAAAGGTTGCCTACTGCACATACCATTTCATATTTAAGATCTACAATACCGCTTTTGAAAAATGAAAAATTCTTTTTATTCATCATCATCATCATCATCATCATCATCATCAATCTTCTTCTTCTTATTTATCTTCTTCTTCTGATTATTATTATTATTATTATTATTATTATTATTATTAGTAGTAGTAGTAGTAGTAGTAGTAGTAGTAGTTGCGTAAAGGATTTATACAACTTTTAAAAAAAATGAAATTTCTTTTCGTTCCCATCAAAACATATTCTGGCTACAACATGTTTTGTCTTTGACCCATGGTTAGACATAGTAAGAGTTCATGCTCCCTTAAAAAGGGGTGTCTCTCCTAACGGTGTAGATCTACATCATTGGGGAAGGATAACGTGAGGTACCGAATCGACTGCAGGAAAGACTAGCCATGAGTTCTTGCGAACGAACTTCATTGACATAATTGATATATAAATTACATTCTAGATATAAAGTGCATCTACATAAACTTCCCATTTTAGATAAAAGAAATACTTATAAAACTGCAATATATATATTGTAAAAATAATTAAATATCGAAAAAAATAACGATTGCCAAAGTGTGTAAAAATTAATTATTTCAGACTAATACAACAATCGTTTTGTACAAAAGTATTTCACTGAATTTGACCAAAAATACCAAAATAATATGATCTGTAATTTAAAGATTATTTTATTTTTAAAGTAATTACTACTGAGCATGAAGCTGGTAGTGAACAAATCGTTCACAACAATCAGTAGAATCATTACAAGTAAATATAAATTCTTAACACATTTGAACTTTCCAATACAGTATACTAAAAAAAATAATAAAAAAGTATTCGAATAATACAAACGTGTCGCAAACGCGTCGATCTCAAATTGAACTGCTCAGCCTAATACACATCACTTAGCATTTTTAAACATTAAAAATCCATATACCCTGGAGAAAATCTTACAAATACAGACATTTGCTCACACGCAAGAAAGACGAACCGTGAATTCTAGCCAACGAACTAATTTACGCAAAGCCGCATCTCGCCTATATGCCATATGGGCGAATACCAATTGATGATACGCGTCATGCTGACTGTACACTTTCTCAGCTTCCACCAGAATTCAAGGGCTCTAGACCTACTGTCAATTCTGGGGTTTGTATGTATCATTGCATACAAATCAGCAGCAACAGCTTTTTCCAAGAAACATGTGAACTTTAATTAATAACGTCACCAGAAAGGAATTTGCTCGCTCAACACAAATTTGTTGACTTAGAATACAGGAAGAAATGCGTTTGCATGACAAGAATAAAAAATTGTTTTAAATAAAATTTGCGGAAAAATTCAATCTTGACAGTCGTAGTAGTAGCAGCAGCCATATTGTCATGGTTGTTATTATTTTTATTTTCATGATTATAAAACAATAAAACATATTTGCGAGTTTTATTCGAACATTATAGAAAACCAGTGGGAACCAGCCTGATGGGGACCAGAAATTTTATGCTGAAGCACTGATGAATGACTGAGTACGGAACAAGCTTTTAACTGATTACCTTACTGATTTAATCTGGAGAGTTAAAGGCTGATTGCTCAATGGTTTATGAGGGAGTGTGTGTGTGTGTGTGTGTGTGTGTGTGTGTGTGTGTGTGTGCGTGCGTGTGTATGTGAGGTTTCAGTTTTTAACATGGCTTTAAATAAATTCAGTCATATCACTACGATGACTGCAATGTGACAGCTGCTAGTGATGTAGCATCATGTCCCACCTAGTTACATTATCCTGACATCAAGCCGACCAGTTCTAAAACTAACTTCTTAATGCTGAGCGCCAAGCGAAGCAGCTACTAGTACCATTTTTGCAAGTCTTCTGCATGCCTAGGCCGGGGTTCAAAACCTCGACCTCTCACATCCGAGGCGGACTCTCTACCCACTCTGGCCACCGGAGCGGTGTTTTTCTTTATGAGAGTGAAATAAGCAATAAAGGGGTCAAAGATGGTAATTGCTGTCAACTCGTTTAATAAAAATCGTCTCACCGTTGGTGGAAGGTGAGATAAAAAGGAAAGATCGAACCAAATATTAATGAAACAATGTTTTCACACTCCTGCATTAAGAAGTGACATTTAATACAGATTATGACCCTGTCAACAAAAAATATATAAATTTGCTTCTTTTTATTTATTTGAATTGGATAATACTGTAAATTTCTTGTAATTATAATTGTTTTTATCTTATATTCCGTACAACGTGACTGAGTATAGTCAAATCATAAAGTAGTAACAATTGTTTGGTGTATTGTGTAACCCAACATAACATTTATCTCTGCTAACACACTCTTTTAATTTCTTATAAAATAATGCGCTGAACTAACTACTGCAGCAATATCTGTTACATTTAATAAATTACAACGGAGAGAATGGAGTATTAGGTTCCTTGTCTAATTTTTTTGAGAACTTGTTCGCTTCGCTCACGTTTCTCAATAACCTTTTGTGAATTTCTTTGATTTTAATTTATTTATTGCAATACTCCTTATTCTTCTTCTTGTCTTTTATTCTGTTTTATTCTGCCATTATATCCTTCTAACTGTATAAATTATGTCATCAATGCTAATGTAATTTTATCTACTTGAGTATTTTTCTGTATTTGTTAACTTTTGTTGAATAGGATTCAATATTTTCTTATATTTTTCATCATTTTATCTAATTCGTCATAGGTTCCTTGTAAAACACCTCCATTATTAAGAATTTCTATATAAACGTGTTAAGAATTATATAACGTGTTAAGAATTTATGCATCAGCGTGTTAGGAATTCTATAACAACGTGTTAAGAATTTATACATCAACGCGTTAAGTATTTCTACATCAGCGTGTTAAGAATTTCTATATCATCGTGTCAAGAATTTCTACAACAACGTGTCAGGAATGTCTACATCAACGTGTTATTTAATAACTGCTTTCGATTCCTTGTTAAAGCTGTAAGTTTAAAAGCTGGTCAAGAAGTATATTTTATCGAAGTTATTTTATTATATTTGTCAATAATTAATAAATTTTAATTGTAATTAGTTGTAAATAGTTTACATGATTTTGTTCATAGTTTTGCGAACACTTAATTCGCTTTTATTGTAAGTAATAAATGTAGTTATTTCGTCTGAATTATTCTTTCTTTGCAGCGGGGAAACACATTAGCGTTAACAAATATCATTTTATCCCTAATTTTATTTTTTCTTTATTTGTTCCCATGTTACTTTCACTACACAGACCGCTCCGGTGGCCTAGTGGTTAGAGCGTCCGCCTCGGATGTGGGAGGTCATGGGGTTTGATCCAACCGAGTCATAGCAAAAGACTTAGAAAAGTGGTACTAACAGCTGCCTCGCTTGGTGCTCAACATTAAGAGGTTAGTATTAGGACTAGTCGGCCTGGTGTCAGGATAATGTGACTGGGTGGGACATTATACTACATATCTGCGGCATAATGCCCCAGTGCTAGACATGACTTTAAACTGACACATTACCGACAGAGTAGCGATATTACTGAAAACATGTTAAAGCTACTTTAAAAATCAAATTCACACACACACACACACACACACACACACACACACACACACATACACACACACACACACACACACTACATATATTTCTTTGTTTATCCTTTACCTGTTCTCTAGAGATTTTCGTCTCTACTGTTGCTTCGTCTACTACTTTTTCGCATGCAATCATTAATCTCCCTTTTCCTGTCTTAACTACCTGCATGTAGTTTTGACCTTTTTTGCTTGAGTGGTGTTTTTGTGGTAGTGGCTGCGAACTATACTCGTTCCAGATATGACCCATTTGTTAACGTTTAAAACACGTGTGGCGGTGATGAATCCTGGGTACCAAGTCAACTCTTTGAAGGCCATAGTACTAGACTGCTGTTCTCGTCTCATTTGATTCGGTAAAGACACCCCACCCTCAAAATGAAAGATAGGATATAATCCCTTCCCCAGTTACAAGTTTACACTTTTTAAACTATCATAAATATAAGTCTTTGTGTTATGACTTCACTTTGGTAGATGAAAGATGCATGGTGCGGGTTAGATGTTAGATCTTAACAGACAAGCAGATTAAGGTGCCTAATAATTGTTTTGATCTAAAGACTATTTGCACACGCACGTGCTTTTGTCGCTTCGCTTTCAAAAAACTACCAAGTATACTGCATTTGAGCATTACTGTTAAATATTGAGAAGTACTTAAAGTCAAGCCATACTTTTATTGGATAAACATGATATTTCATAAGTTCATTAAACGTGAGGTATTTTGATATGTCACTTTTTTTCTGTTACTCCCCTATCCTGCTTTAAAATAGGCCAGTATATTTCTGACGGTTTAAGAAGTTTAAAAACTTTGACTTGGGGATGGGATTATGTCCTATCTTTCATTTTGCTGGGCGGGGGGGGGGGAGACGTTTATGAAATCCGGATATTCCTTGGAGGGCCCATGCTTATATCCATAGACTTAAACGTCAAAGTTTTTGTTTCTCTGTTAAGTAACTATCTGGAATTTCTATAGGTAATCTCGAGATGTTAATTATGGTGAATTTTCTTTATATTTGTCTTTTAATGGGAGAAACTTCTTCAACTTTGCTTTTCCCACTAGAACCATTTGGCTCAAGGGTAGAATTGCCTCTGCGTCCTTTGGCATCAGTAAAAATTGACCGCATCCAGCAAGCCTTTAAGTTAGGACATGTTGATCATTTTACTTTAAAGCGTGTTAGGATGTTTGCTCTTGAGTCTCTCATTGAAAATTTAACATCATTACCCTTTTTCTGCAATCGCAAATCTGGTTGTATTATTTCCACCTTTCTCATTTTGTCTCGGAGCTCCCATAGTCATATTTTAAGTAGTTATGATACAATAAGGTCTTGGAATAGTAAAACAAGACAAAATTGTGCAGATGGGTAATTAATGAAAACTATGCATGAAATTAAACTGAGATAAATCCTTGGACATATATGAATAACGTATCGAATGTGACATTCATTTGTTGATAACAACGAAAAAGTGATTAATATGAAATCTAACAGAAACATAATCGTTCCCAAAAATATTCGCATTGTCTCGGCTCTGAACGTAGAGCTGCGAATGCACGTGCTTCAAGATCCGATTGGCTAGACCTAGTCCCTTTGGTACGAGTTGTGAAACTATTTATGCCACCTCTATGGTATGGTGCCCTTTCTTCTCACTGTTTGCTTTCGATGCATTGAGCTTGTGATGTCCATTGGATTTAAGCGATTCCAGTGAATGACAATCACTTTCTGAAATGCCACTACCATTATGAGAATTATCATATACATCACAGGAAAATACTTACACTAATACTGACAAATGTAAATAGATTTGAGAATTTACGGCTTCAGTCTTTTTGAACATCACGGCTTGCAAATTGGCTTACTTTTTACACACGTGATAAAGTCCACTTCATAAAAGATTTGATGCTGATATAATGTTTATCTACACAAATCACATGGCAGTCCATTGATTTATGTTCTAAATAATTCCACTGAAGTAGGCTTAAACCGTGCTCAGGTTTAATGAATTGATGATATGAAAGAATTAGTTTGGCAAAATATATTTTGGAAACAGCCAAAGGTGTAAAATCGTAATGATAATTTTGACACCCCAGTCGCAAAGTATTAGAAATGATACACTCCCCCATATAATTGTGGAGTTTTGGACATCCATCTTCAATGCCCTCTCGCCCTTCTTACACACTCCCCTCCCCCCCCCCCCCCGTACTCCTCTGCTTTTAAAAGGGACCATCGGGGGCGGTAATTGCGTCACGAGAAATAGCTCTTTCCTTAGATTTTTTCATGAAATATTGTATAGACATTAGCTATTGTAAAGGGCGTTTAACAGTGTTTGAAACATTAGCTATTCTAAGGGGTGTTTAACATAGTGTTTGAAACATTGGCTATTCTAAGGGGTGTTTAACATAGTGTTTGAAACATTAGCTATTGTATAGGGGCGTGTAACACAGTATTTGAAACATTATCTATTGCAAAGGGATGTTTAACATAGTGTTTGAAACATTACCTTTCGTAAAGGGCGTTTAACACAGTGTTTGAAACATTACCTATTCTAACGAGTGTTTAACATAGTGTTTGAAACATTACCTATTTTAAGGGGTGTTAAACACAGTGTTTGAAACATTACCTATTGTAAAGGGGTGTTTCAACATAGTATTTGAATCATTACCTATTGTAAAGGGGTGTTTAACAGTGCTTGAAACATCACCCTGAAGGAGTGAAAACAACAAGCTTTGAAAAATATAACAAATAATTAATTTCACTGGAAAAATACCGTTAAAATGAGAGAACAAAATAATATGAGAACTTACGGTTTTCAGAATCAAATCCAAAATTAATACAAGAATAATCCACGAATAAAATTTTTGAAGTCCTAATATTGAAATGTTCTAATGATTCCAAATTCGAGTCCCGACGAAAAATTCAGGATGGGAGGCGATGACGTATGCTGTAGCCTGTAATGTGTTGACGTTTACAGTTCCTTGTAGAAACATAATAATTAATCCTCCGATGTTGGAAATCCAAATTAAATTTTACGCAATGTTCTTGTTCAATAGTTCTATATGAATACAATGATATTTCCAGAGAAACGAGTTAATCTTCCAGAGTCCAAATAATCGGAAGAAAAATTAACATATAACTAAAAAAAATTCAAAATCTTCAATACTGGTCACAACAGAAGACAACAACTTGACATCAAGTGTTTAAAAACCCGGACTCTGATCTCTCTCTCTCTCTCTCTCTCTCTCTCTCTCTCTCTCTCTCTCTCTCTAAACACCACTATTAATACTAAGTACTTCGCAATTTCTAACTGAAATCTAAGTGTCTCTAATACGTTCAAACCATTTATAGATATAGTCGGAATGAATATCATCCAACACGATATGGTATAACGTTGTGTAAAATTTGGAGTAGTTTTGAAATTTGATTAAAATCCAAAATCAAACCAGGATAAATGTGGATTTGTTTCCAACCACGTTCTTAACACAGGAAAATGCTTTTTCTAAGTTTCTTTATCATAGGAATTCATTGTCCAGATTTTCAATATGGTGTGTATATTCGAAATCCGATATTTTAAATTTCTAAAGCAAAAATAGGTAAAACTGTGATCGAACAGTCGTAATTGTAAATTGATTGAAATTTGCAAGCTGTTTATTCTTCTATAGAGAAGATGCATGGATCATTTTGCTTGTTCAACTTTGTGTTGGATAGCATCTGGAAAAAATACCTTGGCATTTATTCTGTAGTGTGTGCTTAACTTTTCTCCGTAATTGGAAGTTGTACTTCTAATTACGGTCACTCATAAATAGAAAGTTCACGTAGTAATTGAGTTCAAGACAAGTCGAATTTACAATTAGATTGCTTTTTTTCCTTTGATTGCTTCATAATCTGATATGCTATAGGTCAATTGAAATGTGCCTAATAGGAATTTGATAAACAAATAATTCATTCCTGTTTAGATCAGCATATAGAAATTCATCTGTGATCCGATTTTACAGTTGCGTGGTTGAAATTAGACGTAACTGGACAGGTATTGTTTATTTATTTAAAATATTCATTGGAATTACTGTTTCTAAAGTGCTCATTGACGTTTATATTAGTACAGTACTTTGGCCTTGGCGAACTCATTTAAAGACATTTTGTATTGCATCCTTATGTTATAACAAGACATTGAATATCATTGCAATTCATTCGGAACATTCTATATTTTTGGACTTGTGATAGGACATGTAGTACTAATTGGAATTTAATTTATATTATTATACGTGTTTCTTGAATTTTCACTTTTAATTACAAGGCAACAAATTGCTCGTTACTTTAGTTAAACTGCAGGTTTCACATTCACACTGTTACATAATTTAAGACCTAGTGACTAACAGAAATTGGAGGCTCGTCCGGGGTGAGAATTTCTTTAAAACATTTAAGATATATTAAAAATTGCAGTCATATTTTAAATTGAAATTGGTTCAGAATTTTCATTGTCACTGGAAAGATATTAATTTTGCACATTTGAGAAATATTTGGTGAAACCCACATGCATTCGCATTGGCATCGAATGTCTACAACTTTGTTTCAAATCCTGCGCAAAAAGGGTTGGGGTCGATGAAAGAGGACGGGTTGAAGACGTTTGCAAGACATTTATGATTTGTCAGAAGCAAAGCCGTCTTGAACAAAGTGAGATATAAAGAATATTATGATTCAGTATTAGGTGGTAAAGGAAATTCTGAATAGTGTTTTGTGATTCATTTGTATGTCCTAGCAGGGTTTGGTAGGAAATTAATGCAATTACATCTTAAACACCAGATGTAACTGGAATTATAAAAGCTTCAGCTTCCGACGGAAATGATGGAAATGTACATTCAGAGACAGGGAAAAGAGAGGCAGGTACAAACGGGGGATGAGAAAGGAAAAGGCTATGCAGATGCAGAGAGGCAGAGAGAGAACAACATACAAGAGGGAAATACAAATGCAGAGTCCGAGAGATATAATGGAAATGCTATATAACTTAAAAGAATTAGAACTGTAAAGCGAGCACTCTTCTCCCCCTTTCGACACACGATCAGAGTGTGTTGTTACCAGAAATAGTTGATTATCACCCCGTTTTTAGGAACGTGAACTAGTTAAAAATATCTTTAACTCGAGAATATTGCTGAAAGCTTGAAATGACCAAAAGGGCATTGGATTGTATCATTACAAAGTGTACTTATTGGCAAATTTCATGTGTGAGGCATATCGACAAACGTTTATGAATTGTAAAAAATAAACTATACAAACCAGTATCGTATTTGTAAGTTGTTTCCAGAAATATTTGGTTAGTAACCCGGTTTTAAGAAGAAAAGAAAAAAGTAGATCTGTATTTTCCTCATTCTGAGATAATCGTAGGAAACTTGAACTGGTCAAGAGAGCACTGGACTTTGTTATTACACAGTGTATGTCTTGGCAGAGCTAGTGATATTTACATTTCAGTGTCAGTACAACAGGGTGCTAATTATAGTGTGGTTAAGAAAGATATCTTCAAGTATTATGAGTTGGGTCCTGAGGCATATCGACAAAGATTAAGAATTGTAGAAAAGTCAGTGTACAAAACTATCTCGAATTCGCATCAGAAAAGGAACAACTATTTGATAGGTGGTGCTCAGCCTTGAAGGTTGATCAAGATTACAATAACCTCAGACAGCTGATACTAATTGAAGAGTTAAAGAATTCCATCCATAGTAATGGCATGACCTACATTGATGAGAAGCAACGTGGAAACTTTGTAAGATACTGTTTGTATCGCTGTCTCACAAAGTTTCAATTCTCAGTAAGTCTTTTAGTAATCAAACTTCTGATTAGACTGATCAAAAATCTTTATATCTTCCTATATACAGTTAATGCAAAACGCGGGTGTTCTACAGATATAATGAATCAAAAATCTTTATATCTTCCTATATACAGTTAATGGAAAACGCGGGTGTTCTACAGATATAATGAGCTTCTGAGAGAGTGACAGTGTATGGTAAAGTTGTTTATATTTGCAACATACACAATGGAGAGATTGTTTGTATACCTCCATCTTACTTTCATCTACTGTGACTGAAATTCTTTGGATAGTGTACTTATAGAAATTGTACTTATCTAAGCATACATCTTACTAAAATGACTGCGCTTTTGTCCCAATAAAAGAAGCCTGGATTAGTCTAAGGTACACTATCTTTATCAGTTATTATTGTAGGGAAAAGAATTGGGTCACACTAAACAATTCTGAATGTGCAATGAATGAATTCCTACATATGTAAAATATTTAAAAAAAGCTATCAGCTCTTTTGAAATCAGAAAAGTGAAATGACCAAGCGGAGCTAGAAGTTTTTTAAAAGGTACACATCTGAGGAAAGGCCATGCTGTTTACTATATAAGCCATATTACACACACCAATCATGCACCAAAGTAATGAGAATTAAACGTTCTCTGAACAATACCTAAGATATACAAGGTACTTCTTAAATACCCTGTGTCACAAGTGAGGAAAACAGTGTAAATTATTTTGCTTTCAAAATCTAAATATATGCAAAATACAAAACTGTAGAGCGCCGCCTTAAGGTTGGCAATAAACAACAGAATATAGAGAGAGCTATTCCAAATGCTCTTATTTCTATATCACGTATTAGGGTCCTTTATTATCAGTTACTTTGCCCTTATCTGAAAATTCTTCTTCAAATGAAAGTGTTCTTAGTCAGAGCGTAGGTTGTGGTTTTGTTATTATTCCTCTCCATTGTGTCAATTCGGCATCAGGCGTAGTCTCGGGATCTGTGACTGTAGGAGCTGTGCATTCTTTCGAGGTTATTCACTACTACTAGGTAATAATAGAGCTTGAGATAAGGTTATGGTGAAATATTGTGAATTATGTTCATCAGGAAATTATTCCTTTAGCTAATATATTTATTGGTCAAGCTTTCGCTATGGTCACGTGTGCCTGATATGGATAAATCAAGAGTTATTGAGCATAGTTAACCTATTTAACTACTAATTCATTTTATTCTAATCAAGGCGACAAAACGACAAACATTCATTGACGAACAGGAACAAGATCTTTAGATCTCCTGTTGTTTCAGACGGCTGTTACCAAAGCTTAAGCAACGGCGGTACTAGTCTGTTATTTTGTGAAAGGCAGGGTCCTTATGAGAAAACGGAGACCACCTGAGATACGCGCTAGTAGTGTGTGGGGACGTTATACTGACAACGGGAAAATACATTACAAGAACACACTCCCCCACCCCACCCCCACCCACACCCCGGATGATATACGGACAAGACTTTTCAGATCACCATGTGACGATATACGGACAATGGGAATTGAACATAGGGAATATTGGGACTGTATACGCACAAGGGAAAGTGGGGATGTTGTATAGTGACAATATGAATGGAACAGGTGAGGTGACGTCACGGTACTGAAGATTGGTAACAATGTTGCAATGAGCTGACCTCAGTCGGGACCAAAGAGCGGGAACAAACATAGAACGCTTGGCGGGACATGGACATATGTCACACATGCAACAAACAACATACAGACATAGATAGATGAACAGTAATATATCACACAAACAACTATACAACCGACTAAAACATTTGAGGCAAGTAAGCGAATCTTTTCGAGGCATATGAGTGGCCCTGAGAAGGGCCTTTGGGTTTCTTCTTGTTCTTCTAATTTCTTCTTTTTCTTCTGCACTGTGTCAGGTTTTCATATCACGCAGGCATCCAGCTGGGTGTTCTTAGCTTATATTCTGTACGCCAAGAGATTTTCTAGGTACGCTCGGTAAGGGTTAGTATCCATGCTTTTGATGACCAGTTTGTTATTCGCGTATAAGTCAACTACGATGAACAAGGAATGCATGAAATTGTTGACGGGGGCTGCGATATCGTCTTCGTCTGGATTGGTATTCTCCTTTCTAACTCTCTCACTTTCAGGAACAAATAACTGCTATTCATTTTGATGTAAGCTTCGGGCTGTATTTCAAACTTGACGGGAGCATAGGCCGTCAAAAAGGTGATGCGATGAAATTCGACCCATTGGGATTCTTGCATCATCATCATGGGGTAGTTGTACGGCAAACAGATCCAGTTCCGACTTGTAACATGCGCAACATTCTCGGTGCATCATTTTTCTTTCTTTCTTTTTCTCTGTGATATTTTTTAATAATAAAAATATACGTCTCGGACGGTTCTTCTTTTGGTAGTCTTTCTAGCCTTGGGAGTGTGAAGTCCTCTGAAAGGGTGTTTTCTTCGTCTCTCTCTGCCTTTCCTTGCTGTGGAGTCAGGGAAGCAGGAATGCCTGACTCGGTAGCGTCAAGGGAATTTATAGGAGTTTCTCGTCGGCAAAATCGTTTTTGCCTGTTTGAAGCAAGACATTTTTGTCTGCTCTCAGGAAAGTTTCTTTTGGGTTTTGTCTGTCGATGATCACAGTATAGAGAATGCTTTGCCTTGCGTCAATGCGGCATATTTTAAGGCGTACAATCCTCGTGTCAACATCGGTTTCAAAACAGAAGCCACCGAACGAAAGATCGATTTCAACATAAACCATGTCCTCGCTGTCGAGAGACGCCTCGGTACACTGGATACATGACTTACTAGTCGTTAGAGAATCGTTTTCATAAATGAGTTTCAACGTGATTTTCCTTTTGGTGAACGGAATATTTTGTCCCAGAACTTCTTTTATAGCAATGTCGACAGCGTCAAAATACGACTTACAGACGGTTAAATAGTGAGGATGTACACATATGCGGTGAACGTGATAGATGTCTCCACCTTCCTCGTCTAGGTTCGTCGCAGAATCTAATTTGAATGGAATGACACGCAATAGAGGTACGGAGGTGTGCCCCACCACGTTGTACTCCACTACATCGGAGCACACACAGATCAAATTGAGTCATTGGTTCGGCTCTACTGTGGATCAAAAATATCTCACAAAATCCATGTTATTGGAAATGATTGGTATGTGATCTATTTGGTAGTTTAGTGCGTCGCCATAATGAGGTCTCCGTCCAAAACTTTCAAAAAAGTCTAGACAAAATCTTATACCTATAACTTTTTCCTCAGTTTCAAATTTCATCAGCAGTTTACGAGCCACTTTATGGTATTCGATGGTGACAGGTTTGTTCAGATTGGTCAGGACTTTGTCAAATGCTGCACTGAATCTGACACCAGATATTGACCGCTAAAATAATATCCTTGGTTAATGATAAACTCATAGATGTACAATGCTAGATTAGTACCGACTACTGCTCGATTCACAGTGAATTTTTCACGAACATAGGATGTAATTATTTTCAAAATTTAAAGTTATATATTCAGATGGTTCTTGATGTCCATTTATCCGTAAAGAAACTTCACTAACATCAAAATTGTCAAATATCATATAACTATGTTCTTGTGAATTTAATCATTCAGTATTTTGTAAAGCGATAAATGTGTCTTGGCGCAGAAACTACTTGTTGTGATGCTATTTGCCATGTAAATAACCCAGTAATATTGCTTTGAATGCTATATGTGGTCACTGTTAGCCATGATAACTATGATTTACCGCTCCGATTAAAAAAAGAGTAATCTTTTCTTCTTCAGCTAGCGATAGAGTCATTACTGGCATCCACAATGAAGGTTTAAATAATATTATTTCACCATCAGCAATAGCGTTTGGTCGCCAAATAGCATCATTATCGTTACCCTCTCTCGCAAGTACAACTGTATCTTTCGCTCCAAAGATAATCTTTTTTCTAATTTCTGCAGAATCCAAAGATATGTGACAGTGGAATCGCACATGAAATCTTCTACGGCCATCCTTCAACATTGACTTAAATCCTAAGTTGTAATTTGGTTCGGTGTGAATAATCATGATTTCAACATCAACATTAATAGTTCCTGCAAAGTCTCTTCGTCGTCTTATATCATACTGGTCACTCTCGGGATGATTAGTGTTATCTTTGGCAAACATCACACATGGACCAACTGATCTTGTATAATCATCTGAATATCTTGCAAAACCAATTATCGTTGTAGTAATATTAACGTCTTTTTGAACTGTTTCAATGGGTTTTTTCCATCAATTATATACGAAGCGCTGTCATAATACGCCATAATAACGTTAACAAAACCATCTATAATATTAGATCAATATGCTATGTTACAAGTTCTCCTTCTACTTCAATAAATGCTTCGGCGGGTAAGAAATATCTACTTGTATCTTGAACTTGTAATTCGATTCGACTACGCTGATTTGGTACACATGCGTCATACGAATAATACTGATAATCGCGTATGGATTCATATTTAAGAATTGGTGCATCCATATCGAATGCTGTATCGAATATACGCTTGAATATTTTATTATAGCTATCTTCGTCGCACACGAAGACCTCTTCCAGAATAAAACTTGTATTTGTCGGCATAATGTCATTAGTTGACTTTGTAGGAACAACTTCATTAACAGCCAATTCTGCTAGTTTTTCGTTTGCAGCTTGATTTATTATTTTACTAATTTTTGCAGGCATAACTTCAATACTAGGTAATTTTAATGGTTGTGGTTTTCTTTGTACTAATCGATTTAATATTTCTTTGATCGATGGGAAAGCTTTACCAGCAACATTACCAACAACACCAATACCTTTATCGCGAATAGCATCAACAGCTTTCATCCCTAATTTTTTTCAATCTGTATTACTTTTGGAGATATTCTCTTAAATAAACCTTGAACAACATCACCGAGTCCATCTCCGTAAATCGCTTTGTAAGTTGGCAATCGTGAGTGTACTACCCTAGCTATTACAGGCCCACGTTGAGCATGATGTTGTGTCCAGGCTCCTAAACTGTCTCCTTCGATTTTAGGGTAACAGTGACCCAGGCGATTAATGTAGATGAAACTGTCCGTATCAAAGTAGATGACGCGATCTCCTAACAATTTTAAAACTTCGTACTATTTTAAGCGAGCATGGGCTGTCACGTATGCCGCAATGATGACTTTTCCAAATTCGTAATCTTATACAAAGTCCAGTTCTTCTTCGCAATTTACCAAAACCTCACGAAGGGCGTCCACGTGTTTCATGCATTTAGTTTTGTCGTAAATCATCTGGAAGTAGCGGTAAGGTTCTGTCAATACTCCGTTTTTTTGGGTAAAAACAGTCGATGTGAAATTTTACACCACAATCAATTTAGCATTACTTTGGCAAACGATTGTCTTCCTTTGTTTTTCTCCACGTCGTCTAAAGCGATGCCTTCCTCCTCTCAGTATTTCTCGTCGAATCTATTTTGGTCTTCGGAAGTATGGCACCAGGAAAAATAACTGCTGGGCTCTTGTTACAGTGTCAAAAAGGCATCCACGTAATCTGCGAAAATGTCTTTCTGAGTCTCGTCGCCCTAGTGGTATTTTTCTGTCTTGTGAAAGTCGTAACTTTCGTGCACTTTTAACAATTGGTATCCCAGGTCCAGAGCTTTTACACAATTCCACCCTGACTCACGTTCCCGTCAAGGTGCGTTCTTTCTGGGTGTGCTGACAAGACCGGTCTTGGTTCCACGTTTCGGCACAATGGAAACATAGGTTTTCCTTAGCAATGGTGAGGTACAACGGGATGGTACAAGTCCGTGGGAGCAAGACTTTGCTTTTAATCAATCCTTCGTATTGTCGAATGTTGTCCAGGTAGATGTGCCCGTCAGCAATTGCGGGTGCCCTGCGGAAAATTGACAATATTTACACACGTAAGGATACAGCAAACACACGTCCAAGGAAATGATTTCTTCTCTTTTCTCCTCGTTCGTGTGGTACATCAAACAGGTGGCATTCATTCGTCGTCTGTACAAACTATCTCTCGGTGTCAGTGCTGCCACCAGCTTGTAACTTTCCACGATGCATTTAAACTCGGGGTCGGTTTTCCAATGATGATCGTACTCGTGTTCCCACATTTCCACCACATGGTATCCTTGCTGTTCGACAAGTGGCCTCGTATAAGTCCTCCATGGCACGGTGTAAAAACTGATTTTTAGTGTCAAGTTGAGGGTAGCAAAGTAGACATCGTGAAATAAGCAGCCGTTAAACTCGTTCACAGTCTTGGTGTTTCTAAGTCTCAGCCATCCACCGAATACCTTCCGATGGTCTTTTCGCCTCCTCAGTTTCAGGGGTACTAGATCCATTTGTCTTCCTTGTTGCGCAAGTAATTTAGCCAGCATAGGACTTTGCCCAAGTATTGGCGTTTGGCAAAATGGGTCGTTTGAGGGTTTATGACAGCCAAGGTGTTCTCGGGCATGAATCGTTGGCGGTACACCAAGGAACACGCTTTGGCAATGGTACTGGCTTCTTTCAAGGGATCGATCGTTCCGTGCTCCATGAATAATTCTCGACATTTTCCACAGCACCGCCGTAAAATGTCCACGTCGGAAAGACAATACTTTAACATTTCTTCCTGAAAATCGAAAGGGTCCGAGGCGTGAGTGTGATAACAAGCGTAGAAAGCTTCTCGTTTTTCGGTACGCATGTTTTCAGGGTCGTAGGCATGAGACTCAGGCAAATGGGGTTGAACGGCTTGTTCATTGGCTTCAGTATTGAAACAGTGGAGAAAATAGCCTTTGGCTTTTCTGTCATTCCAAACGCTTTAGGCATTCGACTCAATGGCATGACCAAGTAACTCATCGAATTTTTAGACTGCACTTAAGCCACCTGCATGGAAATGACTTTGGCTCCGTTCAAAGTCACCTTAGGACGTTCGGTACTTTTTCTGTATAATATCTCAAAAGAAACTGTCCATCGTATCCCGAAACATTGTGAGCCATCATCGTGACATGGCGATGGCAATCTCCGTAACGTTCGATGTCCTCTTAGCTCCACGTCTAGTCGATGGGGTGTATGATCCATTGGGCGAAATATGCTAGCGTGTTCGGTGCCCGAAAGATTTATTCATGTCTCCATGAATTTTGCTGCAGTGAGGGCAATGACTAAAGATAGGCTCCTGGATACACTTCTTGCACGCTCAATGAGCCACGCAGAAATTAGGGATAAGAATGCCGGTATCTTACATGTATTCGAAACCAAACAACATGAAATTCTCTTTCTTCTTCTGGTCATCTTCCTCTTGTTTAGAATGGGTTTTATAGAATGTAGGAATCGAGTTCCAAGTCCACGACTTGGTGACAAATGTGACATCGTTTCTTTCCTCGAAATACGTGTAACTTGGCACTATTGGCACGTATGCCTTGTCCACACGAAGGGCCAAATCTCAGGAGTTGACAATCACTTTTCCTCTGTGAACCTTGCGTATTCAGATGTAGTTGGTAACAGGTTGGGCTGACAAATGTTCGCTGATAAGAAGGGCAATGCACTCGTTCTTGTCCTTTGTCAAGATAGGGTTGAGAGGCCAAACATCCTGAGCATTTTGATGAACAATGCTTGTCTTGCTCTCGATTTTTACAGCCATAGTCACATTTCTCACAATAATAACTGTATCCCAGGATTCCGGTAATACTGGTAATGGCATTGAAATGTTCATCGTGATAACAGAAGTGAATGTATTTTCCGTCTTTGAAACATTTGCCTCGAAACAACAAAGATCTGCTCACTTCTTGAAGGTGTACTTTTAACGTGTGGCATGGCGCCAAGTCATATTGCAATTTTTGCATTTCTGGAATGCCACAGGGTGTGTCCTTGGATAGGCCCGCTTGTTGTATCAGGAGTTCTGCTTCTCTTCGTTGTTTGGCACGGTTTGGTGTTTGCACAGTTTGCCAGGCTATTTTCCACTCATTCTTGTCTGCATACGTTCGTCCCACCACGATGGCACGGGATAAACACATCTGCTCTTGATGGTTGTTAATTTGGACGATGTTACGCTTGATGCTACAAGGTTGTCCACCATTAATACTTTTCTGCTTTGTCTGGTGTCTTTGGGAAGAAACACGTGGGTCATGAGCAGTATCGCTTTTCCATCGGTGATATGAAACTTGGTCATTCGGTTGTTGCACGTGTTAAATCTTGTCGATGACTTTGGAAGGTATCAGTTCTTCTGGGTTGCTAAACTCGATCCAAACGGGGGACTTTAATCTGTCGGTATGAATGGAAAGTCTCAAGCGATCGTCTTCTTTGGCTTGACATTGTCGTTTCATACGTTAACCACACGTTAACAGAGAACCCACACCTCGGCGATGAACTGACCTGCTTTCTCCAATGGTGCGTCGGACTTGAAATCTTTAAACTTCATCCTGATGCAGTCGTTTCATCTTGACTGCAAAAAATTCAAATGACTACATTTTAAACGCCATAGTTCTCTATATCCAGGTCAGGCTGGTGTCTTCTCTATATAAAGGGTCAATTTCTTTCCTTAGGTTATTCGTTTCACTTTCATACCGACCAGAATGATGGAAAAGCAAACACAGATTAAACTTCTGATCAGATCTTTGCGAGGTGTCATACGAAAGCTTTCCTCAGACAAGCCGACGGACTACTCCCCGTATTTTTAGATAAAATTCAAGATACTTGCTATATCTTTGAGAAGAAACATTGTTCTTCAGAATGTCCAACCCATCAAAAATGCAAAACAGGTATCAGAAGAGACAAACGTCATGATGCTTGTTATCATTGCCAAGCGAAAGGACATTGGTCTTCACACTGCCATAAGAAACAGCAGGAGCAAGAGGGAGAGAGGGGTTCCGAATAGGAAGAAGAAGAGGTACCCTCCCCAAAGGAAACAACCCAGACACATCTAAGAAGATAGAGAGACAAAAGAAGCAAAAAACACGAGGAGAAAGTAAATTAGAAGAGGAGGAAAACCTGTGAAAGTGAAGCAATAAAAAAAGAGATAGTGAACTAAGACACAAAAGAAATCTATGAACTTTGAACTTATGAAGTGTTGTGTAATGATATTGGATTATAAAATTTGTACCAGAATAGGCAAGACAGATAACGTCACATACGACCATCATGGGGTAGAAAAGGGATTTTGAGTTTTAATAGATTTTGGCACTTGAAATACTATCTCATTTCGAGAGAGGTGGGTGGCCCTGAAAATGACCGTTGTGTGGTTGTTGTTTGCTGTTTTAAATTCGGGAACGGAACGTAATCAGCTTTAACTGCCTTAAGCCTTTGCCACGGCGAAGGCCTTTTTCTGGATTTGCTCATATCGATGATGACCTGGTAGAAATCTCTAGGGTGGGTATCTCAAGCGTAGTAATAGGGTTGGGTTGTATGGCTAGAGAAGGACTTTTTCTCTTGGGTCATAACAAAGAAGACTGATACATTTCTTTCAGACTCCTTAACGCTGCCAAAATGTTTAAGAGTACCGTCATCGTTTGACGTTCACTGTCCTCCTTCTCTCATAGACCTTGTTTCTTCTTTTCTGCTTCTTCTTTTTCTTCCTGTTGTTTCCTTCTTCTTGCCTTTTTTCCTTGTCGCTGTTGCTGTTAAAGGACAAAAGCTTGTTCTGCTTCTTTCTGCTTCTGCAACAATTTCTCCAATTCTTTTTCTGTCTCTGTTTAAAATCCGCGACGCATGATAAAGAAGGAGGTGGCGAAGGTCCTTGTACCGGAACAAATCTTGCGTAGAGAGAAAGTCGACTAAATCCCAATTAAAATCGGTCTCTTCTGAAAGTAGGCCTGTGTTGACTTTGGTAACCATTGCAATGCTATCGCTTATCATCTCCAGGACCGGTGCACTCCAATTCATCCACTTCTTAGTTTTCGTCATGTTTTAAAACGTTGTCGCATTGATTCACTGCGCACAGACGCTAACGCATCTATATAGGGAATGTGACGTCACAAGCAGAGCTCTTCGGATTGGAAGACAGACACCACACTGTGACTGGATTTTGTAACGCGTATTTGGGATTGGTGAAAAAACTCAATCGGTTTCGATCCGCTTTTCCACTATAAATATCAGCGAATCATTTCATTCGCTTCACCTGTTCTCGTCACAAGATGTGGACTAACGTTGAATCATCTACCCTCGTGTCGTCAATGCTGTTCCGCACGGACTTACCCATGTATGTCAAATCATCATGGACAATCATCAAGATCACCGACACGAGAGTTTGGAAATGAAAGATCTATGTGGAGAGAGAAAGCTGTCTGAATAGAGTCCTCATCTACGGTCCAGAAGTAGGAAGACGTTTGAGGTGGAGAAGAAGACCTACGCAATGCCCTCTATGTTAACGAAATGATGTTACCAAAAATGGCAAAGGCCCTTTTCAGGGCGACTCATATGCCTCGAAAATATTTGTTTACTTGCTTAAAAACGTTTTTAGTATGTTGTCTAGCTGTTTGCATGATATGTTAATGTTCACCCATTTATGTCTGTATGTTGTATGGTGCATGTGTTATATATGTATATGCCCCGCCAAGCGTTCAAGGTTTTCTCCCGCTCTTTGGTCCCGATTGATGTCAGCCCCTTGCAACATTGTTACCAATCTTCAGTACCGTGACGTCACCTCACCTGTTCCAGTCCTATTGTCCCTATACAACAACCCCACTTTCCCTTGTCCGTATACAGTCTCAATATTCCCTGTGTTCAATTCCCATTGGCTGTATATCGTCCCAGGGTGATCTGAAAAGTCTTGTCTGTATATCGTCCCAGCGGGTCTTGTAATGCATTTTTCCGTTGTCCGTATGTCGTCCGGATACGCTACACTCGCTGGTGACGAGTGATTAATCACTTATCAAACTATCATTTCAAAGTCATATCGACAATGTTTTCTTATTCTACCCAGTGAAACTCCCATGGTTGGTGATTTAGGGGTCAATAAGAATTTGAACCATTTTTATGGCCGAAAATTAAAATAGATGCTTCTGAATACTATAGATTTTGTCACACTTGTCTGATGGTAGGAAAACCCAATCAGAAGGTACCAAAGGCTCATTCGCTAATTTTTCATGCATTTGTCGAACCATTTAGAGGCAAAATGGTAGAGTGTGTCGGTCCCTTGCGTGAAAGCAAGTCAGACAACCAATATTTTTTACATTAATATGTGCGTCAATAATAAAACCATAGTAAAATATTTGATAACGTGTTTCGTACACTTTGTAGCCTTCCCAAATATATCCTGTCTGATCAAGGGTAAAATTTTATTTCTGAAATATTCTAACACGTTATGCATGCATTAGGTATCCAACCAGTTAAGTCTTCTGCCGATCACTCTCAACGTCATGGGGCTTTAGAGAAGATTTCATCAAAGTTTGAAAAATATGATTCATGAAAAGACTAAGATGAATGTATTCATTTGCTATAGTTTGCTCTTAGGGAACCAGTTGAAGAGCTATATGGATTTAGGTCTTTTGAACTAGATTTAGGACATACTGTTCCATTAACACGAAGTTATTGAAAGGGACGTTTCTTTCAAGCGACGATTCCAAGATATAATTTTCTTGCTATTCTCTGCTTCCAAATACAATTTGTCACATACATTTTTTGGTCCAAAATGAAAGTAGGGTGTGACAGAACTAAAAAGGAAAGAAGTTTTCAACCTTGTGATAAAGTTCTGGTTCTTTTGCTCAAACCACAAAGTCCTCTTCAGGATAAGTATTAAAGTCCTTTTACTGTTGTAAAGAAAGTAAGTTACTTAAATTATATCATTAACACTCTTAGAAGGTGAAGGAAACAGAAACAACATTGTTCTCATGTGTTTCTGGTTCTGTCATTTAATGTTTGAAATCATAATGTGGGAAAATATGAAGTCTTTTAATTGCAAGTATCACAAAGACGCTATGGAATTTAATGGTTATTTCATTTTGAGTGCAGTAAGGAGGATGTAATTACATTTATATTCGAAATTGCAGTAAAATTTCGAAATGTGTAATCAAGATTGAGAACCTATGACATGGCTCATGTAATTCGGATTTGCAGAACTAAGAAAGTACATTTTGAGGAAATTCAGGATGTGAAACTGTAAGTATATTTGTTTGCCATTTTTATTATCAGCTAAAGAAGACAGTTTATGCCTTGTCACTTGTATGTTATTTGTAAGGACACTTTCTTGCGTCTGCTGTATAGCTAGCCTAAATCCGAAATATTGTATCAAAAAGTTAACGCGGAATGTACAAAAGCAACTGGTTTGTGGCAGTCCATGAAACATCTGTTTTACTTCATTCAGAAAAAAAATTAATCAACCAAAACGTAAAGCGCCTATTACGCAAGTGTACATGATTTGTTTATAAATCAAAAGTGCTGGCGTCTGCGTCTATTGTTTGTTTACAATATAAAGTAGTTCCTTTACGCACGTTAATGTAATATGACGGTGTGCAATATCGTAAAATACTGAACGATTCTGACAATGTAAAGTTAACGGAGAAAATAATGAGCATATGTTGTATGTTTGTTTAATTTATGTCCATCAGTGAAGATCGGAAGGGTCATTGGTAAACTACATCTTACCGAACTTACTTAGTCCAAGAGTCATAAGAATGGTTCTAAACTAAGTCTCATAAAGAAGTCAAATCAAAAAGTTTAGTAAAATTATGATATGACTGAAAAATTGTTAAAACTACGTTAAAAATCCAAATCACAAACAAACACACGCACACACAAAATAACGAATAATTTATTTCTCTGAGTTACAAAGTGAACATTTAAGGGGAACTTACAGCATTATGAATTAAATCACAAACAATCTTAATTGTTCTATCACAAGTCCAAAAGTAAATGGCTTTCCGAATGAATTCCATTGGTGGATGTTATGATGCACCAACAGTCTTTATATATCACAATCATATAATACAGATTGTCTTTGAACGAATTCAGAATAATCAATAAGTAGTATTTAACCC
Source organism: Sinohyriopsis cumingii (assembly GCA_028554795.2). Taxonomy (NCBI): domain Eukaryota; kingdom Metazoa; phylum Mollusca; class Bivalvia; order Unionida; family Unionidae; genus Sinohyriopsis; species Sinohyriopsis cumingii. The sequence goes on from CM068842.1 coordinate 38,771,765, forward strand.
ATAAAATTATCGATCACTTTGTAATTTCAATAAATAATTAAAATAAATAATTCCTCTCAAACTGTATCTGGGTACAACAGTAAATGATTTCACTGAATTAACTTTAAGAAAGGAATGAATAATTGTGTTATCTTTGTTCTGAATATACTAATTTCACTTGACAAAAGAGTCGCTAAAAGGCACAGGATTTATAGGTTGCTGCATTTGTATGGGAAAATATGAACGAGATTTTCGGATGGAATACTGCACGACCTTGATGCTCTTTTTCTTATTCTACCTAAGGCTTAATTACATAAACGAAATACGCTAAAAGAAACAACGTAAATGAAAGTATACCATATTCCAAACTAAATACACCAGCGCAGATTTGTCATTACACAACAACATTATTACTGCGCACATAACTCCGCCCAGATAAATTTGAACTTGTCGCGCGCTTGACAGAAGTTTCGAAAGAAAATGGTTTTATTTTTTGTCTACTTAAAATTGAAATTTGGAGTGATATTGTGTATGAATACCCATTGAACATGTTTTTCGTTTGATCTGGAATGAATAGATTTTGATGTTTTTGTCGATTCTACGAAATTTCGTGATTATGGACTGGATTCATCTGTGCAAATTGTACATGATATACCTCGGATTGAAGCAGCGCGGGAGAAGCGTGTTTACATCTGCATGTGTGTTTGTTCTGTCATTGGTTATTTGAAATCATAATGTGGGGAAAATATGATGTGTTTAAATTGCAATCATAAAAAGACGCTATTGAATTTAATGTTTGTTTCATTTTGAGTGCAGTAAGGAGGATGTAATTGCACTTGGAATATAATCAAAATGACAGTAAAATTTCGAAATGTGTAATCAAGCTTGAGAACTAATGACATGGCTCATGTAATTCGGATTTGCAGAACTAAGAAAGTACATTTCGAGGAAATTTAGAATTTAAAACTGTAAGTATATTTTTTGACATTCTTATTACCAGCTAAAGGAGACAGTTTATGCTTTTATAACTTGCATCTTATTTTTGGTACCAAGCAATTTTATGAAATCTGGTGTCTGTCGCCAAAATCCGAAACACTGTATCAAAAACGTTAACGCTGAATGCAGCAAAGCAACTGGTATGCGGCAGTCCACGAAACGTTTGCTGTTCATTCAGAAACAAATTTAATCAACCAAAAACGCAAAGCGTCTGCTGCACGAGAGTACATGATTTGTTTACAAAGTAGTTCCTAATACATTATTGGGCACACGTGTTCTGCGCTTGAGTGTAATATAAAGGTGTGCAATATCATAAAATACTGAACGATTCTGACAATGTAAAGTTAACGGAGAAAACATTGAGCATTTAATAAGTCGGTCATTTTGAATGGAATATTCTATCCAATGTTAAACATGTTCGTTTCTTGAAAATTCAAAGTTCGTAAATGAGGTTAGGCCTTGAACTCAAATCGAAGCGAACATCATTTTAAAAAGTGACAAAAGTCAGGTAGGCCAGATCTCTACACTCAATCACTGACAAAAGTCAAGCACAGAATATGAATTAAACATACATAACTTACGTATACTATAATTGGTCATTTTATCTATCTGTATGTGACATATCTAATTTAGGTCAGAAGACAATGATTGGTTGTTAAATTTTCTCTTGAATGAGGGAGAAAGTTTCCGACAAGATTCCAGCTTTCTTCTGAATTCCCATGGATTGTTTCAAATCATACGTGATGATGTTCTCTAGAATAAATACTGTTCAAACAACAATAAAAACCTAGCCATGGGCAGATTGTTAGCTGCGAAACTTGCGGACTCTAAACAACCAGTTTGTCAAAGCTTTGTCTTTTTTTGTTTGTTTTGTTGCTTAGTGGGTTTTTGTTTTGCATTGTCACGGATCTCTCTGTGACCTGGTGATACCTATTAATAAAATAGCTAGTGGGATTTCTATTGATTTTTATTGATGTGTGATTGCACTCTACTGGTTAGTTACCCGGAGAACACGGTAACAAACAATTAATACGCCCAAGTGGCGTTTATCATATATTGTTTACATGATAAATGCAAGAAGCTGATATATACTTACTGTGTGGCAAATAAGACTTATAAAATCATGCAAAACAGTCAAAGATTGTTATCGTTGATTACAGGTGCAGCTATATAGTCTATGTATAAAAGAAGAATGATACGGTCATCTATAGTCAAAGATTGTTGTCGTTGATTACAGGTGTAGCGGAACGATAACTGCAATGTACAAATTTTCGGATCTTCACCCCTTTATAATTCGTATTTTCCTTGACAATTTGATAATAAGTGTTTCAAAGTGGTTGCATCAGGCTCAAGTATTATATATAAGAATATCTAACATTTCTGCATATTTAACAGTTTCATATTTTTTTAATGTTCTGCCTTTGACTACACATTGTATTGAGGAGTTTGGCATTAACTGAATTGTAAATTTAAGCCATATATATTGTCATAGTATGTTGTTGATTTAAGTTTTCTCTCAAATAAACTAGTACCTTTTTCACTAATATACTGGCATGTACATGTATGTCGTGTGTGTATGTGTGTTAACTTTTAACGTAGCTTTAACAATTTTAGCCATACTGCTACAAATTCTGCAGTGTGGCAGTTTATAGTGATGGCTTTTAAAATGTTGGTATAAAGCAAGCTACTATATCAGTTCTGTTGGTATATCAATTATGATCAGATATCATCCCGTGATCAGATATCATCCCATTATCAGATATCATCCCATTATCAGATATCCACCCATTGCGCTTTAATGCACACATATAAATAGTGTTTTAACGTTAGGTAACCGGTTCAATAGTCTGTGATGAATTTCCGCTGAGTATTCATTAGCTTAGCAACAAAATATTGATAAAAAATTAATAATCCCAGTTTTCTAAATGAATGAAACATGGTGCAGAATTTTATCGAAATTATCCTCCCTTCCCCCCCTTCATAAATAATCCAATGGCACTTTAATTTATTCTTTCTAATGTAGAACATGCATGGACTATAAGACATCATCGTTAATCCACATCTTACAATTTGTCCTGATTCAATGTTCTTAGTATGATAATGGATTATAAGATGTCATCGTTTGTCCACATCTCAAAATTTGACCTGATTCTATGTTTTTGGTATGATAATGAACTTCAAGATGTCATCGTTAGTTCACATCTCAAAATTTGACGGATTCCATATTCTTGGTATGATAATGAACTTATATCTTAATCAGCCCAAAAATATTCTGATGGTTTGATAGTCATCAGCCAATATATAGTCTGATGGTTTGATATTTATTCCTCGAACAAGGATTACAGATGAATTGTTTCGATTTAATCCCATATTTTGTTTTCTCTACACTATACAGATTTAAATATTTAACATGATTCATCTATTATGTAACGATATTGTACTGAGTATTTCTTTAATTGTTATCTAACTACTCAGGGAGGGAGTGAGCGAGATCCTGATTTATTGTATATAATTCTTAAATTGATTTTTATTGAACGCGACAGTGTTAATATCAGTTCATTTTCTAAATGACCCGAATCATTCTTTTTTATTCTGTAAGCAACTATTAGAGTTATTATCTTGGCCTGAGTCAAGGACATTGTCTTCACCGTGCTCTTTACTCTACTTTCAATAACAGACCTTCTAATTAAAAATATTATTTTATCATCTAAACATTTGTAACCTTCCAGAATGAAATTTACCATTAGGTTATATTCTTTTTATAGAAAATGCTAATTGTATGACCTGAAGTCATTTAGAGGTCTATATTATCTTGTTTATTGGAAAAAAATTATTTATTCGTGCTGTATCATCTAGTGTCCATTGTTTCCTTTGGGTTGGAATTTGTTTATTCAAATTATTTATTCACTTGAAACACAGAGTGCTCGTACAAATAATATTCTTGGAAACAGAGACTTGGATTTAAAGTGAAATTCAAATAAGGATATATTCTTAGATTGTATTATAGCGATTCAACAAAAGTCCGTTGGCACATCGCTATGACCCTGGCCATCACAAGCACATCAACACTTTCAGCGTTTAATTTATTTAGAATGCCACTAAATTTTATTCATAACTTGAATCATAAGGACTTGCATTAGTAATTATAGGATTATTTAGGATTTAATTCGCAATACCGTAAGTTCTTTTCCCATTTTTCACTTGGTACTCTAGGAAAATAAATTATTTATTGAATTTTACAAAACTTGTTGCTTCACACTCATTTCTATTAGTTATTTTAAGATCCCATAAGCTCTCTCTCCCTCTCTCTCTCTCTCTCTCTCTCTCTCCATTATACTTTACGCCATAGTCTTATAAGCTTATAAGCCTGTAATTAATAGGTTAGAGTTTTCTCTCCACTCCACCCACCCCCACTCCCCGCCCTGGTCTTCTTCAGCTGATGATTGTGCTACCAGCACTGTTCCTCTGTCTGTCCATCAGTTAAGGAATTCCATCTACAGCAGTGAAGAAACTGTAAAGATTTGTCAGTGTGATTAGGTACAGCCTGTAATAATATTTTATATCGTCTAGTTATGATCTTTCCTTTAACTTTACCAAGACTTCTTTCCTAACATCCATTCCTTTAACTTTACCAAGACTTCTTTCCGAACAATTATTCCTTTAACTTTATCAAGACTGAGGCAGGTCTGGTTAGACAGAAATCTCTAATTTTTAAAAGAAACAAATAAAACTTAATTTCGCCCTGAGTATTGCACATACTAATATAAAGGACGTGAGGTATTATCGTGAAGGCCGAGAATAAAATAAATATTTAGGATTATTTACATTTGCCATACCACAGGTAGTGGCATAGCATGAATTTCTGCCACCGCTATCCCCAGCCCCTAGGATAGAATCCCATTTCCCCCGACAGGGTAGGATATACGCAACCTATTACAGAAGCCTCCCAGCCAGTGTAGGGACCAAATCCTCTTGGATAGAAGCACACACCCACCCACCCCCGACAGGGGTAGGACAAGAGACCCCTTGGACAAAAGCCAATCATGGGGTGGAAAAAATCCCCCTCCCCAAGGTTACATCTCTTGAGATAAATAATTATATTATGGTTTTGATTGGTTTAATCACGGACTATGCCGCATAGCAATTTTAACATAATTTTAAGAAGAAAATATTTGTTCTAAGTAATATCATTGTTTAAATTGAACCTTATATTATATGCTTGATATTTTTCATCACATAATTCTGCACTTCGGCATATTTAAACAGTAAACTGGTTAAAACTGGAAATGCCCCAGCTGAAGCGTGTAATCGTCTAAATCATTTGCGAACACGCTATACTGAACCAGAATTGCGCAATGAAATGCATTTAAATGTGAAAGTAACAAAATGTATGTTGGAGTACATTTGTACCGGTAACACCTGTCAATAACAAACTAGTAATATGCAATGTACTTTTATTCTTTTGCCGGTACACACCTACCTTTGTTGAAACTATATGGATTTGTATTAAGAACAAGGATGGAGTTAGTTAAGGTATGATGTCAACGATAAAGGAAGCCAGTACACAAGTCCACTACCGGACGGCAGTGTGAACAAGACCCATTGCTGTTCTATGGACTTGATGACTTGTTTACAGGATTTTTGTTTAATTTGTGTTTATTTGTAACACTCCAAGTATAATAAAGAGACCATTCTACATATCGTAAATATAGTAACAATAAATAAATAAAATCAAAATTGAATATATAAACAGGTCTAAAACTGGGCGATGAAAATGCATAATACTGTAATCATGCACTACAAGGTGGCCTTTGTTCTAAGGGGCTTTTGTTCTACCCCTGTTGGGGGAATCTGTCCTACGGGGCTTTTTTCCTGCAATATTCTAGCCCGAAAAGGCAAAAGTTAATTTAGTTTCCGAGTGGGGGGGGGGGGACGTTCCCAGTGAAAAAAAGTTGATTCCTGGGAATTTGGGCGATTACTATGGCATTGTTACCATCTTCACTCCCAATTACAAACTAAGTTTGAATGAAATGAAGTAATAAAACTTGTTAGCATTTTTCCAGTAATTTAGACCTGAATTGTTCTCTATAAAGGAGCATACATTCCTATCATATAACCATGCTATTGTTGCAAAGACAACGGATATCCACTCATTGTGTACACAAGTATTTCTCTTTTTAGATTTAGACGCAAAGGGCAATAAGGGTTGGGACTGAAATAAGATCATGTTAAGTATGTGTGCATGTGTTTGTATATAAAGTTTGCTACCAATTTACCTTAAAATAATTTTCCCCCTTAATATGTCCACGTCATGATAGGTTTCATGCTGACATAATGTTTTATCTGAACGAATCACATGCATAAGCAATTAAATGACAGTTTAATTAATTTCTATTATAAACAGTTATGTTGAAATACGCTTACAGCTGTTGATTACATCTAAGTATTACAATTAATTGTTCAGCTATTGCATGGATTTCACAAGACGGAATAGCGACAGTGTATATAATACTTAAATATAATGCATGGAGTTAGATAGGCTTAAAATTAGGTCAACATACTCCAAGAAATTGTAATTTATCTTTTTTCATGTTCCAACATACTCTAAGGAATTGTAAAGTATATTTTCTAATAAACAGAAAATTAATAAGATAAACTCATTAGTATGATGATAACTTCATATTATGTCCCAAATCCCCTCTTTCGGTTGATCACAACCTTCAGGATACTTTGACCTAAATCACAATGTCATGACAAAACTCTGACTCATATGTGTTCCTGAATAGTTTTATATAAAATTCAGAAATATCGAGGAAATAAACGTCATAATGACTTACGTGACGAACATGCAGTGTATCATGGTGAACTTAAAGGAATGGATTTTAGGAAAGAAGTCTTGATAAAGTTAAAGGAATGGATGTTAGGAAAGAAGTCTTGGTAAAGTTAAAGGAATGGATTTTAGGAAAGAAATCTTGATAAAGTTAAAGGAATGGATGTTAGGAAAGAAGTCTTGGTAAAGTTAAAGTAATGGATGTTAGGAAAGAAGTCTTGGTAAAGTTAAAGTAATGGATGTTAGGAAAGAAGTCTTGGTAAAGTTAAAGGAATGGATTTTAGGAAAGAAATCTTGATAAAGTTAAAGGAATTGATGTTAGGAAAGAAGTCTTGGTAAAGTTAAAGGAATGGATTTAGGAAAGAAGCTTGATAAAGTTAAAGGAATGGATGTTAGGAAAGAAATCTTGATAAAGTTAAAGGAATGGGTGTTAGGAAAGAAGTCTTGGTAAGGTTAAAGGAATGGATTTTAGGAAAGAAGTCTTGGTAAAGTTACAGGAATGGATGTTCGTAAAGAAGTCTTGGTAAAGTTAAAGGAATTGATTTTAGGAAAGAAGTCTTGGTAAAGTTAAAGTAATGGATGTTAGGAAAGAAGTCTCGGTAAAGTTAAAGGAATGGATTTTAGGAAAGAAGTCTTGGTAAAGTTACAGGAATGGATGTTCGTAAAGAAGTCTTGGTAAAGTTAAAGGAATTGATTTTAGGAAAGAAGTCTTGGTAAAGTTCAAGTAATGGATGTTAGGAAAGAAGTCTTGGTAAAGTTAAAGGAATTGATTTTAGGAAAGAAGTCTTTTTAAAGTTAACGGAATGGGTGTTAGGAAAGAAGTCTTGGTAAAGTTAAAGGAATGGACTTTAGGAAAGAAGTCTTGATAAAGTTAAAGGAATGGATTTTAGGAAAGAAATAATAGTTAAGTTAAAGGAATGGGTGTTAGGAAACAGGCTTGGTAAAGTTAAAGAAAGGAATGTTAGGGAAAAAAATAGTTAAGTTAAAGGAATGGGTATTAGGAAAGAAGTCTTGGTAAAGTTAAAGCAATGGATGTTAGGAAAGAAGTCTTGTTAAAGTTAAAGGAATGGATTTTAAGAAAGAAGTCTTGGTAAAGTTAAAGTAATGGATGTTAGGAAAGAAGTCTTGGTAAAGTTAAAGGAATGGATTTTAGGAAAGAAGTCTTGGTAAAGTTACAGGAATGGATGTTCGTAAAGAAGTCTTGGTAAAGTTAAAGGAATTGATTTTAGGAAAGAAGTCTTGGTAAAGTTAAAGGAATTGATTTTAGGAAAGAAGTCTTTTTAAAGTTAACGGAATGGGTGTTAGGAAAGAAGTCTTGGTAAAGTTAAAGGAATGGACTTTAGGAAAGAAGTCTTGATAAAGTTAAAGGAATGGATTTTAGGAAAGAAATAATAGTTAAGTTAAAGGAATGGGTGTTAGGAAACAGGCTTGGTAAAGTTAAAGAAAGGAATGTTAGGAAAAAAAATAGTTAAGTTAAAGGAATGGGTATTAGGAAAGAAGTCTTGGTAAAGTTAAAGGAATGGGTGTTAGGAAAGAAGTCTTGTTAAAGTTAAAGGAATGGATTTTAGGAAAGAAGTCTTGGTACAGTTAAAGGAATGGATGTTCGGAAAGAAGTCTTGATAAAGTTAAAGGAATGGATTTTATGGGAGAAGTCCTGGTAAAGTTAAAGGAAGGAATATTCGGAAAGAAGTCTTGATAAAGTTAAAGGAATGGATGTTCGGAAAGAAGTCTTGGTAAAGTTAAAGGAATGGATGTTAGGAAAGAAGTCTTGGTAAAGTTAAAGTAATGGATGTTAGGAAAGAAGTCTTGGTAAAGTTAAAGGAATGGATTTTAGGAAAGAAATCTTGATAAAGTTAAAGGAATTGATGTTAGGAAAGAAGTCTTGGTAAAGTTAAAGGAATGGATTTTAGGAAAGAAGTCTTGATAAAGTTAAAGGAATGGATGTTAGGAAAGAAATCTTGATAAAGTTAAAGGAATGGGTATTAGGAAAGAAGTCTTGGTAAGGTTAAAGGAATGGATTTTAGGAAAGAAGTCTTGGTAAAGTTACAGGAATGGATGTTCGTAAAGAAGTCTTGGTAAAGTTAAAGGAATTGATTTTAGGAAAGAAGTCTTGGTAAAGTTAAAGTAATGGATGTTAGGAAAGAAGTCTTGGTAAAGTTAAAGGAATGGATTTTAGGAAAGAAGTCTTGGTAAAGTTACAGGAATGGATGTTCGTAAAGAAGTCTTGGTAAAGTTAAAGGAATTGATTTTAGGAAAGAAGTCTTGGTAAAGTTAAAGGAATTGATTTTAGGAAAGAAGTCTTTTTAAAGTTAACGGAATGGGTGTTAGGAAAGAAGTCTTGGTAAAGTTAAAGGAATGGACTTTAGGAAAGAAGTCTTGATAAAGTTAAAGGAATGGATTTTAGGAAAGAAATAGTAGTTAAGTTAAAGGAATGGGTGTTAGGAAACAGGCTTGGTAAAGTTAAAGAAAGGAATGTTAGGAAAAAAAATAGTTAAGTTAAAGGAATGGGTATTAGGAAAGAAGTCTTGGTAAAGTTACAGGAATGGATGTTCGGAAAGAAGTCTAGGTAAAGTTAAAGGAATGGATTTTAGGAAAGAAGTCTTGGTAAAGTTAAAGAAATGGATTTTAGGAAAGAAATAATAGATAAGTTAAAGGAATGGGTGTTAGGAAAGAAGTCTTGGTACAGTTAAAGGAATGGATGTTCGGAAAGAAGTCTTGATAAAGTTAAAGGAATGGATTTTATGGGAGAAGTCCTGGTAAAGTTAAAGGAAGGAATATTCGGAAAGAAGTCTTGATAAAGTTAAAGGAATGGATGTTCGGAAAGAAGTCTTGGTAAAGTTAAAGAAATGGATTTTAGGAAAGAAGTCTTGGTAAAGTTAAAGGAAGGAATGTTAGGAAAGAAGTCCTGATAAAGTTAAAGGAATGAATGTTAGGAAAGAAATAATAGTTAAGTTAAAGGAATGGATTTTAGGAAAGAAGTCTTGGTCAAGTTAAAGGAAGGAATGTTAGGAAAAAAATAATAGTCAAGTTAAAGGAATGGGTGTTAGGAAAGAAGTCTTGGTAAAGTTCAAGGAATGGATTTTAGCAAAGAAGTCTTGGTACAGTTAAAGGAATGGATTTTTGGGAAAGACGTCTTGGTAAAGTTAAAGGAATGGATGCTTAGAAAGAAGGCAAGGTTAAGTTAAAGTAATGGATGAATGGAAAAAGTCGTTTCACAAGTTTGAGAAAAAAGAAGAAGACATAAAGATGGACATTATCTTTCCAAGACAGTAATTAAAAACCGAATTATTCTCCATACAGGCACAGGGCCAGATGAGGGGAGGGGAGCACTTGTCATACCCACTACCCCAGTCTAGTGAGCACTCCTGGTTGCCGTGAATAAACTTACATGTGTTTTAATAAACCATATATAAGTCTAACCCGTCGAATACTTAGCCTAATATAGCTATAATAATTATACACTTATAAAGCACAGTTTAAGGTCTGCCCTCAGGGTGTATTTGTAGATATATAAACCACCACACTCGCACACAGCTGGGTGCGCTGGGCTTCCCAAAGACTTAATAGGGCTATGTAAAGACACACGCATCATATAATCATGCTGTTGTTGCAAGGGCAAAATACATCCACTCATGGTATACCCAAGTATATCTCTTTTTTTAAATTTTGACGCAAGAGACAATAAGGGTTGGAACTACAATAACAGCCTGTACTGCAGGATTGTCTGTACACGTATATAACGTCTTCAACCAATTTATTTTAAATTATTCCCCCCTCCCCCCGTAACAGGTCCACTTCGTAAGAGTTGTCGTGTTGGAATAATTTTTCATATTAAAGAATCGCGTGTATAAATTCTGAAAAGCAGCATATTAACTCGTATTATAAACAATTCCATTCACGTAAGTTTTAGTTGTTCTACTATTGTGTAGACTCTATAAGACAACTGGCGACAGTGCATGGAATACGTATGCGTAATGCAAGGAATTAGATAGATTGAAATTAGTTCAACATACTCCAATGAATTGAAGATTATATTTTATATTTTATAATAACTGGATATAGGTAAGATAACTGTTGCCCCGGTAAACAGAAAATCAAGAGAACCCTCATTAAAAGAATTTACATCGATTCTACTGCGTATGGTCTAAAGCCCTTCTCTCGGTTAATGACAAACCCCGCTTTTCTTTGACTTAGTTCACACTATAATGACACAAATCTGAGTCCTACAAGGTTATGAATCGTTTCAAATAACACTCAGAAGTATCTGAGGAATTTACTTATAATAATTTGTATGATGTACATTCAATGTACCATAGTCAAGTTAAAAACATCGTTGTTAGGAAAGATAGTTTCGCAAGACACATCTTAGAAACGATCAAAAGGCATAAATTCAAATGTTGTCCTTCATCTTCCACATGATAGCTGTCAGTAATACAAACCAAAACACAATCACGCCACATATAAGAACTTAATATGTTCTATTGGTAAGGAATCGTGATGTATGTTAGTAGTGAAGGGGGGCACCCTACGGACAATGGGAATTAGCATTACAGGGACCCCTGGGTCACTCTACGGACAATGGAAATTTAACATGGAGAAAAATCGTGGGTCACTCTACGGACAAGGGGAATTAACATGGAGAAAATCGTGGGTCACTCTACGGACAAGGGGAATTTAACATGGCAATAAATCGTGGGTCACTCTACGGACAAGGGGAATTTAACATGGGATTTTTTTTTAAAAATTTTTTTTAAATTTAAATTTAAATTTAGGCAATTCAAAGACTATCTCTTTTCGAGAAATATGGCTGGCCCTGAAAAGGGCCTTTGGGTTTTCTTCTTCTTCTAATTTCTTCTTTTTCTCCACCAACTTCTTATTTTATCTCCAACACTCTTTCTCTTCTTTTTTTTCTCCTTCTCTTCTTTCTTCTCTTCCTCCTCTTCTTTCTTCCTCTTCTCATTTTCCTCTTCTTTTTCAATTTTTTCGTTCCATGTTCTTATTCTTATCTTTTCCTCTTCATCCTCCTTCTCCTCCTTGATCTCTTTCATAACACCACTAATCTTGTCCTTTGCTTTCCTTAAATTGTTAATTTCCATCTTTACACGATGGGGACTATAGGAATAATGGTCTTCAACGAGTCTTATTAGCATCTGTTCCATTATTCCTAAGTTGTCTAAAACGTCTTGCAAGGTTTGTAATTTGTCCATTTGGTTTGACGCCATCTTCTTTGTATTCTTTGCAGAATGGTTTGAACGACGAATACTGTGGGTTCTTATACGAAAAGCGCGAACGTGAAGGAAAACATCCCCCTAAAACATAAAATGGATCTTACCTAGATCATGACCCAACAACGCGCGTACGTGAAGGAAAACATCCCCCCTACTTTCTCATTTCATATAATATAACCCTAACTATACTCTCCACATTTGCTAAGAAACCCATAATCTACTATTCACACAAACTTACCTGAGCTCTTACTAACACACAAACACATACACTTATACTATTAATAAAGAGTTAGTGTTTATTTTCACACTACTCTACCTACGCACATTGGCAAATTAATAGTTATTTCTTTTCTAGAGTATTGGGTAGCCCTGAAAAGGGCTGTTTTTTTTAAACTCCAGATGCACCTATCTAATGGTTGCACCTTCCTGGCCTGGCGCCGCACACGCATCTTCTTCCCCAGTCTTCTTTCACCTTTCTTCTGGGGAGCGCAGAGGGAGGATGGTTCGCTTCAGCACCCCAATCCTCTGTTTCAGGAATATTAAATGACATCCTCTCTTCTCTTTTCTTTTCCTCTTCTTCCCTCTGTCTTCTCTCCTCTTCTTCCTTCTTTATTCTTGCTTCTTCTACTATAGCCTCCGCTGATAGTTCGTTTACTATCCGCCTGGCATATTCCAGGTGCATCTGGAGTTCTAACAGTTTCACTATTCTGCTAGTCATTCTTCTGGCTGTGTTGATCAATCAACAAGGGTAGCTGGACTGCCCAACGAGTTTCAATTTATACTGAAAGCGCGTACGTGAAGGAAAACATCCCCCTAAAAACATAAAATTTATCTTACCTAGATCATGACCTAAAAAACAACAACAACGCGCGGACCTAAAAGAAACACTCGCTCACTTTTTTATGCTACCCATCACTATTATAAATTTTTTTATAAATCACTTCAATAGACTATCCACATACACAAAACAATCCAATCTAACCCCAAATATACACCTCAAACAGCCCAAAAAACAAACATCATTTTAATCTACTATCCACACCAACCTACTTTATCACTTATAAACACAATCACACTAACACATACCCTCAAAATGTTTAGAAAGAGTTAGTGTTTATTTTCACACTACTCTACCTTCACACATTGGCAAATCTATCGTTATTTCTTTTCTAGAGTATTGGGTAGCCCTGAAAAGGGCTGTTTTTGTTTTGTTATGGCATTCTTTTTAGTTTCTAAGAATGCGATGTCCTCTGAGGATAGACTTTCTGGCGATAGGTCTGCTTCTTCTGAAAGAGAAGAAGAATTCTTTGGTGTCGATACGACAATCGACAAAGCCTCTGTCAGCTTCAGGTTGCTGCTGCTGTTGCTGTTGTTGCTGCTGTTGCTGCTGTCTCTGAAGTCTGTACTTCTCTGTCCATTCTTCTTTCTCCCTGTTCATTTCTTCTCTGAAGAGCTCTTCTATCAGGTCTTCAGTGATTTTTAACATTCTCACATTCTCTATTTCTTCTGGTTTCGGTATCAGACTGTGTCTGACCCTATGCAGATTCACGTAGGCTTCGTTGAGCTTAGCTAGTTTGGAGCACATCTTCTTAGGAGGATGAGTCGACAATGGATGGCTAGACTGGGAACAACCCGGTTCTTAAAGTGAAAGCGCGGACGTGAAGGAAAACATCCCCCACACGGTTTTCGAGCCGCAACGTTCATGAGAGGGATAGTAAGAAATGAAAGAGCATCAATTCAACATTCTTATAGCTAAACAAACCACAAAGGCATTTTTTTCTAAACACAACATTTTTTATTCAAAAAATCACTTAACACTGAACATCAACATTTTTAACAATAATCCAACATGATAACATCAAACAATTTTTTTCAAATCACAAACACTTTTTTTCTCAATGGACGATCTACTTTAAACAGGGCTGACAACGTTGTGAATGAAATTGTGATTTCCACTGTTGGAAATCATTAGGCCATTGATGGACACTACGTTTCCTAGCTTGAGACAAAAGATAAGCATAATGGTCACAAAACCATCGATCTACTTTCACATCGTTTCTAGCAGAAGAACGAGGATCAAAATGAGTCACTAAATGTTCTAAGGAATAGCCCAGGCTGCGATGATGCAGAAAATACACACAGTACTGTCCACACACCAAGGAATCTGTGCCTTGTAATTTCACGTTATTGAATCGGGTGGTTTGAGCATTTCTTCTCATAAAGTCGATGATATCGTCTTCCAAAGGGGGCAATCCGTACGAATCAAAATATTCCACACATCCTTCTTGAGGAAAGTAGACGGCTACCCAGTGGGTTCCTGGGAGATGACTTTCGTCCGTGTTGATCACGTAAGCTTGATGGTCTTTAGGTTTGCGATGAGGGAGTTCATCTTTAGCACAGACGACAGGATTCCAAGAAGCCGTATACGAACTATGGTTCAAAAGGTAATAAAGTTCCCAGGTATCCATTGATTTGTGTGTTTTTTTTCTTCTTCACAGGTAATAATAAGTGGTCAATTCGATTCTGACTTTTTGCTTGAAAATGTCTGACGAATAAACGGTTATTCGTTCTGTTTCCTCACTCTGATTCAGGAGAGCTTCGATACGATGGATCTCTTGAGTGGTTAATGGTGGACAAGAATGTTCACGCAAGTCTTTATACCACTGGTGCAACACGTCTTTGTTCGAGATGAGACTCCAAGCTTCGTCCAGATACTCGTCCAATTTTTCTTCTTGACTTAACATCAGGCATTTATCGTGTTGAATTTGACTGGGATGATCGTTTTGACATCCATAGCAATTTTTCTTGATCAATTCCGTCATTTTGTCGACCAAGTGTTTGGCAAAACAGGAGACTAAATGGGCTTCTTGTTCTGGCCATCTCGATTTCATCATGATATCTTCTTCGTCTTTGTCTTGAGATTCTTCTCCTTCCACGGTCTCCTCACATTCCATCTCCAAAGTTTCTCCACTAGGTAAAGAGGGATAACAGTCTTCCATAGCTTCTAATAATCTAGAATGACTTCTCTCAAACTGTTGATTTCTATGGTATTATCGAATTCTGCATACAGGATGACGTTCACTGTCTGTTTCAGTTGTTCTGCAAACTGAAGTTCCACACGAATCTGGCCGGATTTTATAGGGTGGAAATGTCCCTCGTCGCTGCCTTGGTCTGGAGTGAAATCGAAAGCCCACAAAGCATAGCCTCCGTCATAATCGTTGTACTCAATGCCGTGACTGGTGTTGGTTCCTAACTGGCCGGTGGCTTCGTACAGGGACAAGTACGATCTCAAGTAATTTTTGTTGGCAAAGTCAGGTTCGAAAGGTCGGGTACACAAGGTCTTGCCATCACGACTGACTTCGATTTTCTTCACGTCGAAGTGATGAAAGTTGAAAGGATTTTCAGCGAAGGCTCCGTTGAAGGCTGCATTCGAGACCATACCAAGGATCAAACGTTTGGGTAACTGTCCTTGGAACAGATGATCTTCGGTTATGGATTGCAGTCCAGCAGAAATGGTGAACGTTTTCACTTCCACACGTCGTATGGGATACTTGGCGGTCGTTCTGCTCAACGTCTGACTGATGTCATTTCCCACTTTAGGTAACACTTCCACGCGTCGTACGTAGAGTCTGGCCACTTCGATTTGACTTTTAGGATTGCCATCAGTAGTAGCAGCAGTATTAGCCAACAAATGGAAAGCGGCACTGCTACGATTCAGTCTCAGGCGAACATTGACACCGTTCAGCAAATATTTCTCTTGCAACCACATGTCCAAATGCAAACGATCCATCAGTTCTAAACTCTTTTTGCCTGTGATTCTGCTTCGTCTTGCCACAAAGCCGTCATTGTCATCTGCGTCAGCTATCTTAAACTTGCCCGCTTCGTCATCTGCCCACAGCACACAGGCATTGAGATGACTTGTCTTGGCATCTGGTCCGTACGTCAAGAGATTTTCCAGGTAGGCACGGTAAGGGTAAGTATCCATGCTGCTGCTGACCAGTTTGTTATTCAAGTACAAGTCCACTGAGCTGAACAAGGAATGCATGAAATTGTTGACGGGAGCTATAATCTCAGTGGCATCTACTCCACTATCCTCCTTATCTATAACTTGGACTTTCAAGTACAAGTAACTGCTATTCAGATCGATGTAATCTTCGGGCTGTCCTTTGATTTCAAACTCGATGGGAGCTGAGGCTGCCAATGAGGAGACGGGATGAAATTCCACCCATTGGGATTCTTGCATCGTCATCATGGTGGGGGGCATGGCAAACAGATCCAGTTCCGTCTTGGAACAGGCGCAAGACTCTCGGTGCATCATTTTTGTTGTTGCTGTGTCTCAATAATCGAAAACGTCTAAGTCTCGAACGGTTCTTCTTTTTTTGGCCTTTCTCGCTTGAAGTCTGGTGAAAGGGTGTTTTCTTCTTCGTCGTCTCTTTCTGCCTTGTCCTTGCTGAATGCTTGACTCGGTAGCGTGCAGGGCATTTATAGGTGTGTCTCGTCGGCCTAAAATGTCTTTGCCCGTTTGCAGCAAGACATTTTTGCCTGCCCTCATGAAGGCTTCTTTAGGGTTTTGTTTGTCGATGATGACATTTTGGAGAAATTCTTTGCCTTGTGTCAGTGCCGCATCTTTCAAGGCGTGCAATCCTCGTGTCACCATCGGTTTCAAGACTGGAGCCACCGAACGAAAGGCCGATTTTAACATGTCTCCTAAACCGTGTCCTCGCTGTCGAGCCACCCCTCGGTACACTGGATACATGACTTACTTACTTACGAGTCGTGAGAGAACCGTTTTCGAAAATGGAGTTTCACCGTGACTTTTCCTTTGGTGAATGGAATATCTTGTCCCAAATCTCCTTTTATAGTAATGTTGACCGTGTCCAAATACGACTTGCTGACCGGCAAATAGTGAGGATGGACAAATTCGCGGTGGACGTGGTAAGTGTTTCCACCTTCCTCGTCAGCGATCGTGGCAGAATCCACTTTGAAAGGAATGACACGCAGTAACGGCACGGAGGTGTGTCCCACCACGTTGTATTCCACCATATCGGAATACACAAAGATCAAATTCAGTCCTTGGTTCAGTTCTACCGGGGTACGAAAATACTTGACAAAAGTATCGTTGTCGTAAATGATGGTTTTTTGTTTTAGTGTTTGTTCTATTTTCTTCCTCATCTTTACGTCACCACCCAACATGTCAAACAATTCATCACAGAAATAGAAACCCAAGATTTTTTCATCAGGAAATTTCATCAGGAAGCGACGAGCTGTTTTGTGGTATTCCAGGGTGACAGCTTTGGACTTGAAAGTCTTAAAAGCTTCCCCAAACACGCCATTAAACTTGGAGACTATGGCGCTGACCAAATGTTGACCACTAAAATAATAGCCTGAGGGAATGAACAACTCATAGTCCATCCAATTTGGATTGACTTTGTTTTTTGTTTTATGGGGATATTTGTTATTCTCATTCATCCACTTTTGCAATGGTTCGTCATAAACTTCCACCGTAAATTTACTTTGATCGTCAATGACATTGAGGACTTGGGTCGGGTGAATCATTTCTACTAAAGCCACTTCCCAATGGGCTTCGTGATCTAAGGGGATGGCCTGAGGTAATTTGGCCGTGTAACAGCACAACTTGTTGTTGGGAAACACCTCCATGGAACTGTCACTGGGTAAGGTTAAGTAAAATTGGTTTTGGTGACTCATAATTCCAGAGTTCTGTGGCTGTCCGAGGGGATATTACTGGATGTCAGAGGCGTGTCTCCGCCCAAAATGGGGTTCTGGTTGTGGTTGTTGGAGTGGTGACTGGCACTGGCACTGGACACAACGTTCCCGTTCGAGGAGAATTTCAGGGAGGGATTGGGAAGCAGGTAACCGATGCAACTGCTCAATAAAATGGTCCACAATTGTTTGTCTCCTTGTTGCAAACTCAAATTGGCGATGGCTGCCCCGATGACACAATACACCACGAAGATTTGACAGAAAAAGACGATTTGCGTTTTAGGCACACGTTCTCCACACCACACCCACAAGGGTTGTTTTTGTAAATCTTGCACAGAAGAACTAGGGGAAGAAGGAGTGGTCGACGTAGCTGCGTCTGCTGCTGTGTGAAAGGGCATGATGGTCACTTCTTCTTTTTATAGTCGATGACTTGCGAAGCGTCGATCCAAGAATCGAAACTGGGTGGATATCCTTTCCAACGTACTTTGACTTCTTTGACACGTCGTTTGCCCACTTTACGGGTTCTGCGTTCGAGAATGCTTTCGATGTCGTACACCTCGTCTTCTTTTTTGGTGACACGTTGTAACTCGGGCAAATAAAACGTTCCTTTGAGTACTTCTCCGTTCATGTCTTCCAATTTATAGACGGCAGGATGACGGCCATGCACTCGTCCAGTGACGCGAAACAATTCGGTCGTCCAGTTAGGTAAGTAACCTTTGTCGAAAGTGCGTTTGGTTTTGCCAATGCGCACCCAATCTCCTACGGTCAACTCTCCACTTTTCTTGGGGACAGCCCTCGTCGGGGACGTACCGAACAGGCGCTCGAACACCAGCACTTCGTTGTCGGGAGTCACGTCTTGCGGGGCACGTCCGATGCTTCGATGGTAAGATTGGTTGTACGCTTGTACCAGGTGCGGTAAGATGTCGATGTACTTCAGAGTGTGGTGATGCGTAAAATATTTCCACATGCGTTCTTTCAAAGTGCGTTGAAAACGTTCCACGATGCTGGCTTTGGTTTCGGGATTCTCGGTGGTAAAAAAATGAATGTCACGTTTCTTTAATTCTTTTTGGAAAGCTTGGTTCAGAAATTCGGTGCCTTTGTCCGTTTGCCATCGAAGAGGGCGACGACCGCTTTGTTTCAACACCCGTTGCAGGGCTCGCACTAACTCGCTGCTGGATTTGGAAGTCAAGGGCACGACCCAGGCAAATTTGGAAAAGACGTCGATGACACAAAACAAATATTTGTAACCACGATTGTAGCTGGCCAAATGAGAGACATCGGCTAAATCGGCTTGCCATTGATGATCGATGCCTTCCACTCGGGTGCGACTTCTGGCAAACTTGCGTCGAATGGGTTTGTGTAAAGTGTAGGTAGCTTGTTCTTGTAACCATCGTTGCACTTGAGGTAAACGGAGACTTTTCAGTCGCGTTTTGGCAGCACGATACAATTTTTGAACTCCTGCGTAACCTGCAGGATGCGAGGGATCGTAGTAAATGCTGGCTAAGACTTTTTCCATTTTTGTGTTAATAAGTCACCCACTCTTCGGTGATGCTACTTTGGGTGGGTCGAAAGGGTGGTTTGGAAACGGATTTACGTGTCCGATGGGCTACGGGAGTAGAAGTCGAAGGTAGTGGTGGAGGTGGCAATGGAATGGCTTTGGTTTTCTTTTCTTTTTTCGCTTCTGGTTTCTCTTCTTTCTTTTTCACTTCTGTCGAAGAAGGCGTGGACATCATCTTTTTAACCCAAGCTTTCATTTCTTCTCGTTGGGGTGTGGGGGACGGGGTCAACAAGGATCCTGCAATCTTACTCGAAATGGGAGCTGCTGACGGTGTTTGAAACACTTCGCGCGTCTCTTCTTCCTCAGGTCTTTGTGGGGTAGCATCTCTGGTGACGGTTGGGGATGACAGTAGTGGTGGTGGTGGTGGTAATGATGGTGCTGGACTTTTCATCAAGGTCTTAAAATCTTTTAGAGTGGGTAGAGCTGTTTCGTCTAAAGCTTTCTGGTGAAAGAGTTGCAGTCTTTGCAAGAGTTGACCATACTTTTGCGATTTTTCTGTTTCGGACAAATCTTGACGATCCATCAAGGACTGCAATTCGTGTTGTAACTGGGACATTTCGCTCAAATTGGGATTGGGAGGTAAATGCGGGGTGCGTTGTTCTTGCCACCGATGGTATTCCATCCATCGTTTGTAAGGCACTAAAGCTAGTTTTCGTCCTTCCATGGGGTTGTCAGGGGTGAATTCTGAGATCTTGGGACTTCCGAAGGCCTTTTTATCTTGCTCCCATCAGTCCTCCCAACATGGTTCCCAAGACTCCTTTTAGTATGGGGCCTAACAAGAGAGGTAAAATGCCTCCACGTTGGACCAACATCTTCTTTTTTTGACGAATGGGAATTTTCTTTTGAACCATTTTCCGAAGAACGTGACGATGTTTGCCTAAGCATTGTTTCTGGTGTTTGGACAAAGGGATCGTGCCTTTCAAAACGTTCAAACAACATTCGCACACGGTATCGATGACCTCTTTGGAGGCTGTTTGAATGAGTTTTTTTCGTAGGGGTGGAGAAGCTTTGGACAGGACAGATAACATGTCCCCATGTTTGGCTAAACGTGGTGGCAGTCCTTTCCTTTTTTTTCCTTGGGGTTTTCTGGAGGGTGACATTTTTTTGCTTGTGGGTTCCGGGACATTCACCGAACAGACACTAACGTCGATGACTTAACGCACACCCTTTTATCTTTTTTTTTCTGGGACTATCGCTTTGTCATAAAGGTGACAATGTTTTTCCGAAAATCGCCAAGGAATCCTCCCCTTTGTTGACGCCTCTTTTTCTTGGAACGACTGTGTCTTTTTTTAGGGTAACGTCGATGCTTGGCTAAGCGCTTTGTCGGATGACGCGTCTGCCTTTGTCTCTTTCTTTTGTGGCTTCTTGGAGGTGACATCTTTTACAAGTTCACTGATACCCCGACTTGGTCACAGGTCTTTTTATACTGGAACGCGTCGCCACTGATTGTCTTTACGTTTTATCAGTTTGAGGACAGGCATGACACGTCGTGCAGGGGTACGTAACGGACTAAATCGAGCCAGTTCTTGTTTGGACAAATCCAGTAAACTTTGTAACATGCCCGATCTTTCTTGGACTTTGATTTTGGGAGAAGGTACTTTGTGAGCAGCAGCCACTGCCGCTAAATTGGAAGGTCCTGCCACTGGGGAAGTTCTTTTGGGGGTCATCAACGGAGAAGTTCTTGGTGTAATCAACGTCTCCAAGTACTCTTCAGTTCCTGGTGACATCAACGGAGAAGTGGACAAACGTGAGGCTGCCGGAGACGCTGTGGCAGGTCGTGGCTTGCGAGTGTAAGGTTGCGTCCTGGCCGAAGTGCCTCTCTTGCGACTAGTTTTCTTCTTCTTCTTCTGTGGACTTTTCTTTTTCTGGGGACTTTTTCTCTGTTTCTTTTTCTGGGGGCTTCTTTTCTTTTTCCGGGGTGATGGTGGTGGTGTCTGGTAAGAGGAGGGTCCTGCCACTGGAGAAGTTATTCTTCTTGGGGACCTGGTCTTTTTCTTTTTCTTCTTGGGGCTTCGTTGGACTTTTGTCTTGGGGATAACTTTGGGGGCATTAGGATCCCATCTTAAGAGTGAGCGAATGATGACCCCTCCTAGAGTACCGCTCCCTCCAGGTTTCAAAATGATTTGTTTTTTGGTTTGAGTGTCGATGCGGGGATCGGCCAGTTGGACCAAAGCGACTTTGTTTCGATCGAAAAAGCGTTGGGTTTGATGAGGAATCTGAATGATTCCTTGGAGTAATTGACGTGCCGTCACCGTGAACCATCGTAAGACTTCTTTGAGACTAGCTTCTAAGACACGAGCTCGTGTTTGTGGATCTTTTTCTCGGCTGATGCCATACAAGGCACGAATCAATTTGACGGGAAGATGCGACTGAAGGGACGTCATGTTCACACTGTGTGAGACAGACGAAAAAGGGTCTGAGGTTTTTATAGATTTTTTTCATGGGAGGAGTGAAATGAAGTCGAGGACGGAGACGTGTACAGGACAGGCCCTCCGTCTTGGCACCAGTGGTGAAACAAGTGGGTACGAAATCGCAAATCCTCGGGGGTCGTAGGTTTCAAATCGACGAGTAAATAGGCGTGTGGCGTTTGAGTGGCATCGTCGTACACCTGAGTCAGCCAAGGCGTTCCTAACTGTTTGGCTAAGACTTGCACTTGCGATTTATCTCGAGGGCTTTTAAACAAGACCACGTAATGCGCATTGAGACTGATGGTGCGATGGGCTTTACTTTGTTGAAACAAATTTTGGGTGATGTAAACGACACTGGCATTACGGTGATGCCCTTTGCGCGTGAACCACAGTTTAATTTCTTCTTCGTCTTCTCCTAACATGTCGTCGAAAATGACCAAATGGGTTAGACGGGAGTCAGAGACGATGCCATCGTCTTCTTTAGGAATGCCTTCCACAAACACGATGGAATCGCCTTGACTTTCTCGCAAGAGGTTGTACGCCGATTGCCACTCTTTGTAACACCACACGATCCGTTGAGGGGGTCGATCGATCAAATGATGTTTATGTTCGATCAAACGTTTGACGAATTCGGTTTTGCCTGAACCGCTAGGTCCAGCAATGAGCATGTTAAAGGGATGGCGAAGATACAAAGCCTCCCAACTGGCACGATCTAAGTGTTCGTCGATGACTTTGACAGTGGAGGAAGAGGGAGCAGAGACAGCAGAGGTAGCCATGGTATGAGAAATGTCACTTGTGACACGAAAAACAAACAAGACAAGAGTTTATATACTTTTTCAGAACACGTTTATTGAATGTTTTTTTTTTTCAAACATGAATACGAAAGACAAAAATAAATACAACCCAAATAGTGATGTACAGGAATATAAAACACAGCAAAGCGATCAAAGTGAAATATAAACAAGTGTCTGTACAACATGTTTTGGTTAACCAAGATGTCCTAGGGACAGTGTGTAATGTTCTTACAGTTTCTACATGAGGTATTGTCACACAAGTGTCCTCCCGGAATGACCTTTCAGGCATGTCCATGACAGTCCTGTCCTGAAGCGAGTGGTTGTTCTCGGTGACGGGTTCTTCTGGCACCGTCACTAACACGGGTTGAAAAGTAACTTTTTTCCTTGAACAACTCTTGTGCATACTGAGCCACTTCTTGGGTCCAAACCTCAAAACCCCCCTTTTTCCAATCACGAACATCTGTCCAATGAGGGTGTAAGTCACAAGCTACACACACATCGTCATACACGTCTTGGGTCGCTAAAAGTTGACGAATCTTTTTTTCCTGTTGAGGTCGAGAAGTATCCAGATGAAAACGCAAGGCTTTGAACAAAAGGAGTTTTTCGTGACCATTTAAGGCCATGGAGGTGGTAAGTACTGATCGTAAAGAGTCCACAAAGAATCAGCTGGTAAACGAAATCCCAGAAAACAAGTCACTAAGACACACACCACTTGTCGTCCAAAATTGAATGGATAAAGTTCTTGTAATAATTGATGGTAATGATCCACGGTTTGAATATGGTCATTGAGTTCCTTCCACGGAATCTGTTGGATGACATGTGACATAAACCGTGGCATGACAGCCTCTTTTTATATTCTCTTTTTTTCGGATGCAATACACGTACTTTCTAGCCAGAGATCTTCGTTCTCCAGTAGGGAATCTAAATCTTGCATACTGTAACCGAAACGTCAGAGTTCGTTTAGGTGTTTCCTCTTCCGCTAAGCAGATTCCATGTAACAAATGTTGGTAATCCTTTAACTCGTCTTCCTCAATGCGTTGCACTAGGTGAATCTCGAAGTAACCATAATCATGAACATGTCGATCATTAGCGACCTCAAAGTTTTGAACAATGTCTGACCATTGAAAGAATTTCTGACGAATCAGTTCTCTTATACCATTCAAGTACCAGTGGTTAAAGATCTGGTGACGTATCGGATGCAATTGTTCTTTACGTTTCACTTGTATTTTGACCAGCTCTCGGTAAATGCGTTCTCTCAACTCCACAGGCAAAGCACGAATGTTCTCTTGTAAAGTATCCATGAATAGGTCATACTAAATCCTCTTTGGTCTGACACAAGAAATGTACTCTTTGCACAAACATGGTTTCACTTCAGTGTCGAATTTAAATCGTTGAGTCACTAATCTACACATTACAATTCGTTCAGAAGTTTCCTCTTTCACCAAGTTGACATTGTGTGAAAGATGTTGGTAATTCGTTAACTCTTCCTCTGGAATTCGATGCAGTACGTTTACAATGTAGTAGATAGAATCGTCAATACCAAACCATTCCTTTTTATAACCAGGAGGTCGTTGATCAATGTCTGTCCAATGGAACACTTTCAATTGAATCAGTCCTTGTATAGCCTGAAGGTACCAGTGGTTCAAACACCGGTGACGTATCGGATGCAATTGTTCTTTACGTTTCACTTGTATTTTGACCAGTTCTCGATAAATGCGTTCTCTCAACTCCACAGGCAAAGCACGAATGTTCTCTTGTAAAGTATCCATGAACAGATGATTATGGTAAAAAGTTTCTTCAATGTCTCGGTCCCACTAAGGGTAAGTAATGACAATTCGGTGACCATCGAGCATGTTCAACGTAGGCCGAATCTTGCGGTTCCCAGTGGTGAAGTGACACACCGCAACTGAAGCACTTGACTTTATCTCCTTCGCCCAAGTAGAAAAATCCGGCTCTGGCTAATTCTTCGGGGGTCGGTCCTCCCAGATACTTTGGCCATTTTCCTTTGAACGATTGAAGACGATTTTCAAAGTCGCAGTATTCCGACAAACGCACAGGAAACGAATATTCGTCTTTCACAGGTTCGTTTCGATAAGGGTTGGGTGACATGAACAGGAGTTTGCTCAGGGCTGGATGACATCCGTAGGGGGGTAGACGTGAAGGTGAACATTCCCCTTTAAACCCGGTAAAATGTCTAAGAGGACGAGCGGCATCGCTTTCGCATCCCTCAGGTTTGACACGCACAGCATCACTTTCCATGACAGGGGCAGTGAAAACAAAGTTCCCATGATGCTTTACGGCATCACTCAGGTCACAACGTGCAGCATCGGTCCCATCGCAAGGCTCACAATCGCACTCGTCTGCAAACTCCGTTACGCAATTACAATGGTAACCACATGGACAATCGCAGTTTCCTTCCGGACATTTTCCGTCGCAATGCATGGGTCTTATCCATCCAGTATTAGTCACACTAGAGGAAGATACAACTTTTTTACAATCCCCAAACTGGAACGATGTCTTTTTCAAAGTATTCATCTTGTTCGCTCGGTCTTGGTAGTCACAATGAACTATCGATCTTGACCATAGCCCTTTTTTATACTAGTCTCAATGCAGTCTCCAACTTGTACATCTTTCCTTTTTTACGTTTTTTATGTCCTGTTCTGGAAGGTACCGTCTCTAAGGTACCGTCAACATTGTACCGTAGTGTGATGGATGGAAAGGCCATAGAAAGGTAAGGGCAATTCGGAGACCATCGAGTATGCTCCAGAATAGCTGAATCTTTATAGATACATAGATCCATTCGTAACTTCAGTCCGCAAGCGAAACACTGTACCTCGTATCCCAATCCTGACTCAGGTCCCAAGTAGACAAATCCTGTTCTAGCTAAAACATGCGAAGAAGGTAATCCTTCCCTATCCGTAGGCCATTTCTGAAACGTGTCCAATCGACGGGCACAATCACAATAGTCAGGTAAGAAGACTGGAAAATGGTAGGGTTTGAACTTGGAGTTCTCATCGGGTTTCTCACTCGATTCTTGCTGTGGCGAAGTCATCTTTCTGGTGGGTGGCTATCCTCTTACAACCAATGTTTTATACCAACGTGTCCATACGGTAAGGTGAAATGATTGGGAAGTCGAACTCGCTTCTGGTATACAATTTGATAGACTTTTTCCAAGGGTCGACTGACGATGTGGTGAGTGGGTAAACGTACAATCTTGTTAGGTTGATAGGTGGTCACTTTAAAGTTTCCATCCTCTCCCGATTGCAAGGCTTCTTTCATTACCCCAAAGTTGACCACTCGACTGGTACGATAATTCAGAGTCAGTCCTTTCACTTTGCACGTCGTGTGCACTTCTCCTTGTTTGTCCCGGTATTGGTAGCCGTAATTTTTGGGACCGCCACTGACAAAACTTAGAATCTTGTCGTCGGGATGCTCGTCTGTCCAGGCTCCTAAACGGTCTCCTTCGATGCTAGGGTGATGTTGAATCGGGTGATGGATGTAGATGCAACTGTCCGTGTCAAAGTACAGGACGCGTTCTTCTAACAGTTCTAAAGCTTCGTACAATTTTAAGCGAGCATGGGCTGTCACGTAAGCCGCAATGATGACATTTCCAAAAGGGTCGTCTTGTACAAAGTCCAGATCTTCTTCGTAATTGACCAAGATCAAATTCTCTCGAACGACGTCCACGTGTTTCATGTATTTGGTTTTGTCGTGAATCATCTGGAAGTAGCGGGAAGGTTCTGTCAAATATTCCGTCTTGGGTAAACACGGTCGTTGTGCCATTTTACCCCACAAGCAATTTAACATCACTTTGGCAAACGATCGCCTGCCTTCGTTTTTCTCGATGTGGTCTAAAGTGATACCTTCTTGTTCGTAATATTTCTCTTTGAATTTTATTTGGTCTGCGGGAGTGTGACACCAGGAAGGATAGCCGCTAGCTTCTTGCTTCAGTTTCAAAAAGGCATCCACGTAGTCAGCGAAAATGCCTTTCTGACTGGGGTCACCCTTGCGATACTGTTGTGTTTTGGGAAAGTGGCAAATTTCGTACACTTCTAACAGTTGGTATCCCATGTCCAGAGCTTTGAACAATTCCACGCTGACCCAGGTTCCCGTCAAGGCCCGTTCTTCCTGGCTGTGCTGACAAGGCTGGTCTTGGTTGCACGTTTCGGCACAAGTACGGCACAAGGGAAACATCAGTTTGCCTTGACAATGGTGAGGTAAGACGGGATGGTATAGGTTCGTGGGAGGCAAAACTTTGCACTTGATCAAGCCTTCGTATTGTCGAATGTTTTTCAGGTCGATGTGTTCCGTCAGCAATTGCGGGTGCCCTACGGGAAAGCGACAATATTTGCACACGTAGGGATACAGCGAACACACGTCCAAGTATTTGATTTCTTCTCCTTTCTCTTCGTCGGCTTGGTACAGCAAACAGGTGGCATTGGTCCTTCCTCCGTACAAACTATCCCTCGGATTCAGCGGGTCCACGAACTGGTAACTTTCCACGGCACGTTTAAACTTGGGATCGGTTTTCATACGGTGATCGTACTCGTGTTCCCACATTTCCACCACTTGGTATCCTTGCTGTTCTAACTTTAGGCGTCGCTGACAAGTGTCCTGGTACAAGTCTTCCATGGTTCGTTGCAAAAACTGATTTTTAGTGCCACGGTCAGGGTAACAGACGGGACATCCGTGAAATAAGCAACCGTTAAACTCGTACACGATCTTGGGGTTTTCTAAGTCCCAGCCATCGACCGAATACGTTCCGATGGTCTTTTCACCCCCTCCGTTGCGGGCATGCTGAATCCACTTGTCTTCCTTGTCGCACAAGTAATGTAACCAACGTAGGGCTTTGACCGAGTATTGACGTTTGACAAAGTGGGTCGTTTGAGGACTGATGACAGCCACGGTCTTTTCAGGCATGAATCGTTGTCGATACACTAAGGAACACGCTTTGGCAATGGTGCAAGCTTCTTTCAAAGGATCGACCCCTCCGTGTTCCATGAACAGTTCTCGAAATTTTCCACAGCAACGTCGTAAAATGTCCACGTCGGAACGACAATACTTTAACATTTCTTCCTGAAAGTCGAAGGGGTCCGAGGCGTGAGCCTGGTACCAAGCGTAGAAAGCTTCTCGTTGTTCGGTACGCATGTTGTCGGGGTCGTAATAGTGAGCCTCAGGTAAATGGGGTAGAACGGCGTGTTGATTGGCTTCCGTATTGAAAAAGTGTGGAAAGTACCCTTTAGCCATTTCTGTCATTCCAAACGTTTTAGGCATTCGACTCAAAGGCATGGCCAAATAGCTCATCGAATCTTTAAACTGTACTTGTCCCACTTGCATGAAAATGATTTTGGCCCCGTTCAAAGTCACTTTAGGACGTTCGGTGCCTTGTTCCGTATAGTACCTCAAAAGAAACTGTCCATCGTATCCGGAGAAATTGTGAGCCATCACCGTGGCATGACGATGACAATCTCCGTAACGTTCGATGTCCTCTTGGCTCCACGTCTTGTCGACGGGGTCTAAGACCCATTGGGCAAAATCGGCTAACGTGTTTGGTCCCCGAAAGATTTTTTCACGCCCTCCAGGAATCTTGCTGCAGTGAGGGCAATGACTGAAGATAGGTTCTTGAATACACTTCTCGCACGCTCGATGAGCCACGCAGAAATTAGGAATGTGAATGCCAGTCTCTTGCATGCATTCGAAATCGAAAAAGATGAAATTGCCTTTCTTCTTGTGACCGTCCTCTTTCTCTGGTGGGGGTTGGTATTTTTGCACGTAACATTGGTGTTCCAAGTCCACGATGTGGTGACAAATGTGACATTTTTTCTTTCCTGAACATACGTGTGCCTTGGTATTATTGGTACGTATGACTTGTTCACACGTAGAGCACAATCTCAGCAGTTGACAAGCACATTTCTGCTGTGAACCTTGCGTCTTCAAATGTTGTTGGTAACATTTAGGGCTGACAAACGTGCGCAGACAAGTGGAACAAGGCACTGGTTCTTCGCTCAGACAGGGTGGAGAGGCCAAACATCCTCGGCATTTCGATCCACAATGTTTGTGTTGCTCTCGATTATTATAACCATGGTCACATTTCTCACAATAATAAACATATCTCAGGAATCCAGTGATACTGGTAATGGTATCGAAATGGTCATCGTGATGATAAAGGTGAATGTATTTTCCGTCCTTAAAGTCTTGGCCTCGAAACAACAGAGGTCCGCGCACTTCTTGAGGGTGCACTTTCAAGGTGTAGCGTGGAGCTAGGGCATCTTGCAATTTTTGCATCTCAGGAATGCCACAGGGTGTGTCTTTGGGCAGTCCGGCTTGTTGTAACAGGAGTTCTGCTTCGTTTCGTTGTTTGGCTCGGTCGGAACGTTGAATAGTGTCCCAGGTTCTTTTCCATTCTACCGTGTCGTTCTTGTTGGCATAGGTTCGTCCCACCACGATGGCACGGGCTAAACACATCTGGTCATGAGGGTTGTTAATTCGGACGAGACTCGTTTTGGTGTTGCGAAGGTCGTCCACCAATAACATCTTTTTGCGTCCTGTCCCTTGAGGAGGAGAGACGTGGGTCATGTCCAGTGTGGCTTTACCATCGGTGATGTCAAACTGATCGTTAGATTGTTGTACGTGTTGAATCTTGTCCATGACTTTGGAAGCAGTCAATTCTGCAGGGGTGCTAAACTCGATCCAAACAGGGGATTTCAAACCGTCGTGTTGTATGGAAAGTCTCAAGCGATCGTCTTCTTTGGGTTGACATTGCTGCTTGAGTGAAGTGAGCAAAGAATCCCACACCTCAGTGATGAACCCTTCTGCTTTCTCTAACGGCACTTCAGCCTTGAAATCTTTAAACTTCACCGTGTATTTGTAAGCCGTGGTTCTAAATTTTCTAGAGGAGCGCTTTTCCGTCTCTCGAATGGAATAGTACTTTTCAGGGTTGACTAAGGGTGGTGAACTTGGTTTAGAGGGTTCTGATTCTGGTTCACTCATGTCCTCTTCAAAATCACTGGCATGAATTTGTGCCAAGATTTCAGCCCTGGTACGAGGCGATAGATCACGTTTCTGCCTCTTACTTTCTTCTTCTTTCTTCTCGAATGAATGGGATCGTTTCATCTTGAAAGCAAAAAGTCAAATGACTCAAGTTCAAACACCATAAACTACTTTATAGTCATAGCAAACCAGCGTATATAAAAGGGTGTGTGTCTTGTCCTTTCACTATTCATTTCACTCTCAAACCAAGCACAACGATGGAAGAGACTGACCAGATGGAACGTTTCGTCAGAGCTTTGCGAGGGGTCATTAGAAAATTCTCTTCAGACCAGCCTACGGACTACTCTCCTTCCTTTAGAGATAAAAGTCAAGATACTTGCTATATCTGTCAGAAGAAAGGGCATTGGTCTTCAGAGTGTCCAGACCGTCAAAAAAGAAAAAAAACAGGGGATAAAAAAGACAAAAGTCAAGATACCTGTTATTATTGTAAAGAAAAAGGACATTGGTCTCCAGATTGCCCAAAAAAGAAACAAGAGGAGTCAGAAGAAAAGAGGAATTCTTCAGAAGAAGAGAGGGATTGTTCAGAGGAAGAGAGGGATTCTTCTGAGGAAGAAAGAAGACAGGTGAAGAAAAAGAAACAGGAGAAAAAAAGAAGAAGGGAAGAAAGCGAGGAGGAAGAAGAAGAGGAAAAGAGTGTGACGGTGAAGAAATTCAAAAAACAGAGAGACTAAACAAGGAGAAAAGAAGAAATTAATGAACTTTTCATTAAAGTGTTGTGTTATAAATTGTGAATTGGATTGTAAAAAATGGAGAAAAGAATAAATGAATGATATAAGGTAAGTGTCTTTGAGTTGTGATTTTAAAATAAGAAGCTACACTCACGCACTCATACACAGACACGTACTAAAAGGGTAACATGGGTGAGTTTTTTTTTTTGAGTTATTGGCAAATTGAAATTGTATTTCTTTTCGAGAAATGTGGGTGGCCCTGAAAAGGGCCTTTTTTCTTCATGGTGTAGGGGTGAGTTTAAGCAATCAATTTTAACTGCCTTAAGCCTTTGCCACGGCCAAGGCCTACTTCTGGACTGCGTAATGTTGATGATGATAATGATTGGGTTGAAATCACTAAGGGTGGTAAGGTAGGCTTAGTCACAGGGTTGACATGTTTGGCTCGGGAAGGTCGTATTCTCTTCGGTCGTGATAAAGAAGTCTGATACATTTGTTTCAGACTTCTTAACTCCGCTAAAATGTCCAACAGTACCGTAGCCGTTTGATTTTCACCCTCTTGTTTCTTTGCTACTACTTCTTCTTGCTGTTGTTGCTGTTGTTTTTTTCTTACCTCTTCTTCTTGTTGCTGTTGCTGTAGGAGAAAAGCCTGTTCCGCTTCCTTTTGTCGTTGTATAAATTTCTCCAATTCTTCTTTCTGTCTCTGTCTAAAATTCTCCACTTGCGGTAATGAAGAAGGTAACGAAGGTTCCGGAACAAATTCTTGCGAGGAGAGAAAATCCACAAAATCCCAATTCACCTCTTCTGAAAGTAAGTCCGAGTTCCCTTGGGCAGTCTCCCCTGCTGGTGCACCCCAATGGATCGTTTTCTGAGTTTCCGTCATGTTGAATCACTGTCGCATAGATTGACTGCACACAAGCGCTAGCGAATCTAAATAGACTACGTGACGTCACAGACTGGTCTCTTCGGATTGGATGCGAGCTGACTGAATTCTGTAACGCGTGTTCGGATTGGTAAATGAACTCAATCCGTTTCAATCCTTCCTCCGCCTATAAATAAGCGCCGTTGACTGCATTGATTCACCTGTTCTCGTCGCTTCAAGATGTGGACTACAGTTGAGTCATCCACCCTTGTGTCTTCCATGATGTTTCGGACAGACTTGCTCATGTATGTCCGATCGAAGTGGACCGTTGTCCACAGGACCAACACCAGCCTGTGGATACGTAGGATCTACGTCGAAAGACAAGGATGCCTGAAAAGAGTGCTGATGTACGGACCAACAGTGAGACGTAGCCTAAGAACAAGAAGAAGACCAATGCGGTGCCATTTATGTTAATGAATACATTAACATAAAACCCAAAGGCCCTTTTCAGGGCCAGCCATATTTCTCGAAAAGAGATAGTCTTTGAATTGCCTAAATTTAAATTTAAATTTAAAAAAATTTTTTAAAAAAAAATCCCATGTTAAATTCCCCTTGTCCGTAGAGTGACCCACGATTTATTGCCATGTTAAATTCCCCTTGTCCGTAGAGTGACCCACGATTTTCTCCATGTTAATTCCCCTTGTCCGTAGAGTGACCCACGATTTTTCTCCATGTTAAATTTCCATTGTCCGTAGAGTGACCCAGGGGTCCCTGTAATGCTAATTCCCATTGTCCGTAGGGTGCCCCCCTTCACTACTTATGTTTGAACTGAATATGTTCTATTGGTAAGGAATCGTGATGTATGTTTGAACTGAATATGTTCTATTGGTAAGGAATCGTGATGTATGTTTGAACTGAATATGTTCTATTGGTAAGGAATCGTGATGTATGTTTGAACTGAATATGTTCTATTGATATTTTCAAGAGAAAAAAAACCCAACTCTTCATGCTTTATATTACATTCTGCAAAAGTTGCAAATTGCTCATTAAACCCATTTTAAACGCTGCATTGATTTGCCTGTTTATATAAACCAGTGATTAGTCCTGCAACATTAAGATAGTATTTGGCAAATCTGTAACAGGTGTGGGTATCACCATTAAAGTTCTCCGCTCATAAATATTTCAAATAAAAAAATAATAAAGTTATTATGGTTATGATGAACAAAGTTATTTTAAAAAATGACAGCAACTCATCGATATCGATAAGCGTGCTCATCGTGTCTCCTCTGTTTTCTTTTCTATTTACGTTCTACATTCTATCTGTTCCCTACAGTCTAGATCTACTATTCTCGTGCAAAATCTAATCATATTTATTCATTTCCGTTGTCATCGATATGAAAGTTTTTATAGTGATCATTTTCCCACGCAATGGGGCGAGGGTTAAATTGTACCTATATTCAAGTCAGATGATGCGTGTAATACTGCAATTACAGAGGTGTTACTTTACTAAGTTGTTATTCATAACTGTTTACCTGTATTTGAAATGAAAGACTGTTGATTTGG
Organism: Sinohyriopsis cumingii; assembly: GCA_028554795.2. NCBI lineage: Eukaryota > Metazoa > Mollusca > Bivalvia > Unionida > Unionidae > Sinohyriopsis > Sinohyriopsis cumingii. Next base: position 38,804,419 of record CM068842.1, read on the forward strand.
GCGCACGAAAATGGCAAACTATCGGATGTACGATTTGGTTTCAAGAAGGAGTGGGAACTACTAAAGCTAGTTTTGTTTGAAACAATGCTCGATTAATAGGTATTTAAGTCCAGGTAAAGGCTTTTATGCCGTTTTTGTTGGCTTTGGAAAGGCACTTGATATTGTTTTACAGACATGGTTTGTGACTGAATGATTTTAGACAAGATGTAAATGGCAAAATGCCCACACAAAAAGCTCTCTACATATATGCAAATAAAAACCAACTTCGCCTTCGAAGATTATGTCAGCTGCTTGCGTAACTATAAACATTGATCAGCTTTAACAAACCTCCGAGTGTCTTCCCATAATATGATAACTGAAAACGAGAGATATGGAAGCAATATGATCGATAGAAGTGAAAGATAATGCACGCTCTGTGACAGCATGATATTGAAGATGATAGCATTTTATTTTAGTATGTCTTGTGTATACTGAGCATACTAGTTTGCATGTAAACCTAATTCGAACGTACTTCTGGAATAAACTATGCATGCACGTGTAGTAGTGTCATTGTGGCAATTTTGGATTTGTATTTCTTTTCTAGGTCACAGCCTCTATTCCCCATGACTTTTGCCCATTTAGCAAGTAAGCCATACATATTTTGCAAACTGTGTATTGTTATTATTAATAATTCACGAAAGTCAAATGGCCCAAGCAAGCAGCTAGAGTCATACAATATAGACGCAGAACAGTAACCGGCAAAAACCTATCACATTACTACGTTAGAGGTTTCACTCTACTTATATAGACTGTAAATCCATAACACGGTTCCTTAGCTGTGTTCGGAGTTTGTGATTTTCTATTTCCGCCAATACTGTCTCGAATTTGGCCGCGCAAATTATCTTATCCTCTCTAGCCACCGAAAACTAATCGTGTTTAGACTGCTTTGTGCCGCTGCAAGAAGTTCTGAGTAAACACGTATTTGTGAATGTGATCGTATCGAAATTAATTTGCTAACACAACCTGAGACACCAGTTACTATCGATAAGGTGCCGACAATAATTTGATTGGTGCATCTATAATAGTTGTCGCGGTTGCAATTCCAGTCACGAGACCAAAAATTATTGCCACTGCAAGCATACAAAAAATATCTACGAACAAATACGCGCGTTTCTATTTCACGATCAACGCGGTTCTCTTGGTGATTACATCTGGCAGCTGTTGCTCCGGCTCGATTGTTTTTCGCATCGATAACATTGAGGGTCCATCATAGTTCATCTATTAACAGTGCAATCGCGTAGTACAATAGCACAATAGGCAGGTGTAATATGCACCAAATAACCTTTTTATTGGCAGAACTGTCATATAATTATAAGAAAAACCTCTGACTGAAGGTTATTTTAATTTTCAACATTTCTACGTTTTTGGGAGTCTAGTACCATTTTCACTTTATCGGTTGGACATGTGCATTGTGTATTAAAGGATCGTTCTCGTCGTCATCCAATAACTGTCACTAGCACATCTAAAACAGAAGAGGTGTTTTTTTAAACTCGACCGAAGCTATAGTGAAATGGATTCGACAAAAGCTTTATTCAGCAGCAATCGTACTTTTGACTGGTGATAACATTCGTGAGTTTTCTGTTGCCACTCATTACTGGATCTGTGAAGAAGCTTTTACCAATAAAATAGTCCGTGACTATTGTCACATCAAAGCACCTACAGAGGAGCCGCACACAATGCATGTAATCTGCAGCTAAAAATTTACTCCAAGAAAACAAAAATCCCTGTAGTGCTTCAAAACCTGCCTGAGTATGATGGTCTCTTAATAATGCAAGCAGTAGTCACAGCATCAAACTCAATAACGAGTGTTATTTCAAGCAACATGGAAAAATACATGACATTTCGGCTGGGACAATTACAGTTCATCGATTTGTTACAGTTTCCTAATTCGTGCTTGGACAGGTTGGTGAGCAATATAATTTAGGAAAACTGCTAAATCACTCCTAGGTATTGTGCCCAGGTGTCAGCGCCTCAGACAGATGCCAGCGCCTCAGACATTGAGTTTTTAAAGGGAAAATTTGTTTATCCATATGAGTACATTAGTGATTGCGACAAATTGCCGAAACTCAGTTTCCACCCATTGAAGCTTTTCATTCATTGGTGTCAGGTGATGGTATTTCAGAAAAAGATTACGAGCACGCATATAAGGCTTGGTCCGCATTCGAATGCAAAACCAGGGTGACCACCACGATCTGTTTCTGCGCACTGATACATTCTCGCTCGAAGATGTGTTTGAGAAATTTCGTAACACTGTGCACGTGGACAAGCTCGATCCTGCGCATTACTTTTTATCACCGAGAGTGGCCAGGGATGCGTTTAGTCCAAAAACAAACTCGAGTTGGAATGGCTCAGCGATATTGACCAACATCTGCTTATTGAGCGATCACTTCGTGGTGGGATTTCTATAGCGAGTCAAAGATATGCGCGTGCAAATAACCCAAATATAGACAGTTATGACTTCACTGCCCCTCCCCAACAGTTACATCATATATCTATATCCCAATAACCTCTATGATCGAGCAATGATGCAACAGTTACCGGCCGGTGAGTTTCGGAAGATTATTCCATGATATATTGACATACAAAAGATGCACCCGATTACAACACCAAGTGACCACGGATTCGTCTTTGAAGTTGATCTAGTATATCTGGAACATTTACATGATGTTCACAACGATTATCCGTCCGCGCCAGAAGCTTTGTCGGTGCAGGGTACGTTTTTTTTGTCCCGGTATCAGTGCACAATCGCTGATGAATCCGGACTTAGATTTATGAATGCACTAAGCTTGTTGCAAGTCTTAGGATGAAACATAATTATATATTACACGTGCGAAATCTGCAGTTGTATCTACGACTGGGAATGCATGTAGGCCTAATCTAGATCCATCGAGAGTTTGACTTTTGCCAGCACGCTTGGATGGCCCGTATCTTGGGACACGAAACAATATTTTTTTCCGTGTCGTAAGAAATAGCCATGTAAAAAAAGTAACTTTCGGTGACCCGACAATTATTAAACTGTTATAAAGTACTATGATTGATTTTGTTATTATTTTGCATGTGCATATTTTCTGATTCTCCAACATGAAGTTAAATAAAGGTAAATACAGACTTCATAATTCGCGGGCCGGTTGAGTTTACCATTGAGACCATACTGAACTATAATGTACAGTACTTACACAGTACTAAGCGTGCATAGTGTCACTTAAATCCTTATTTATTCCCAAACATAGATGCAGATTTTACTTTATTCATTGTTTCGACCAAATTGCATTCTTCCAGATAACATTTCAGCTAGCCCTTAATAGCTGTTTCATTTACGTTGAATCATGCACTCATGAGTTACTCATTTTCAATGATATAAGCGATCCTACAAATTGATGTATTTAAAAAGGTATGCACGTTTATTTGATAACCATCATAATTTACATGTTCGCGAAGAGAGGTAGTACAAAAGGCTAAAATTCTCTCAGAGATCAACTTAGATCAACATCAATCAATTTTAGTTTTGTGTTTTAGCTGAACAAACATATCTTTCCACACAGTGGAAAGCTTGATGTTTCGGTGTCTCCTAAGTAGATAGTCGGCGAATTTATGTCATTTTGCGACAGCAGGATAGGCCAGTTAGTCATTAAAACCCATAAACCGGCTTGTGATAAGCGGGAATTTTGACCGGTAACTATACCAGTTTAACATAGGTATATACGGTATAAAAATGCCATGTGTTCACTCGTGTAAATTTCTTTCGTGGGAATTTTGAGCTATATCATATGCAGTTAGAGTATTCGTAGTGATCATTCTTGGGATTGAAATTAATTGTAGACGATTTTATTTTTCTGGTTTATTTATTTTTTTATTATCGTAGGGGTAAAAAATAACATTGATTTACGTGAATAATGTTTAAACCTAACATTCTATTTAGTGAAGATGCGAAATCTTTATACTAAAAAAATTATTTCGTCACAACAATAATTCACAGGTGATACAACATAACATGTAGGGCTTTCCTTCTATAGAAGAAATGTAAATCGAAGACATAAGGTAATAATCAAGAGTTCTCTGCAAAAATCGGAAGATATTATGAAATCGGGAGGTAGGCGTGGAGCGACCCCAAAAATCGGGATTTTTTTTTTCTTCTCCTCCCGGGGTGAAAGTTGACATGCATGGTGTAAGGTCGCTTACGTCAAACTACAACGCAGCTTTTACGGTATTAGCATAATTTTCGAAGCATTATTTCCGAAACTTTATTATTGTATTTTTGAGATATCATAAAAGTTGAGCACAATTGTACCCATGATTCGACTCCAATGGATGTATTTAATTCAACGCGTAATCAAACCTACAATGTACATGCGGTGGCGCCATTATGGAAATACGTTCATAACCCTAATTGCAAGCGTTGAATCTAACCGTATTGTTTGTTCGTTGTGTTGTCATACTGAGGTTACATTTTAATGAGTTTAGGTATTTACAATTTCAAAGCAAAGTAAAAACGTAATTACCGGGGCACTGATATCAAATGTCCAATACAATAATGCATAAACAAACAAAAATCGAGTCAAAATGGAAAGGTAGTGTTACAGGAACTCGCGATTGCTCAATTCTTGTCATCGTTCGATCAAATTATACACAAATCTAAATTAGGCAGAAAATACGAAAACAGAAAATTAAAAAAAACTTACTTTTCAAACAAGTTTATACCATTTGCACGCCATCCTCGAGATAAGTATACATGTATTTTTTTTTTAAATACTGGTGTGCCTAAATAAATGCATTTAGAACTTACCTCGTGCGTCTTGAGATGCCTCGGAGTTTTAAGTCGGCTTACACGCGGGTCATGCACCTTTTAGTGTTTATACCTGTTTAGTCTGAGGGTCGGTTTATACGCGAACGGGCTTATAAGCGATTATATATGGTACTTTAAAAAAGAAAAAACCTTTTGTCGTCTTCTGATGTACCTGATGGAGTAGTTATAAAATCAAACACAAGAAGAATTTTATATATATACACACGCGCAACTGCTAGAATTTCCACATTGGACATCATATCAAAACCATATTCATTTATGACCAAGTAGACATAAAAAGCCTTTGGTGAAAACCTGATGTCAGTATGACTTTCCATTCAGGTTGAGTAACGATAGGTAGATTTTCAAAATGGCCTCTGCTGCGGTCATAATGGACATCAGATCATTCACGAACATCTAGATATGATAGGAAATCTTTTTTGTTGTTGTGAAAATGGTGATATGACCATCCATTCTGATGAAGTAGCGATAGCAAGGTTTTCAGGATGGCTGCTTTAGTTGATAAACTGGAAGACTCATTTAGAACCCAATATACCATGGAATCAACGTGGGTGAATATTTATGGCAAATATCAAGGTAGTTTAGAAGGAGTAGCGATAACAAACACGACCAAACGGAGTACAAACAACAGAGGAGATATGACCGACATGTGACAAAGGGGCTACATATGAAGGATGACACCGAACCATCACAAACGCTCTTCTAGTCTATAACCAGTAAATCTAAAATCCAATTCAAAAGTTACATAAAAGTTATGGTTACGTGAAATGCCCCCAAAATTGCTACCATTTGTTATGTATATCTTTATTTTTGTGTAACATTTGGTACATAATTGCATCTATTTTGTGTTTCACTTTTAGCAATTAGACTGCCAAGGATCTATAAATCAGTGTTTATGATCCTTATATATATATATATATATATATATATATATATATATATATATATATATATATATATATATATATATTGTTGGGTCAAACAAAACCCAATCCAATTTGATTATGGAGAAATATGACCCATTTATGTCAAAGGGTTCTACATCACTTATTGGAGGCAATGATTCAAAATATTTTAGATCTTGTCACGCTTGTCGAATGGTAGGAAAGCACAATCAAAGATACCTATGGCTCATCTGCAACCTATTCCTGCATTTGACGAACCATTTAGCTGGATAATGGTAGATTATGTCGGTCCCATAACTAAGACTAAGTCCGACAACCAGTACTTTTTGACTATAATGTGTTCATTGTCAAGATATCCAGAGACAGTTCCTTTATGGAACATTAAGACTAAAACCATAGTAAAAAATACCGTCTTAAAGTTTATTTTTACACTGCTTAGCCGTCGCAAATCGTTCCAAACTTATCAAGGTTCAAGTTTTATGCGTAGAATTTGCAATCAAATTAATTTTGAATTAGATATCCAACAATTCAAGTCCTCTGCATACCATCCCGAAAGCCAGGGGGCATTAGAAAGATGTCATCATACTTTGAAGGATATAAATCAGTCATATTGCACTGATACCAGAAAAGATTTGAATGTGGATGTTTATTTACTATTGTTTGTTGCTAGGGAATCAGTTCAAGAGTCATTAGGAATTTGGTCATTTTGAACTAGTTTTTGGACATATTGTAAGTGGACCAATGAAGTCAAAAGAGACTTCTTTCAACAGAGGGTTCAGAGATTAACCTTCTTGATTATGTCTTTGATTTTAAATACAAGCTGTTGAAGTCTTCTGAAGCAGCAAGAAATAATTTTCACTCTACTCAATCGAAAATAAGGTATGAAAAAACAAAAAGAATTTTTCAGCTTGGTGATAAAGTTCTGAATCTACTGCCCATACCTAACAGTCCTCTTCAGGCTGGGTATCACAGTCCTGTACACAGTTAAAAAGAAAAAGATAAACTATATCATCAACACACCTGGGAGGCAGAAGCAGAAACAGCTTCGCCATATAAATAGGTTAGAGTATGTTGATAGAGATAGCTGTGTTAATCATTCAGTCAGTTAAGCTGTACCTGTCCCACACAGTGAGGATTCAAACGATGGCATGCAATGGGACTGTGGCAACTTTTAACCAATCTCCAGAATTTGGAAATATTAGAGAATCTGGACCAGAAACTTTCATATTTTCCCACATGAGAAGAGTGGATTGAAACAGTTGTTTGGTTTTTCATTTTTTAAATATAGGCACTTCTTTCCAGATTATTTTTTCCAGATGTTCCAACCTGAACAAATAAGATCTACCATGATAATGATATCTTAGATTCTATACCTGTAAAACTGCTAACTTAATGGACAAATTCTCTCAAGCAGGATGTTTGAATAAGGTTATTAAATATGTGGCTGAGAATAATTTTATTGAACCAAGTAAAGTAATTGGAGTTTGCCAATACCTTCTGTACCTGCACTGACTACAAAACAGAGTTACCAAATCAGTCTTGTGTTCTATTGTTAATTACGGCTTATCAGCCAATGCAATATCACCTAATGGTAGTATTAAGGTCCAGTTTAAATGAGTCTTTTAATTATTTTATATTGCTATGTCGGATGATAATAGCAGTGTCAATACAATGTCACTTGGTAAGAAAAGCCTAGTCACCACCAACTGTCATGCTTTACTCTTGAATCTGTTACATAATTTTGGCAAGCTGATACGACGTTTTCATCAACTCTGTAATTTCCTGTTTTTAAAATATAAACTCTTTTAAACTGCTATCAAATGTTGTATAGTGAAAACACTGTAATATAATTTTGGTCAACAAGTTGCAAATTTCAAACACTGCAATATAGGGTTTTCAATAACTACTCAATGCTTTGGCTTAGCCATGCAATTTCTTCATCTGTAAAAGTGTTACTGTCCTGCAAAAATATTTATTTCTAGCATGTTTACTTATCTCTATAAGCTAGATAATTAATTCCAGGATGCAATACCTTCATTTGAAATACCACTGTACATGTGCACCTTTTTCATGTTTACAGTGTTTGCCAATTAAATAACTCTGGTTGATAATTATAAGATTCTTGTATATGTCATCATCTATGAATGTCTATTCTGTTATTTAATTTACCTCCATGTCATTTTGATTAACTTGTAAAACTGTGATAGAGAAAATGAAATTGTTAAATATCTGTTCAATCATTATTCAGATTGAACACATCTTGACCTAGTAAAAATGTTGAAGAATAATTTGTTATCAGAGTAAACAAGAAATCTGAAATAATGATTTTATTAACTTTGGAAAGACTTGCATCACAACTGACAGTAGAATATACAATGAAATGTTGCCATCTACACTGCCCAGTTTATCTGATGCTCATGTTATGTGGTTTGTACCTGTTTGTAAATTTATCTCTTTCAAACTGTAACATGTACTTCTCAAAAATGTTTAAATGTTTGTATGTAAAGTAATCTTTTTTACATTTAGTATAATTTTATCCCATTATGTATATTTGATATATCGCCAAGTATGCATGGAGTTCAACCAAATTGCATGACAAGGAAAGGAGGCACTGCTTGCTAGTTGTTTGCTTTCTTATTGATCCTTGCACTAATTAGATCAATGATTTATCCAGTTTTGACATATCTAAAGGTATTATTTTATGCACATTATCCTTTATTTTGGATCATTCAAAAAGCATGTGTGACTTTGGCATAGTTCAGTATAATATTAACTTACACAATGTTCACCTACATGAAGTTGGCTTTTTTACCACATTTACTATGAGTCTCCGCTTTGCTTTCCATATTCACATTGTAATTCTTTATTTCTCTCTGTTTCTAATCTGTTAATTTCTGCTCTGTAATATCTTTTCAATCTCAATGACTTTTTGTGACTTGTCTTTTGAATTTTGCTGTGTTATCTTTTATTTCATTGATTACTTTTTCTTCCTTGCACTGGTGAAATATAATTGGTAATTATGAATTCCTACACAAATAATTACTTACCAAGTTAACATCTGAAAGGACATGCAATAGCATTTCTTTCAGCTCCATATTTAAATCATTTAAAATGTCTGTTGATGCAAGTGATATAGGGGTTGGATTAGTATTGTAATTTTAATTACCATAGTATCATATGTATAGTTGATTAATATGCAAAAGAAGGCCTTGTTGTAAAAATCTTTCTTTTTCTTTATGAAGGGATGTGTTAAGTATATTTGCTTTGTGTGCCTGAACTTTGTAATGAGGGTAGGAGTATGATCCTACCTGTCTATGTCATATTTTTATTGATATTTACTTGAATTTCAGTTCAAGACTTAGCCTTGATTATGATCGTAAAGAAAGATGGCAGGTGGGGGGGGGGGACCTTCCTCATCAGAAGTGTATAAAGAGCATATCTGATTGAATTTTCATTGTTGATAAATACATAAAATTCCTAGGGGTGGGGAGATAATTTGATCTCCAAAGAAAACATGAGGAAATTAGGGAAAAAACATGTACAATATTTCAGTAATTTTCATATATTATATATATGGCAAATATAAGCCAGTTACTAAGATAGCTAGTGCAAAGTGAGCTGTAGCTTAAGTGAGATGCCTTATCAGCTTGATGAGCAAAGCTGGGGACCTGGGGGACCAGACAGATGATGGAAGTACTGTTACTATAGTTTAAATTCTAAATTAGCAGTATATACCATGCTTTTCCATGCAAATGTTTGCTAACTAATAAGAGTATATTAGGATATTAGCCAGTTAACAACAACAACAAAAAGGAAAAAGTAGGCAGAAAAACAATTAATTTTTTAAAAACAATTCAACTTTTCTAGAGAGAACAATTTAGTGCATGAATAGACATTGTACAAAAAAATGATTTTGGTGTCCATGTTTACATAAAACTGGACTAAGAAGATTAATATTAAACACACATTTTATACATTTAACATTTTACCTGAAAATTAAAGGGAAAAAATCTGAAAGGATTTAGTTTACATTTTGATGAAGTAAAAAATAACCATATACAATGCAATCATTCTGAAGAAAGTATGAAATAATCATACCAAAAGCAATCCTACATATTTCAAAGAAAGTAAGAAATAATCATATAAAAAGCAATCATACATATTTCAATAAAAGTAAACATTAATTGTATGAAAAACAATCATATATATTTTGATGAAGGTAACAAATAATTACATGAAAGACAATCTTAAACCCATACATTATATAATTCTGTATTTAACAGATAGACTTGTGAACAGGAAAAAGAAACTGCACCAGCTCAAATGCTTTCACATGACATACAAATGAATTCTGACACAGAGCTCTGAAAATAAATTAATTTACAACTCCTTTATCATTATTTATTATGGTCTGTGAGCTTTAAAAATAAAATTTTATTAGGAATATATCTGATTAAAATCAGCTGATCTTTTAATTATTACATCCTCTTATTCAATCAATCCTCTGCTTACATTATTGTCAAGTGGTAAACAATATAACAATGTATTTTTTTAAACATTCAAACTCAATTTGTGTTATTTCCATAAAAACTGGTTGATTGTTGGGCCTGGGCCAACATGGGGTGTGTGTGCAAATAGGGATATATCCCCAAAGCTTGGGTAGAACAACACTTTTTAATTTATTAAAAGAAATTTTTTGTTTGAAAAAGAACTAGGAGAGGCCCGGTGTTTCTTACCCTGGGTCCCATGATCGCTCTCTATAGCCCTGTTTTGGGCTATCTGTCTCTCTCTCTCTCTCCCAAAACTAAACAAGCACAAGTCAATTATTCTTATGTACATGGTGTAAGGTTTAAATTGTCCAAATGACTAGAAGATTTAGATTTAAAATGTGGAGAGCATGTTAGGCAACATTCTGCAGTGAAAACATCTGAGATGGCTGAAATTTAGTCAAACTTGCCAGGTAAATTGAAGCTGTGAGGTTAAATATAAGAAAAACAAATAAAATTTGTGTTTATAATTATTAATGTCTATCATGAATATGTTGCAGTCACTCAAATGATATCTGACATATCATAAATACATACAGGTTCTAGTTTCCATGTTATAATCAATGTTAAGCAGTAATCAACTCCATCAATCTGTCAATTATCAATATGAGAATTATTTATTCTGTCCCTAAGTGATGATTAGACCACTTTTGTATAAATAAATCTTTAAAGCAAATCCATGCATAAAACTGGGTCCTTCATGGTCAAAGCAAGTCTTTTAAAATTGTCTACATGTAACAAGGAGAAACTTCAGTTTTATCTCAAGTTATTCACTATTCTGATTGATAAATTCACTGATATATACAATCACTGTGTGTGCTTACTAATGCTATCTGCAACTTTTTACATTTTTTTAAATTGCTGCCATCCATAAAAACCCAATTTTATATTCTCCAATCTATCAGCAAGAATCCTTTCTTCTACAACTCTGACTATTAAAAAGTTTCTTACATTTTCATGCAGTAAGAATGATTAGATGAAGTGTCATAAATAAATTATTTGAACTCAACATGGATAAATAAAATGGAATAAATCTCCTAAGTGGAAAGTTTCTGAATGATGAGAAATTACATTATCTATATGAACCAGTAATGTTTAAGCTGCACATGGTAGCTACGGTAACAAGACTTGAAGAAACAACATCTGGGGCATAATTAATCAACGCTGAAATAGAAACCTTGTTTAACTGCCTTTATTGGACCTCACCAGAGTAAAATGGTGAGTTTTGTGACAAGAAGACACCAGTGTGTCTTTCAGGATACATTAATCTTGAGATTACATTTGATTCCATCTGAAACTTGTAGACAAAAAGATATAAATGGTCTACACATGAGTAAATCTATTCTGTGTTCTGACTCAACCATCTTATGTAGCCAAGGTTCTGATATGATAACCCTATCTACACCTTGGCAAACTGAACATATATTTCTGTGCTTTGGATCTGTGAATTTCATTGGATGTGGGTGGCAAGTCACTGCATCCAGTCAAAATTAAGATGTTTAAATTTGAACACTGTTTCAACATGACAAAGACAAGGGGAGCACACAATTTGAATGGACTCATACATAAGCAATTTTCCACTTCAGGTCCATGTTGGTACAAATACCTTTCATTCAAATACACCTATAATGGCCTTCCACTTCTACATAGTCATAATTTCGATGTTAAACTTACAAAGTATCCTTTTTAAGTCAACTGCTTCCATCATTTCTGTACAATACACTACTGTTACAAGCTACTGGTTAGTTGGCATTACATACTAAGGGAGGCAACTCATGAAATCCAATTGATGTCATTAGGACAAAGCACTAAACTACTCGTTCAGTCTGTCAAGGTGTAGAGTTATCATACCAGAACCTTTGCTAGCAGAGATGTAACAGGATCAAATAAAAATATGGAAAACTGCACAGTTTAACAGTTCTTAATGCTTTGTTGATATCTCAGGACCTTTATCTGATGCAAATTCAATAAATGATAACGGACTTCATAATCATCAAATGTATATTTAAATATAAAATATGAACAGAATAAAATAGTCTAGGTCGTCACCTAAATGTTTGACTGCATCAAAGTTTTATACACCCTCAATAAAGTGCAGCATGTTACTAAAACACCAACCCAACAAATATTCAGATTCTAAAAAAGGAAATTGTAAAATAAAAAGCAAATGGCCAAGAATCATGTCTTAAGATCTGTTTGATTAAAGGATTAGAATACTGTTATCACAAAAAAGAATGTTTCATTTTTAATAATATTAAATAAAAATTTAAAATCATATCTTTGAGCCCTGATTAATATGCACACTGGTAAAGAAATTTGTTTTTATTAGGGGTAAAATATACAAGTAGAATGCATTATTATTATGCATTATTGTTTTTATTAGGGGTAAAATATACATGTAGAATGCATTATTATTAGGGGTAAAACATACATGTAGAATGTATCAAAAGTAACTGTACATGTAGAATGCTTCAAGAGTCACTGAGATGTAAGTTCTTCCACACTGCAGAATAAAGAACATAAACAGAGACAAACATATGCACACACACCATGACATTTTTGTAGAACAATATGAAATTAGGTTGTCACACAGAGAAGGAAAGCTATCCAGTATCACATTGAGATTTAAACAGTCTAGAAATGAGTCTATTATCTATGAACAAGGTAAACAAACTTAATATAATATGACCTTTAAGTCACATATCCTGTTGTTGCTATATAATCAGGGCTTGAAATTAATGTTAACCTGTGGTCAATGACTTTGCTGGTGAATGAAAAAACCCAGTCAATCACTGATTTGTTTGGAGCAGTGAAAATCAGCACCCGTTGCTATCATAACAGTTCACAAGTGGTACTGTGTTGGATGTTATCAACTAAAACTTAAGCTGGCATTGCTTGTAATGATTAACTGATCTGTTTATTGTGTTAAATGAGTATCTATCAACATGCTGCACTTGACTAGGTATAATGAGAAATGCACAAGAGTTATATATACATATCAATTACAATTTTGTAATCATTCACAAAATGGTCTTCATGCATGTGGAACTAGCCTAGTCTACTGACACCATGCACTGACTTCTATTCTGTTGATAAGCTAGAATTGGACAATTGGTAAAGGTGTGCTGACTGACCCAAGAAATAATCCAGAATTATAATGAGCAATGTCTTTAAATATTTATATAGTTTTTTTTATAAATATACAATTTGTTGTGAGGTCACCATTGTACACATATGAAAGTATTTGCAAGGGGGCATAGACATAATATAAATAGATGACAAGATCACAATCTAGGGAAGACACTAAGAAAGTGCCATACATGCTGAGCAATTTAGTATGAATTGCTGAAGACTGACACATAATTACAGAAATTAGTATTGTTATTATTATTATGATTATATATTATAAACAGGTCCATACGGGTAATGAGACAAGACTAAGAATAATTCATGAACAACAAAGCAATATAGAGGAATATTTGAATGAGAAACAAAAAGGTCAAATGTTTATGTACTACTGCTCATTTCCATCAACGAGAATGTTTATATCAGTTGCATAAGAAATACGTGTGACAGCTACATTACAGGACATAATACATGGCCGGTCTTCCAAATCAGAAAGGACATAAAGAAGAAGAAAAAAAAAAGCAGAACATCTCCAAAACAATCATCAAAAGTTATTATAGTACCACTGTTTCAAAAGATACCATAAAATGATCTTCAGATGTTAGTACAACTCTGATAAAGCCACCAAGTGGGTAGATTCAGGTTCCTGACTGCCTGTAATAACTACTTCAGACTGATGCTATCTGGGTTGAGTTTGGAAAGTTTTTCTTAAAATCAACTTTACAGGAAAGGCAGAGTGTATATTCGTATCATTTTTAACTTTATTAGAACAAATGAAACTCCTGTTTCTGTGCACTATTACATTTTTGTTCCATATTTTGGTTGTGTAGATTTTAGCATTTTAGTATTGAAAGATAATGTACAGACTGATATGTTTGCTAATTTACCAAAACCAAACCAATATGTTTTATGTCACCTGAGATCTTTACTAACAACTAATATCACCATAATCCATAAGCATCTTTATTCCTTTCCAAATTATTTTGATCTCACACAGTTTAAGCCATCTCCACAACTTCCAAATTTTAACAACAAACTTAGCCATGCCTGCAAAAAGAATCAATTTAATGTTGTTTTATGCTGATTGAGCTCTTTAGTAATCCAATTCTTATCCATTAATGCAGAGGTCTCAAAACTCAAACTACCCTGAGGGCCACATCATGGCATTTTCGATGGCCCATGGGCCATACCAACTTTGTTATCTCTAATGACACTTGTAATGTCAATGTTTTGTGTGCCACATGATACTGCTTGGTGGGCCACATGTTTGAGACCCCTGCATTAATATCTGTTATCCTTTCTGAATTATTACTGATCACACATAATAAAATTCAATGACTGCTTTTAGGTTAACATCAAACAAACTAGCAATTAATGTGTCATGTTTGAAGGGTAAGTCATTTTACATACATATTATCACAGGAAGTCTTTACAATAAATAAAGTACACTAGAAGTGAGATGTAAGAATACAATAAAACATTTCTATCCCTGAATCTTTAAAATAATAATTCTGAGAAAGTGTGAGAATTCAATGAGCAATGAGAGAGATAGGAGATACCCCTCATGTCTGGAGGAAACCCCTCCCAGCCAGAAGGTTCACATATAATACATTTTGATTCCTTTACTTCCTTATTTTCAAAAGAAAGAGAGTCCAAGTAAAAAATTTGAGAAATAAAATCTCACATGTCCACTTTCCTTTTTGTGAGTGAACAAAGGTGTGCTACAAAGTGTTATAGTTGGCCACCACTTGTTCAAGTGTCACAAAACTGTCTAAAAAGTCTTCTTCTGTCAATCCATGTTTGACATACTGATAAACATATGCCCTAGAGGAAAACATATTCCATGCCTTTCCGATCATGTGATTTAGTGAACCAATAGGTGAGCGGCTATTTGTGACTAATGATGCTGATTTTTCATAGTCATTGAATATCCGTGGTTGTTTATACACAGCTAAACCTGTATTTGGAAGAATCCACGAAGGGTATAGTTTGGGATCTGAGAACGCAGATACATCAATTCCATTAAGGTCCTTCCCACGCAGAAATAAGGCATTAGCTAGCGACTGATTATGTCTAATCCCAGAGCCATCTCCAAGATGAACTTGCCAGTCTATTCCTGAACAGATATAAAGTAAAAATGTGTAGGCATTTGAGGCATAAAACTATGAAGAAAAGTTGAGTCAAATCTAAACCAACCCTACTATTTTGGGAGATGACCTGTCATTTTAAACCTCATTCTAAATGCAAGGACTAAGTTTTGTTAATACAAGGAAATGACTTGAGACTTTTGGGACAATTATTTTTTGATGGTCTTCCAAGACATGTTATATATATATTATTTGTTTGCAAGTACAACCTATGAAAACCTTATGTCAGCAGTTTATATCAATAGAAACAAACTACAACAAACAAGTAATGAAACAGAGCATCAATATATAGAAGGTAAAAAAATCATAGTTTTTCTTCCATATCAACTGCTATTTGTTTAGTTCCTTACTGATTAACTTCAAATATATTTCCAACATCTAATATTGTAAAACCTATCAGATCTGTATTGTACTGGAGCTGTGACTTCTCCCTGGTTAAAGCACCGGACTCCTAACCAGAGCAGTGTGGGTTTAATTCCCACTACTGTATCAGCCTTGAGCAAGGTACTTCAATCCCATCATGATATAACTTCAAAGTGTTGATGTGCAAACATACAAGAAATAAAGAATTAAAAACATAATGCATTTGTTTTGAATTTCAAACAAATATGCATTTTTGTGATTCATTGAGTCTTACAATTAGTCAATATCATGATTTACATAACTGGAAAAGAATTGCAATCTCCTGCTCAATTAAAACTTACTAAAGCAGAAATGACAATTTTTGGCTCAGGTAATACATAACTTTTTCAGCATGCATGCAAATGGGTAATTCTGATGTGATATTGTAGACTTTAATAAAAATAATATTTTAGAAATGGTTCCTCCACTTAGAAACCTAAAAATAGCCCTTACAGTATGTCAGAGTCAGCCAAAGATCGTTAAAATTAAGAGCTGTTGTTATTAAACACCTTAAATGAGGATCCACATTCCTATTAGATCCATCTAATGTCTGTGTCTTTAATATGTTTGGTTTTCAATTCATGCATTGAGTAAAAAATGGATTAAACAGTTATTTATTTCCTTAGAAATGAGCCTTTTCAGGTTTTTGATTAACTATTTATATTTCTGCTGGATTATCACTGTAAAAAAAACCCACATAAATGAACATTTTCAGGTTTTTGATTAACTTTTTATATTTCTGCTGCATTATCAATGTAAAAAAACAAACACATAATACTTAACATCTACAAAAGGAATCATCTGATACAACCTTGGGACATTACAAAGGACATCAGGACTGGACATGACAAGGACTGTATTATCGGAGGCATTAAAATGCACATCAGTTTCAGGTGCGTCACTATACTCAGACTTTATGCAGCTCTTCATCCCTTGTTAGATAAAATGAACACTCCTTTATTGAAGAAAAAAAAATGCTCAGCTAATGAACTTTATTTTCCCTATATTATCATTTAAAAAAAGTTTATCCTAATTAAATTCCAGATATGCCCATTCCCTCAATTAAACAGCTGGTGCCACAGAACTTCCAGAAATTAAATTGGTAAAATATTTACATCGGAAAATAAACAAATTCTTAATAAAGAATATGCAAGTATGAGCTCAAATGGTTATTACATAGATATCTGATATGTAACTAAAATGATTGTGTAAGGAATAGTTGGTTTAGTTTATTTTTCAATACCACCTAACCCATACCCAGCCACATCCCACTGTTACATTACCAAGGCATGTAATCAAAACATACATAATTCTGAAAGAAATAATGATTTAATATAATTTAGAAATTTACAATTATGTAATGGCGCTTTAAAATACAATACACCACTTTCAAGTTGCAACTTTTATAACGCAGTTCAATGGTAAAAGCCTGACATCGGCTTTAAATACTTCCTGAAGTATCAATGATTATATCAAATACCATCTAAAATAAAACCTATAAAGATATATTATCTTCAATGAAACAACAGCATTAAAATACCTGCATTAATTTGAGATGTAAGCATTCTTTTACTGATATTAAAATGAAAACTTTAACGTTAGGGAAATGACCTATGACCCCAAACATAATGTAAAAGGTGTTTCATCTAATATTAACGTTAATTTGTATATCTATGCTACAGCCTCAATATAGGAAAAATAATGGGATTTGTTGTTGTCGTTGTTGTTGGGTTTAACGCCATTTTTCAGCACGATAGGCTATACATGGCGGCCAGTATTAATGGTGGAGGAAGAACCCGGAAAACCCCGGAAAGAACCACCGACCCACGAGAAGTTACTGGCAAGCTTTCTCACATGCCCACATTGTCTGAATCTTAGACTCAAACCGCCGCAGACAGAGATGAGATGGCAGTGATCCGTAACGAAGAGCGCTTTAGACCACTCGGCCACTCGGGGCCCCAATGGGATTTGTTATGGACCATTATAACCTTTATAGAATATCCTCCTTTCATATAAAATTAACATGTATTCTGAACCCTCTGGTACAGTAAGGTAATGAGAATGACATCTACAAAGACATGCCCACTTGCAAGACTTAAACTGTACCTCTGGTACAATAAGGTAATGAGAATGGCATCGATAAAAGACATGCCCACTTGCAAGACTTAAATTGGGCCCTCTGATACAGTAAGGTAATGAGAAAGGCATCTATAAAAGACATGCCCACTAGCAAGACTTAAACTGGGCCCTCTGATGCAGTAAGGTAATGAGAATGGCATTTTAAAAGACATGCCCATTTGCAAGGCTTAAACTGGGCCCTCTGATACAGTATGGTAATGAGAATGGCATCGATAAAAGACATGCCACTTGCAAGACTTAAACTGGGCCCTCTGATACAATGGTGGCGCTCACCAGATAATATGTACTTTTGAGAGAGTGATGTATGTAAGGTGAAGTAGTTCGCATTTAAAACATGCACAGTGGAGAGAATGTTTGCATACCTCTATGCTACATTAATGTAATGTGGATGATATTTCTTTTTGATATTGTACTTTTGGAAATTTTACATGATTTAAGCACACTGCTAACTAAAATGACTGCTCCCTTGTGTTAAAAAATCAGTCTGAATTAGTCTAAAGTACACTATACATAGCAGCTATTAAAATAGGGAAAATGAATTTTGCCAGACTAGACAATACCAGCTTCTGAAAGTGCAATGAATGAATTACCAAATATATAAAATGTAAAAAAAGTTATCGGCTCTTTTTTATACAATTGACCTCTGAAGTTCAGGAAGTGAAAATGACCAAGTAGAGCTAGCACTTTTTTGAAAGGTGCACATTTGAAGTAAGGCCAAGCTGTATACTCTATAACCCATAGTACACCCATCAATCATACACCAAAATAAAGGGAATTAAAGGTTCTTTGCAATATACCTAAGATATACAAGGTCTTTTTTAAATAGCCAGTATAACCAGTGAGGAAAGCCGGGGACATTCTTTTTCTTTAAATTCCTAACCCTATGCAAAATGCGAAACTGTATAGCGCCACCAATAAGGTAATGAGAATGGCATCTTAAAAGACATGCCCACTTCCAAGACTTAAACTGGGCCCTCTGATACAGTAAGGTAATGAGAATGGCATCTATAAAAGGCATGCCCACTTGCAAGACTTAAACTGGGCCCTCTGATACAGTAAGGTAATGAGAATGGCATCGATAAAAGACATGCCCATTTGCAAGGCTTAAACTGGGCCCCCTGATACAGTAAAGTAATGAGAATGGCATCTTAAAAGACATGCCCACTTCCAAGACTTAAACTGGGCCCTCTGATACAGTAAGGTAATGAGAATGGCATCTATAAAAGACATGCCCACTTCCAAGACTTAAACTGGGCCCTCTGATACAGTAAGGTAATGAGAATGGCATCTTAAAAGACATGCCCACTTGCAAGACTTAAACTGGGCCCTCTGATACAGTAAGGTAATGAGAATGGCATCTATAAAAGGCATGCCCACTTGCAAGACTTAAACTGGGCCCTCTGATACAGTAAGGTAATGAGAATGGCATCGATAAAAGACATGCCCATTTGCAAGGCTTAAACTGGGCCCCCTGATACAGCAAGGTAATGAGAATGGCATCTTAAAAGACATGCCCACTTGCAAGACTTAAACTGGGCCCTCTGATACAGTAAAGTAATGAGAATGGCATCTATAAAAGACATGCCCACTTCCAAGGCTTAAACTGGGCCCTCTGATACAGTAAGGTAATGAGAAGTGCATATATCAATGACAACCGTGCCTGCTTGCAACACTTAACCTGTTCCCTCTGGTATTTTTCTAAAAGGCATCTTTGATGACAACTGCATACATGAGACAGAACAGAGAGGTCAGCTTTGGACAAATCAGGAGATTGGCAATATTTGTTCTGGAATTTTAGCTTCAAAAGTAGATGAATTTTCAATGAGAATGGCACATTTTTCAAGGCAGCACATCTTTGACTTTCTTATTCTAATTAGGTCATCATGTGAGTAGTTGTCATCCATTTGCATGAGAACTTGTGTGTGATATCCAAGTCAAGGAACATTATATTTGCTAGATCTGAAAAATTATCAGCTACCATAATTGGGCGATTATGTTCAGCTATAATGTTGGCAGTGTCTCAATGTGTGCATCTTTATCCACATTTGATGCAGAATGCAAAGATTTCAGTGACGGCATATTTATTGTTGTGTTTAATATGCTTATATATGCTGCATAATCTCAATTCTTCCCACCATAGCAGATTATGTTGTTGTTGGTGTAGGGTTTAACGCCATTTTTCAGCACATGATAGGCTATACATGGTGGCCAGTATTAATGGTGGAGGCAGAATCCGAGAAACCCCGGAAAGAACCACCGACCCATGAGAAGCTACTGGCAAGCTTTCTCACATACCCACATTGGCTGAATCTGAGACTCGAACTGGTGCAGACAGAGGTGAGATGGCCATGATCCATAACGTAGAGTGCTTTAGACCACTTGAGGCCTCACCATAGCAGATTTTAAAATTTGCTTTACAGGAATGGAAGAATGCACATTCAGACAGTTAAACTTGATTCAAACCACTGACATTCCCGCTTACAACCATGATTGAAATTTGTATGATATTTCTGTCTGTTCTAGATTTTGATGTTTTAGCTTGAGAGATAATGCATGCTTAGACATCTTGACAAAAACTTTAAGCACCCAAGCCAAACTTACCCTGTTTTATGTTGACTGAGCGGTCTAACTAGAATTAATGAATCCCTTTAATCATTTTGGAGCACACAAAGTATAACCCATGTCAACAAACTTCATACACTGAAGACAACCACCCCAGCCAACAGAATCAAAGGAATGGTAAGTACTGTTTGAAATTAGCAAATAAACTGTCTTGCCTGCTTAAGTCTGTTCAGTCACATGAGCACAGACAGTATTACTGTAAATATGCTACACTGAAAGCAAGGTGTGGAAAAAATGGAACTTTTCATAATTTTTCTTAAATGAGATATCAGTGAGTGATGAAATGGGCAGGAGACATCCCTCATCTCTGGAGGAAAATCCTCCTCTCCACATGGTTCAACTATGCCCGCTTGCAACAGTTCCTTTATGATAAAGAGGCTTAATTCTAATTAATGTGGGACCTGCAAGAACCTCTTCAAATTTCATATTTTTTAGAAAAGGTAACTCTGTTGTAATGCTAATCACATATGCTTTAGATTATCATTATTATTCATGAAGGCAATGAAAAGCATATTTATCATATATGTTGGGACACCGTATTTGTTGGGACACCATAAACTAATTGTTAAATTAATATTTTTGTGAACTGGATGTTCTAGGACCCATCATTTGTCAAGTTGTACATTGTGGGACACCTTTTAAATCATTTCAAAATTATATCGGAAATTGCACTCCAACTGAAATTTTATTTTAAAGAATACAAAACTATGTACTTGAGATAAAATTTGTTAATCTACTGCAGCAGCATCTCATCAACATTCTCACTTTGTGAAAGATTACTGTAAGAGGCAACAGTTCTCTTGAAGTAGAAACTTCAAGAACTAAAGTCAAATTTTTTAAAAAATCTGTACCAGTTATGCTAATTTTCACACTTTTAACCCCCATCTTATCGTTAGTCCATCCAGTAATGAGATCAAAGTACACTAGAATTTCATCCATGTTAATGATCATATTGTCAGCAAAGTCATCTTCTTCTCTTCTGGCCTTGACAAATCACATGATCTTATTTTCTCCAAATCTTTTGTGTGATGCTGGGTCGTCGATGTCCGTGCATGAGGCACTATATTTTGTCACTTTAAAAATTGTTCTTTTGTTTCAATTTATTTAAAAAATTCCTGTGAATGCCAGTGGAAAGGAACCACATTTAGCTTACATATCTCACCCATCTTTATATATTCAACAACAACAAAAAGTCGGCACATTAAAAGAATCCAAAATCAGCTTCTGAGGTTGGCTTGCTTTGTAATATAAATATCCTTTGTCTTTGATAACTTGTCTACTTTACTGTCTAGTTTACTGCTCACTATCATTTGTGTTTATTCACCACCCAGGCTGTTATTTGCTTGGCATCTGCAGTTACAATTAATACAAACGGGCATTGATGTCTGCGGGTAAATAGTATACACAACAATAACTTGCTTTAATGATACTTTTTGTAACCCATGCTAGCAAAAAGATTGTCACTTGCACTCAACTGAATGTATTTTCAAATAATGATTTTTATTTGTGAGATACTGTCATACAGTTGACCTGGATATAATTCAATCCTGGTTATTTTGCAAATAACACTGTGTCATGCTTGAAAATCAGTTTGTCTTCATCCAATCAGTTGATTATTCACTCTCGTTTGTGATTTGTCTGGATCCAGTTTTTGTCCGGATAACATTCAAACCTTTGAGTACAACCAACTACGATTTGTTTCTCAATGTTCATGTCAATGAATAATGTGTTGTGTTATTGGACAAAAGTGATACACGCTACCATATGGATGCCTATGCTACATACACAGAGTTTGTGGAAATATTTTATTCTTTAATGCTCATGATAAAAAATGAATAAATAATAAAATAAAAAGGTTAGTTTATTTCATCTTATTATCGAGAATGCATTTTGTTTATCTATTTTATTGCAATGTGCAGTGGGGGGGAACACAAATTCAATTTTTTTAAATAAAGCTTCTTAAGTCTTGGGATGTATGACCGAAGTGAGGAAAAAAAATCACCAAAAGTACTAAGAAAGAATTACTTTTCCAACCTTTCAAGTTAATCAAACATCTGTCAATATGCTCTGTTCACACACAAACATAATTATAATATCACATCTAATTTGGCAGGCGGGTTACTTTACCTTCTTCCATGGATGCATCAGCAATCAACATCTGTCTGAGATGCTTGAGAAGTCCATGCCACTGATAGGTACAGAACTGCTTGGAGGTGTCCGACATCTGGGGAATGTTTTTGATTGTTAGCAGCTTGTAGTCTGGGTGTGAAACCAAGTGTTCGAGCACCTCTCCTACAGATAAGAATCATATACAACACAGACGTTAATGTTGCTTTTAACTTAATGTAAGTGATTAATTGTTATGTCTTCTTTGACTGTCCCATCTGCCCAGGATTTAGCATACATACTTTAATTAATGTTGTTAAATCAAGTTTAGAATCTGACTGTCCAGATAGAGAATCTGCCTTTTGTCATGATGTTACACTATAACTGCAAAAACTGAACTTATTTTTATCTTTTCTTTGTAGGATCGGCTAAGATAATAGTCATTTCGAGACCCCAAGACCAGCCAATCCTAAAACAACCTTCTTTCTCAGCAAGGCAGTCAAAACATTTCGAAAATTTAATAAAATGTAAAACAGTATTGTGTACTTCTATTGTCAGCATCAAAACATGCATTTAAAAAGTTCAAAAGTGTAACACTATATTGTGAATTTCTACTGTCAACATGAAAAAATGAATCTGAAAAGTTCAAAAGTATAATCTGATGCAGCAAAGGTGACATTATGTTCAACCACAATGCTCATAAAATACATTTCAGCTGTAATGTGCTGTGATATGATTTGGATTTTTAATGTAGCTTTAACAATTTTTCTGTCATATCGCTACAATGTCTGCAATGTGGCAGCTTATAGTCATGTCTAGCACTGGGGTATCGTGCTGCAGACATGTAGCATGATGTCCCACCCAGTCACATTTATCCTGACACCAGGTTGACCAGTCCTAACACTAACCTCTTGATGCTGAGTGCCAAGCGAGGCTGCTGTTACTATCATTTTTGTAAGTCTTTGGTAGGACTCAGCCGGGGATCGAACCCACGACCTCCCGCATCCGAGGCACAACCTCTCGCATCCGAGGCAGATGCTTTAACCACCAAGCCACCAAAGCGGTTTCAACTGTAATATCTTCTAGTTCAGTTTCAGAAATGGTGGTTTTAGAGCACATGGATGTCAAAGATTTCTTACTAAATCTCTCAATTCATTTTTTTTTCATGTAGCAGTGATAATCATATTTTTTTCATGTAGCAGCGATGATTGTATCTCCCTTTATGAGCACACTGACAAGATGTCTGATACATGTAATTGGCTCATTTCATGCCTTTTTATCTATGAATGGAATTATCTCAATATTGCTTTCACATTTCTGTGCTGATTGTTTGAACTTTTAAATCGGATGATTGTCCCCTGCACCTTCAACAGTGTTTTGTTTGATGGATGATATTGATAGATGATGTTTTAAAGTATAATTAAATGTTTGATCACGTAAGCATTTTTGCATGAAAAATAAGGGAAGATTAAAGTGTCTGCAGTTTCCTGACAAGTCCACTCTAAGTTCAATAGAAAAACTCAGAAATGGTCAAACCCAGACAAGCCAATATCCAGATTTGACCATGATGAACATATTTTTGTCCTTTGTGCTATTGTTCTGCAAGTCCAGAGTTTAATGGTCATTTCAGTAAGACTATCTGTAAGAATCTTGTCATCAAATCCAAGAGGTCAATTAAGTCAGCAAATCAACTCATCAATTTAGCAGATCAATTAAGTCAGCAAAACACTATTATCAAATCCAAGAGATCAAATAAGTCAGCAAAAATTATCATGAAATCCAAGAGGTCAATTAAGTCAGCAAACCAACTCATCAAATTTATCAGATCAATTAAGTCAGCAAAACATTATCATTAAATCCAAGAGGTCCATTAAGTCAACAAACCAACTCATCAAATTTATCAGATCAATTAAGTCAGCAAAATTTATCATGAAATCCAAGAGATCAATTAAGTCAGCAAAAATTATCATGAAATCCAAGAGGTCAATTAATTCAGCAAACCAACTCATCAAATTTAGGATGTCAATTAAGTCAGCAAAACATTATCATCAAATCCAATCAATTAATTAATTCAGCAAACCAACTCATCAAATTTAGGATATCAATTAAGTCAGCAAAACATTATCATCAAATCCATTAGGTCAATTAAGTCAGCAAACCAACTCATCAAATTTAGGATATCAATTAAGTCCACAAAACATTATCATCAAATCCAAGAGGTCAATTAAGTCAGCAAAAGATTATCATTAAATCCAAGAGGTCAGTTAAGTCAGCAAACCAACTCATCAAATTTAGGTCGATTAAGTTTGTAGAGAACTGTCATCAAATCCAAAAGGTCAAGATAAAGTCCATATAGCACTGGGCAGATGCGGAGTAAATCCAAATATATTTCAATTCTATAATACAATACTGGCAGCTTGCTGCCACCTGCACAAAAATAAAGATTAAGACAGATAGGATAAATATGATAATGATGTCAATCACTGCCCTGGAGGATAATTATAATGAAAGTCTGGAAGGTAAATAAGCATTATAATGAAATAATCTGTTATCATGTAGTACACTAGGCACGCTTATTGGTCAGGGACAGTTGTTAAAAACACGGCTTTTCTCAACAACAAAAATAAATTCCTAATAGAGAATTAGAGGTTCATCACAGTAAGAGACCAACAATTCATTATTCCATTGGTTAGGAATTGATTGTTTGATTTACTGATGTTTAATGCCACATCCGAACTTGAAAGACTATTTAATGCTAATGTTGTTGTTGTTGTTGTTCTCGGGTTTAACGCCATTTGTCAGCACAAGATAGGCTATACATGGCGGCCAGTATAACTGGTGGAGGAAGAAACCTAGAAAACCCAGGGAAGAACCACCAACCCACGAGAAGCTACTGGCAGGCTTTCCCACGTACCCACGCTAGCTGAGCCTTGGATTCGAACCCACGCAGGCTATTTAATGCTAAAGCAATAGAAGTAATGTGTCTTACCCAGGAAAACATCACGATTGCAGACCATCAAACAATTACTGTAAGTCTGGTGTACTAATCGCAGGGTTGTTGCAGCAACTTACCAATAGCATTAGATCTCCTGTGATCAGTAAATTTCTCTGTCACGGCTGGTAACAAAAAGCTGGCAAGCTTATGACATATCACATTATTAATGTCTTTAAACCCAATCTTCTTGATATTCAGAAGCTGTGTACAAATTTTGTGTAGATGATCATTCTCCATCACTAAGACAGCATCAGCACTTTGATATAAGTGAGACAACGTCAAGATTGCATTATAATTTTGTACAATAACTTCCCCTGTGTGGTATGGCCATACAACTTGATTTAGGATAAATGAATTTGGAAATTCATCCCTTAGACACTGAGTTATGTATGCACCGACTCCTGATCCAGTACCCCCAGCCAAGCTTGTTAGAGATAAGAAGCCACCAAGATTGTCACATTTTTCAGCTTCATGCTGAATCATGTTCATTACTTTTTCCTTGACCCTTGGTCCATGCACACAGAATCCATGAGCCCAGTTGTTTCCTGACCCACGCTTTTGGCTGAACTGCTGTTTTTCTGGATACACCCATTTTCCTGTCTTTTTGGCTTCAGTGCATATTTGTGCAATGACCTGAAATATTTGAATACATTCTGTAATAGATAATTTTTTATGAGTTTCTATGGCTCAAAATTACAAAACCACACAAATGAAAAAAGATAATAAAAACTAGAGTTACTTCCATGGCAATCTCCATGCTTTTTGTTATGTACTTTTCCTCCCCTCCTTCACACTCTTCCAACAGCCCATGCCCAGCTACATCACCTCTCCACGCAAGTGTCACTCCTCCTACATACCATGGCACTGATATGTGGACACTAAGCCTAAAATCCATGACCCAGGTATTCTGATAATTTGCTAATAGACCATGGCTCAGTTATCCTGACACTATTCCCAACAGCATATGACCCAGGTATCCTGACATTCCCAACAGACCAAGACCCGGGTATCCTGACACTCCCCAAACAGACCATAACCTAGGTATCCTGACACTCCCCCCCAACAGACCAAGACCCGGATATCCTGACACTCCCCCCAACAGACCATAACCCAGGTATCCTGACACTCCCCCCAACAGACCATAATCCAGGTATCATGACATTCCCCCAACAGCCTATGACCAAGGTATCCTGATACTTCCCCCAACATATCATGACACAAGTATCCTGACATTGCCCCAAAAGACCATGACCCAAGTATCCTGACATTCCCAACAGACCAAGACCCAGGTATCCTGACACTTCCCCCAACAGACCATAACCCAGGTATCCTGATGTTCCCTCCAACAGACCACAACCCAGGTATCCTGACACTCCCCCCAACAGACCATAACCCAGGTATCCTGACATTCCCCCAACAGACCATAACCCAGGTATCCTGACATTCCCCCAACAGACCATAACCCAGGTATCCTGACATTCCCCCAACAGACCATAACCCAGGTATCCTGACATTCCCCCAACAGACCATAACCCAGGTATCTTGACATTCCCCCAACAGACCATAACCCAGGTATCCTGACATTCCCCCAACAGCCTATTACCCAGGTATCCTAATACTTCCCCCAACATATCATGACACAAGTTTCCTGACATTGCCCCAAAAGACCATGACCCAGGTATCCTGACACTCCTCTCAATTAAGAGTTTAACGTTGTTTTTTCTGAGTTTATCGTGGTATAAACTGTCAGTTGCCGTTTCACACAGCAAATAACGCCCAAAGGGCATTATGTAAGCTGTGTGAGTTGGCAACTGACAGTTTATACCACGATAAACTCAGAAAAAACAAAGTTAAACTCTTATAATTGAAATTTCAATTATTCGTTATGTTATTTTGTTTGCATCATTAAAAACAGAAATCTTAATTGAGCGTAGTAATACATGTTTGGAGTTTTCTATTACGTAGCTATTTATAGCACTTGGGCTTGTCCTGCTTGATTGCAATAAGGTCATCATAATACCAGCTACTGGCATTGCAATTATCAGACCATGACCCAAATATTCTGACATTCCCCCAACAGACTATGACCCAGGTATCCTGACACTCCTCTCAACAGACCATGACCCAAGTATTCTGACAGTCCCCCAATGGCCCATGACCTAGTTACTCTGACACTCCCCCCCATTAACAACTATGTGGTCTTAAACTAAGTAACAGAAAGAAGCAAAATTTATGGAAAGCTTTGATTACATTTATGATTTATATCTGCTTCATCACCAGTTTAACTGAATGCCGTTCAAACAAAATAGGGCATCATTTATTTGCCAATGAATTGCAGGTGCTTAAATACACACTCAATAGAACAAGGTTTCTTTGTAGTCATGTATGAGTAGCATTCTGAAGGGAAGTCCTTTTTACAAAATAAGGGTTAAATAATGATAAGGGTTAAATAATGATAATGGTTAAATAATGATAAGGGTTAAATAATGATAAGGATTAAATAATGATATGGGTTAAATAATGATATGGGTTAAATAATGATAAGGGTTAAATAATGATAAGGGTTAATAATGATAAGGATTAAACATTAATTGGTCAGACTCACTTCTAGCCTGTTTACTTACATCTAGCCTTTAGCCATTTTGCTGAATGGTCTGGTTAACCAGAATATCAAAAGAGAAACCATTCTGGGAGTAAATGAAGCACATCACTGAGATGCTTTACAGAGAGAAACAGAATGTCCTTTTAAAATTTCATGTGTATTTGAACTGGAAGCTTTGGTCCATGAGAGCCCTGACAAGATGATGTATCATGCCGCCTCATCACAACAGCCAATCAAAACACTTTTCTTGTGTGGCAGAGATCTGATGAAGCCATGAATGAGGTCTGGTTGAATACAAATCTGCACAGAACTGGAAAACTCAACTTTCTATCATGACGGACCAGAATGTGTGTGTGTGATTTGGATTTTTACGTAGCTTTAACAATTTTTCAGTCATATCGCTAGGATGTCTGCAATGTGGCGGTTTATAGTGAGGTCTAGCACTGGGGCATCATGCCGCAGACATGTAGCATGATGTCCCACCCAGTCACATTATCCTGACACCAGGCCAACCAGTCCTAACGCTAACCTCTTAATGTTGAGCGCCAAGGAAGGCAACTGTTAGTACCATTTTTGTAAGTCTTTGGTTTGACTCAGCCAGGGATCGAACCCACGACATCCTGCATCAAAGGTGTATGCTCTAACCAGTAGGCCACCAGAGCAGTCAGACCAGAATGCATTTTTATCTCGCACATAATAACTTAGCACAAACAAATTTTTTCCTACACAATATTTAAAAAAATTTAAAAAGAGACACACGGATATTTTAAATTTTGGGGCTGACACTCCTAGAATTGGGAGCTTTTCATTGTGAATTGAGTATTTGGGGGACTTTCTAACACAGGCATACAGATGTGGTTTCAAGCCATGTAAATCTTAACACTTGAAATTTTGGTTCTAATTTATTTTCAGCTGTTATAATATGAAAGACAAAAAGAAATTAATATTATAAACTAAAGTTATCAGTAATTATATAATTTTGCTCTTGTTTTGCAGAGTATTTGTCTTTTAAAATAGATGTGGTGGTAGAAATAGCTGTTGTTGTCATGTTCTTGATACTACAGTTCTTCTCTCATGAAAAGACCAAGATAATAAGTTTATCAAAACGTTGGAGGTCAGCGCTTGTTAACAGACAATAGCAGACATAATACTAATTGGTAAACTTTTGGATGACATCAGATAAATAGTACTGTTTACTACCTGTGTGGGGGCCCATGTGACCGAGAGGTCTAAAGTGCTGACCCTTATCGATGGATACCTTGGCACCTCTGTCTATATGGGTTCAAGTCTCAGACCAGTGTGGTTCTGTGAGAAAACTGCCAGTAGCTACTCATGGGATGGTGGTTCTTCTTCTACCAGTTTTTTCTGACCACCATGTATAGTCTTGTGATGAGAAATGGAGTTAAACCCCAAAACAAAATTATTTTGCTCAAGTGTAGCATGTGTTCATCTATGGCGCAAAAAAAGTTCTCAATACTACCTCATTCACTAGACTTTACAAAAGTGTACCAAAGACCAAACATCCTGTGAAATCATCTTGTCCCCTGACAAATCTACTTGCACTTAACATAAACCTTTAATGCTAGAACCTGGTATAAAGAAGAAGAATATAAGTACATGACCTTGGGCTCCATGTCCACCATCACAGCTCTGGCTTGTGGAACATCAAACTTGCCACCCTGTGACTCTGTAGTGAAAAACTTGCTAATAACTTCCTCTGTGTACTGTTCATTTCTTGTTGCCGACACTTGAACATTTGATGGTTTTGCATGAACATCCTTTATGAATGTTGTGAAAAGCTCACCTCCAATCTGATTACCACACTGACCAAGCTGAAGTGTGATTACTGACATGACAGAACTGCTTAATAAGCAAACAATGCAATATCTGAAAAATACAATGACAATGTTATTAGACTTGGGGGGAAAAACATTATGTCATCAAAACTATTTTTCTGCAGTAGTAGTAGTAGGCTGTATAACACTGTAAATTTTTCTGCATTATGCAGAATTGTTATCATAGGGATATACAGATCTATAATCACTGAGTGGATGGGGGGGGGGGCATAACTGAAATTATGTTGCAAAATGTACCATTTCTTTCTAAACAATGGTTAGACCAAACAAAAAATTAATGTGTGTTTCCGGTTATCTAACTGTCCCTTTTTCTCACTGCAGATCCTAGCACTTTATCCCCTCATTGTAAAAAAAATCACAAAATCATTTACATTAAATATGCACAATGTCTAAAAACCATTATAATAATAAACCATCAACCTACCAATCTGTAAAACCAGTGCAATAGGAAAAAAAAAATTCCTTGGTTTCATCTTAAAGACATAACCATGACCTACTGTTTACATCTACACGCAGACAATCTCATCAGGAAGCTGATGAATATAGCCCATAATCTTTATGTTACTGCCCACATCATTAAATGTCTGATATAACTACACAACGCAGCCCTGGTCTTCAGTTACGATTATTTTAAGTAATGGAAAATCAAAGGGAAAAGTGAACCATTTGTACAGCAAATATCACTTTAAAAATTTAAAATATTAAAAGTTTCTATAAACTTCAAGTTTGGATCCAGTATCTATAGTTTCATTACAATGATTCACACTTAAACAAGCTGCTGTTTTCACTGCTATTCAAGTAACCAGGTGATAAGCATCCTGGGTGTGGAAAAATAACTAGCTGACCAGCTCCAAAAGTCTTGATTTTATTTATATTAATTTTTTTTAAAAATCATAGATCATCTAAATTATGTTTAATTTTCATAACTCCATTGTCTCCATGACCCTTCAGATGATCCAGGAAAATGTATGAATAATGGTCAGTACTAAGGGATTTGCATCATTATAATGATTACAGTATAATAACAAAATGTAGCACAAAAGTATCAACTTATCTATATTTCTCTGCATGGATGTATCATGCTGGTACTTGCTGTGTACATGTATGCTTTCATTTGTGCTATAGATTATGATGCTGCTTCAATTCTGGATTTTATTCCAAGCATTCCAAAATGCATCGAGAATGCACAATGATTTAATAGCAACCACCTCTCATGTGATAACCTAATTTTGGGGTGCTCTCATTAGCACAAGCAGAGGGATTTTACCAAAACAAACCAGTTATGCTGGATCACCCAGTACACTTTGGGCTCCATTATCACAAAATTAAATTTCAAACCTAAGCATGGGGGAAAAAAGGAATTGAAATGAAAATGAGGTGGTGCTGTGAGTGGTGACTAAGGTGTGTGTGCGATTTGGATTTTTAATGTAGCTTTAACAATTGTTTACTCATATCGCTATGATGTCTGGAGTATGGCAGTTTATGACTAGCACTGGGGCATCATGCCACAAATATGTAGCATCATGTCTCACCCAGTTACATTATCCTGATATTAGGCTGGCCAGTCCTAACACTAACCTCTTAAAACTGAGTGCCAAGTGAGGCAGCTGCTAGTACCATTTTTATAAGTCTTTGGTATGATGTTGTTGTTGCTGATGTAGGATTTAACGCCATTTTTCAGCACACGATAGGCTATACATGGCAGTCAGTATTAATGGTGGAGGAAGAACCTGGGAAAACCCCAGAAAGAACCACTGACCCAAGAGAAGCTACTGGCAAGCTTTCTCACATACCCACATTAGCCGAATCTTTTGTATGACTCAGCCGGGGTTTGAACTTGCAACCTCCAGCATCAATCTCACACCTTTAAGGTATAAAAAACAGAGGTATCTTGGTATAAAAGCCTTCTGTTATTTGTGATGTCATGTACATTAATACCTTATAATCCCAATGATTTCAATACTTGCTCAAGGAATACAATCAGAATATATGATTTAAAATATCCAAAAGGAGGTGCAGTGTTCACTGTATTGTTACCACAATGACAATCTTATTGAAATCAGATCTCCACAGATCTGATGGACACCTATAAGAGGTAATGTCCAATCTGATGGACACCTATAAGAGGTAATGTCCAATCAGATGGACACATATAAGAGGTCATGTCCAATCTGATGGACACCTATAAGAGGTAATGTCCAATCTGATGGACACCTATAAGAGGTAATGTCCAATCTGATGGACACCTATAAGAGGTAATGTCCAATCTGATGGACACCTATAAGAGGTAATGTCCAATCTGATGGACACCTATAAGAGGTAATGTCCAATCTGATGGACACCTATAAGAGGTAATGTCCAATCTGATGGACACCTATAAGAGGTAATGTCCAATCTGATGGACACCTATAAGAGGTAATGTCCAATCTGATGGACACCTATAAGAGGTAATGTCCAATCAGATGGACACATATAAGAGGTCATGTCCAATCTGATGGACACCTATAAGAGGTAATGTCCAATCTGATGGACACCTATAAGAGGTAATGTCCAATCTGATAGACACATATAAGAGGTCATGTCCTGTTGACTTTGTGGTTCATCAAACCAATCACAATTTTTGAATTTCTGAAAGTGATACATGCCAGTTGGAACATATTATTGCTAAAAATAATTCTCCCCAATGAGACATTCAATGCCTTAGGAGCCATCCAGTTAGGACATATGCATGGAGGTGGATGGGGGTTAACCCAAATGCATATGCTTGCGTATGGATGTGGGGTCTACTGATAATGTATGTACGCAAAGGAAACGGGGGGAGGGTGTGAAACCTCGATAACAATTTGTCCAATACGTAACCTGTTCGACTGGGTTCAGTCAGCATTTGAATTTTCATAGACACTAGACAAACTTTTTAAAGTTACACAGCTTATTTCGTTGATGCAGCCAGACGTTCAATGTCAGTGGACTATCTGTTTTGTTAAACATGTTAATATTATTAATCCTTGATCGTTTCTGCATGTTTTAAATATAGGCTGTTCTATAGAATGGGGGGGGGGCATCAAACGTATGTACGCAGGTGGGGTGTGTAAAAAAAAAAGTATGCATGTGTACAGGGAGGGGGTCATGCTTTGCCAATTTTTGTGTACATACTAAATGGATGGCCCATTATCTGATAAACTACTAAAAATAAGCTAACAGGGAATTCCAAAGGACACCAAAACAATAACTATTATCGACATCTGTCACATTTCCACATAGGACTGTGGAAATCTGATTTGAATCAGATTGTCCAAACTGATATTTATGTGCTAAGTTCTCTATGCAGATACATGGCATGGCCAGCCCTCCATAGCAGTGTATTTTCTAGGAATACAGGTCATTTTCGCCCCAAACCAATTTTGCCTGAATGTTTTGGCCCACTAAGTCAATCAGGAAATTTGGCCCACATATGTGGGTCATTTCAGCAGTTTAATATCGTGCACGTGCAATTTAATATAGACAGCATAGGAAAAGTTCATGGAGATTTAGTAATGTTGATTAAGAACTTTTGTGATGTGCATATGAATAAGAAGTGTTGGTGTTGTTTGTAGTTATATTTTATCTTAATTTCTAATTTTACATTTTGTTCAAAAGTTCTGTATTTATTATGTATTTGTGTTTGTGTGACATATGTATTTATTTAATTTATATGAACAAAAGAGAATCTGACATTTTTCTATTTAAAACTATGCAAATATATGTTTCATTTACACAAAATGTCATCTGTTTCTGCCTTAAACAGAACACTAATTAGCTGCAACCTCTTTAAGTTAATAATATTCAAGGGTTTAGAGTCATTGTCTTCAACATTATTATAAGTCTTAAATACAAATAAAAGAAGACAATGTCACTAATTCATTTAGACAACTGGCTGCCAATATGTAATGCTTGTAATACTTATTGGTTTTTTTTACTAGAGCGTGGAAATGTACTTGCTATTCCAGAATTGGTCCACTACATACAAATATAAGAATGACAAATAGTTATTGCCACTCCTCTGTATTCTGAATTGGTCCACTACATACAAATATATGAATGACAAACAGTTATTGCCACTCCTCTCTATTCCTGAAATGGTCCACTACATACAAATATATGAATGACAAACAGTTATTGCCACTCCTCTGTATTCCTGAATTGGTCCACTACATACAAATATATGAATGACAAACAGTTATTGCCACTCCTCTCTATTCCTGAAATGGTCCACTACATACAAATATATGAATGACAAACAGTTATTGCCACTCCTCTCTATTCCTGAAATGGTCCACTACATACAAATATATGAATGACAAACAGTTATTGCCACTCCTCTCTATTCCTGAAATGGTCCACTACATACAAATATATGAATGACAAACAGTTATTGCCACTCCTCTCTATTCCTGAATTGGTCCACTACATACAAATATATGAATGACAAACAGTTATTGCCACTCCTCTCTATTCCTGAATTGGTCCACTACATACAAATATAAGAATGACAAATAGTTATTGCCACTCCTCTCTATTCCTGAATTGGTCCACTACATACAAATATATGAATGACAAACAGTTATTGCCACTCCTCTCTATTCCTGAATTGGTCCACTACATACAAATATAAGAATGACAAATAGTTATTGCCACTCCTCTCTATTCCTGAATTGGTCCACTACATACAAATATAAGAATGACAAATAGTTATTGCCACTCCTCTGTATTCCTGAACTGGTCCACTACATACAAATATATGAATGACAAACAGTTATTGCCACTCCTCTGTATTCCTGAAATGGTCCACTACATACAAATATATGAATGACAAACAGTTATTGCCACTCCTCTGTATTCCTGAATTGGTCCACTACATACAAATATAAGAATGACAAATAGTTATTGCCACTCCTCTCTATTCCTGAATTGGTCCACTACATACAAATATATGAATGACAAACAGTTATTGCCACTCCTCTCTATTCCTGAACTGGTCCACTACATACAAATATAAGAATGACAAATAGTTATTGCCACTCCTCTCTATTCCTGAACTGGTCCACTACATACAAATATATGAATGACAAACAGTTATTGCCACTCCTCTCTATTCCTGAAATGGTCCACTACATACAAATATATGAATGACAAACAGTTATTGCCACTCCTCTCTATTCCTGAATTGGTCCACTACATACAAATATAAGAATGACAAATAGTTATTGCCACTTCTCTGTATTCCTGAATTGGTCCACTACATACAAATATATGAATGACAAACAGTTATTGCCACTCCTCTCTATTCCTGAATTGGTCCACTACATACAAATATATGAATGACAAATAGTTATTGCCACTCCTCTCTATTCCTGAATTGGTCCACTACATACAAATATATGAATGACAAACAGTTATTGCCACTCCTCTCTATTCCTGAATTGGTCCACTACATACAAATATAAGAATGACAAATAGTTATTGCCGCTCCTCTCTATTCCTGAATTGGTCCACTACATACAAATATATGAATGACAAACAGTTATTGCCGCTCCTCTCTATTCCTGAATTGGTCCACTACATACAAATATATGAATGACAAACAGTTATTGCCACTCCTCTCTATTCCTGAATTGGTCCACAACATACAAATATAAGAATGACAAACAGTTATTGCCACTCCTCTCTATTCCTGAATTGGTCCACTACATACAAATATAAGAATGACAAATAGTTATTGCCACTCCTCTCTATTCCTGAATTGGTCCACTACATACAAATATATGAATGACAAATAGTTATTGCCACTCCTCTCTATTCCTGAATTGGTCCACTACATACAAATATATGAATGACAAATAGTTATTGCCACTCCTCTCTATTCCTGAAATGGTCCACTACATACAAATATATGAATGACAAACAGTTATTGCCACTCCTCTCTATTCCTGAATTGGTCCACTACATACAAATATATGAATGACAAACAGTTATTGCCACTACTCTCTATTCCTGAATTGGTCCACTACATACAAATATAAGAATGACAAACAGTTATTGCCACTCCTCTCTATTCCTGAATTGGTCCACTACATACAAATATATGAATGACAAACAGTTATTGCCACTCCTCTGTATTCCTGAATTGGTCCACTACATACAAATATATGAATGACAAACAGTTATTGCCACTCCTCTCTATTCCTGAATTGGTCCACTACATACAAATATAAGAATGACAAATAGTTATTGCCACTCCTCTGTATTCCTGAATTGGTCCACTACATACAAATATATGAATGACAAATAGTTATTGCCACTCCTCTCTATTCCTGAAATGGTCCACTACATACAAATATATGAATGACAAACAGTTATTGCCACTCCTCTGAACATGCATAAAAAGGTATGCATAAAAAGGAATTGAAAATATCTTTGTTTATGATTAACTTACTCATAATCCATGTGTGATAATGAAAATATTTCAGTAATTTAATACAAACAAACTCAACCCCATTATGTGTTTGCCTGTTAATCAGTTATAATCTGTTTATTCTAATATTCTGGTACTAATTTAATAAACAGTAATTGTTACACATGCTCAATGTGCCCAATAAGGCATCTGAATAACATGATAAAATGTCAGCAATATATATTTTAAAACAGTTGTCCATTTAAAATTTCATGAAAAAAACAGTTGGTTTTTTAATCTCCTTAAACACGGTGTCACGTTCATTAATGTGGGAGTTTTGAAGTTCAGTTTGTAAGAGAAAACAATCGTAAGAGAAAACAATCATAATGCATAAGAAATTTAAATGGGCTGAAAAGAATACAGCAAGAATAAAGCATAGCAAAAATGTGATCTGCTTACGACAGAAGCATTGTATGTGAACATGTAAGTTATATTTCCATGATTTAATTTTATAACAAATAAGCATTAAATTTCTGCTGACCAGTGTGTTTTTACTATCATTAAAGCATTAAATTTCTACATACTGTGTGCCAGTGTATAAACTTAAACTGTAGCATTAAATTTATGGATAGTGTGTGTTATCTGTGATGTCATAGCTTCATTGTGGTTGAGGCTATGAATTGTTCCTATCCCATTCAATCTAGCAAATAAAACTATTGTCAAAGACAAAAAGATAATATGACTTAAAATCTACAACCTAAGTACAATTACGTTCTTCTGGAAGTTTGGCGAATGATAAAGTTATTAAGCCTATATTAGGTAAATTATATTGGTATGTTTACCCTAACAGTATTTTGTCCAATATGACAGATAACAGATCCTCACAGCATTGCATTTTCCAAATAAAGTTT
This sequence comes from Sinohyriopsis cumingii, assembly GCA_028554795.2. Taxonomy (NCBI): domain Eukaryota; kingdom Metazoa; phylum Mollusca; class Bivalvia; order Unionida; family Unionidae; genus Sinohyriopsis; species Sinohyriopsis cumingii. Next base: position 38,842,050 of record CM068842.1, read on the forward strand.
GCTATGCCATATTTGGATATTCTATGATAAATTATTCAATGCATGCTACATTTACTACAATATGTTTGAGGTTAAAAAAAACAGCAATGTCCTTATACGGCACACACAAAAAACTGAGGCTGAACATGAGACAATTCAAAAGAAAATATTGGATAAAGAAGGTAAACTATATTCTACACATATTTCAAAGATGATATGTATCTAGCAATTCTAAAATTAAATAACAGGACTCTTTAATTCCTTTCAGTTTATATCAGGAACATGTTCAAAAGTTTTTACATGTTAAAAAAGCCCCGGGTGTGAATTACACCTGGCTGCTCCATTGATACTAATATTAAGAGCTGTGAACATTTTAGAAAAATTCTACTGAAAAAATCAACCTTAGTGATGGTTACACAAGTACCCAATCAAATGGGTGCAAAAGTGTACATTTTCAGTGGCTGAAGTGTAGTAGTATATTGCAAATCAGATTTCTCAGAAGGAGTGACTTGTTGTTAGTGAGTCAGAGTTGTATTTTGAGAAGAAAAGAGAGAGACAGAGAGAGAGAGAGAGAGAGAGAGAGAGAGAGAGAGAGAGAAAGAGAGAGAGGGTGGGGTGGGGTGGGAAATTAACAATTGTGTAAAACATACATGAATTATTGAGTAGAATATGTTACAAATAAATTAACAACTTGTAATTTATTCTAATTAAATTCAATGAAATCCACCATGTATCCAACATCAATTCCATTTATATGAAAAATCCATGAACTCAATTACAAGACACATAGTAGTATAAAAATAGTTCAGAATAATTTAAATTCATAATACCCCATATGTTAATTCCATGTGTCTTACAAATTAACAACTAAAGTTAAGACCACATTGTATGCTATAAATGTCACCATAAAATGCCATCTGGTACAAAGTCCAAGAATTCATTGTCTGATAAAGTTCCGAAATCCTCCATCATTGTCTAGTAAATCATCATGATCTAGTCATTGTAAATATCTTCAGACTCCCTTTTCTTGGCTTCACTGTCACACGAAGGTGCTTATGTAAAGACTGAGCTTGGGCTCTGTAAAAAACATTTTGATCATACAGTTTGTGAAATCAATTAAAGGTTGGAACTTAACACATGTCAGTTGTGTGGCAAGCTCAAATATTCACCCTCTTTTACTTGCCACAGAAGCCAGTATTATTCGTGGCTTAATCAAAGGGTTATTATGTGAGAAAACAGGATTAGAGATTAAGGTCAAACGTTTACGAGAAGATGAGGAACTCTACTTGGCAAAGAACAAGTACAAGTCTTAGTTTTACAGCACTATCAAAAGGATTGTCAACTTTAAAACAAAGTGAGTACTGCCTTTACAAGCCAAAGGCTTATGGGGCCATGTGCACTTGTTACCCAGGCTATTATTACCCAAGTACCAATTTACAGCTCTACTAATGTAAACTTACTAGGCCTCTGTGTGTGTGAGTGTGTGTATATGCTTTAAATGCAGCATTAAATTTCTGCATAGCGTGTTCTGGCCAGTATGTGTATAATTTAATTATAACATTAATTGCTGCATATTGTGTTGGGCCATGAATGGGAAATTATATTGCAAATTGCACCATTTCTTTAAAAACTCTGTCCAAGACAAGAAGGATATGCTTGCTTCCAGTCGGTCGACTGTCCCTCTTTCCTACTGCCAACTCTAGCACATTTTTCTACCATTAAAAAAATCAATATAATATAATATAATATAATATAATATAATATAATATAATATAATATAACATACCTTAATTTTAAAAGCAGCACAATAAGAAACACATATGGGGAGGGCTTATACTGATGCATAATCCAGTAACAACTAATATTGGTCAACCCTTTTCATTAAAAATAATGTTTAATTTGTTTTTCCTTCATCACTGTGACAATACATCAGCAGTTCATCTGTCACTATCATCACTGGTATTTTATCAGTATTAGTCAACAAATATTGATATGTTAAATGTTAAAATGCTGAAAATATGTTGCATATTTCACTTGTCAGTAATCACAATAATTGGATAGATATTGGTGCAGCGTTTGTACATCAGTAATTGTATAGATATGTACAACGGCATTTGTAAATCAGTAGCTTTTAAAGCTACGTTAAAAATCCAAATCACATACACACACACAAACACAAATATATATAACAGTTGATTATATTAAAGATACATTGAATTTAGCATCATTATAAAAGCAACGCAATATATTTCGATGAAAATATATGTATTCGAATTTCAAGTAACATTCGTTGGCATCCGTTAGTCTCGAGAGACAAGTAACATTAATCTTCTAATAAAGGTTAAGTATTAAGTATGGCAGAAACGTCCAAGCTGAATCAGAGGGGCTCGTTACCAAGAAAATTAAGAGTATCCGTCAATGAAATGAGGGCTGGGTGGGTCCAAACCTAACAATATAAAACCCATCCAGCCTCTATTCATTGACGGATATTCTTAATTTTCTTTATAACGAGTCCCTGTGAACCGAATCGTCCTAACCATAAAGTAGTGTTCGGTTCGAATCGTTCCCATGCCGAACTGCTTTTAGAACGAAATGACCCTGCGCCAATTTCTAGTACCTTCTAAAACAACATTTCAATCCTTTTTATAAAAATGTTGCATTCTATCATTTTTCTAGGGAGAATAAATGTACAAAATAATATCAAAATATTTTCAACCTTTCTCAAGTGTTTTGGGATCAAATGATAAGGGAGACTACTCTTATTGAGCGATGACTGGTTAAAGTACTTTTATTATATAGATCTTTAATAGAAACGATACTCTATGCCAAGTCCAACTATTCGATATGTCTACCTGCATGAAGTGCTTAAGGGCAGTGCAAATTAGCAATTTGCTCGTTAGACCAAACAGTACATGCTATTTCAAGGTATAATAACGAAGAAGTTATTAATTCTCTATTTATTTCTGTGGTAGTATTTCGTTCTTCATTCTACCAATTAAGAATACGTTTGTAATCATTTGACCAACGCACACTCTGTCTCCGTTTTAACTGTTAGGAGTCTGACCTTTTCTCGCGGTGCAAGGGACAGTTTTTATTCTCAAAGTTGATGTTGCATACACCTGCCTCATATAAAAATTAATAAAATAAAATAAAATATATGAGTACGGTCAAAAGGTCCATATAATATCTTTCACTTGGCAGTGGAAACTCAGAAAAAAGTTAATGCACTCTAGTCTTACAATATAAGACCTAGGCCTTGCTATTTATGTTTTGAGCGTTATGTGATACGTCTTACATTTTAGGACTAGATGCACCCTAACCCAGAATTTAATTTGTCATGTTCGAGGGCCATTTTTTTTAGAACATGTGATGCTCACAATGTAAACACAAGCCATTTCTCTAGGTGATAATTTTGAAAAACATTGTGTACTTAATAGCTGGATGCAGTTCAAAATAGTTGTCATCAAGGCAGTTTTATATATATATATATATATATATATATATATATATATATATATATATATATATATATTCTACCTGACTTGCACCAGCGTGTCTACTATTATAAGCTTCCTAACCGACTATTAGTATTTCACAGGCCACATACTAAGCAGTGACTACATGAGGTGTACATGCCTCACATCAGTTTCAAGAAAAACACAAGCCAGAAAGACCAAATTCACATATATATCTATATCTTTAATTATTCCACAGTAATAATTCAAAAAGTCACACATTCAGCGAAGAACATTGGCCAGGGACCAATTTATCAAACTTTCCCATCACCTCAATATAGTAGTACATATAAAGTTATTTCATGTTTTCACATATTTTCGTTGTATTGATAAAACAGTTGATGCCAGTGGCTTTAGTTTATAGCATTTGTGATACAGCAATACTTTTAGCACATTAACACTATGGAAGTTGTTATTGTTGTAGGGTTTAACGCCATTTTTCAGCACATGATAGGCTATACATGGCGGCCAGTATTAATGGTGGAGGAAGAACCTGGGAGAACCCCGGAAAGAACCAACAACCCACGAGAAGCTACTGGCAAGCTTTCTCACATAGCCACATTGGTTGAACCTGAGACTCGAACCCTATGAAAGTGTGTTGATGCATCAGAACATTCAAGATAGGAATTCATTTGGAACAGCGTTGGAATTCAATTGGAACAGTTTATACTTTTGGACATGTGACAGAACTTCTTGAATTATCAGAGATTTAGTTCACAATGCTGTTAAGTTCTTGTTAAATTTTCACTTTGTATCATATGGAAATAAATTATTTGTTGAATTGTATAGTTTGAAGGGTTCCTGCGTAGGTCTAGAATTTTGGAAAAAGTCTTAAATTTGAAAATTGCTGTTCCAGGCCTTGGGGGTATATGTTTTCACTGTCTTCTGAATTCACTTGAAAAAATGTGGGCATATCACAAATTTGTTTAATTCAGTGTACTATAAAAAGTGTTATATTTTTAACATGTTTGCAAATTCCCAAAGTCCAGAAAATTGTAATTTAAATTTTCAATCAGCTTTTGGAATAATATCTTAAAGTTTATGAGTGGAAAAAAAAACAAAAACATATGTAATAATGAGGGTAAATCCAAAAATTTTACAGTTCTCCTTAACAATAAATGATAAATAATACCTTGAGCATATGGCCTTTTAAGTGTTCAGATCAATTTAATAAATAATCTAAAAATAGAATTATGAAGTAAATATATTTATTTGATCAAAATACCATTATTTGAACAAGATTTAAGAAAGTGAAATGTAAGCAGAGCTTATGTTGGTTAAAAATCTTAATTTGGAGCTAAAGTATCGAAAAGACATTACCCATGAGCAGTGAAAAAATGTACATAAACATAAGGAATAGTTTCCAAACTTGTTCCAGCTGGCTAAGTTAGCTATGTAAATGCCCCATCATCATGTGCATATCACCATAGAACAATATTCATATGCTGGTGAGGAACAGATTAACTCAGAAAAATCAACAGATTAATGCGTACGTGAATATGACTAGAAGGAACCTCTTTTAAAGATTTTGGTGTCATTAGGACTATAACAGAGTGTAGCTGGAAGAAAGATAGATGGATATTGTAGTGTTAGGTATATAGTAAACTATGATCATTTCCTTCTCATCCCTCCTTTTTATTCTACTCCCCCTTATTTTCATAACAGTTGGGTACCCCCTCCCCCATTAGGTAAAATCCTGGCAGCATCTCTGAAGTGAAAGCAGTGGAGTTGCAGAAGAAAGTATAGAAGCTAAAGGGCAATGGTAAACATCTAGGTTACAATGACTTTGTTTTTAAATATCATTTTCCTTTCATATTACATTTATTTATTTCTGTCTTGGTTTTGTATTTGTTTCTTGTATTTCAGTTACTAACAACAGCAGAACACTGGATACCAAGAGTAGTCATTGAAAACTGAAAACTTGTCATTGAAAAGTCATTGAATTTCAGCTCTCCTGATCTGTATTAACCCTGTTTCATGAATTATTTCATTAATTAAGTTTGTGTTGTGCTAGTGAGTATTCATTTTAATTTCATTGGATTTTATTTAATTTGACATCTTGGACCGATCCTTTTGTGTACCTGTGTGGACCTGATATTTAAAGAATGCATGGACATTGTGTTTATAAACCTTGTGGGAAGAAGCTGATGACTTAAAGCCTGGATAGAGCCTTCCAAACTTAAAACTAAAGCATCATGTTGGCTGTGCAGGTCAAAAAACTTGCCACATTATTAGGTTTGGAAAATTTTATTCTTTTGGTCTGGAAAAGGTCTTAAATCTTTTTCCAGATTTGTGGCAGGAACCCTGAGTTTGTTAAGTTTTGCTCTTTTCTGATACCATAGAGTCATAACATATCAGTCTCATAATATGGAGCAAGATGACACTCATTGACCGATGTTTGAGCTCTTCTTTTGAAATTCAGTAGATTCCAAAAATTGCTTTACATTTAACATGATCAAATTTTTGTTGAGCTGTGGTATATATCTATTAATACCTTTTTTCTTCAGATTTTAAAAAGAACTGCCTTTTTCAAACGCAAAGAAAAGAAAGAGGAGAAGAAACCAGAGATTAGAAAACCTCAGTTGAAATTTGATGGTCCTCTTGCAAATGATGCTGTACAAATTTTAAAAAAGAGAACGTAAGTCAAAGGATGCTTTGAAATTGTACGCCTCATAGGAAATTTTTATTTCTCTAGATTTTGTAAATACATGGACTGTTTTGGTATGATCGATGAAAGCAAGTGTATTAGACATTATTTCTTATCATTACACATGGACTTGGAAAGGAAAAATGGGAAGTTATATTGCCATTTTTTATCTGGGATACAGATTTTTTGTGATACTCTGCATTCGTCTCAGTGCTTAAAATATTGGATAGACTGTTGCCTGGGTTTCTTTTTTACACAGGGCTGAAATAAGTTGACCGTCAGCCTTGTAAAATAAAGTACACTGTCTCTGATTTGTGCCAGTTTATCTTACAAAATCGTGAGTGACAAATCTTTTCAGAATATTAGAGATAGCTTCAACACTTAAGAATTAAAAGGATAAAATGGTTTTACCTTGAATTCTTGGAAATTCATTTCACCAGTGTCAATCCCTTCGATTGACTCTTGTTAAAAGATTTTTTACCCAAGTTTATGATATTGCATGTGCAGATCTAGTAGGAAGACTTTATATATAACAGAGGTTGAATCGTGACAGCATGGTCTTTGTTTGGTTAGGAGAAATCCTTTGCATGTATACCTGTGACAAGATAAACTATCAGCAGTGTGAATCCAGTTTGCTAGAAGAACACTTGCTTGGGCAAGTTTCTTATACCTCTGCCTGTGGCTGTTATGTTTTCATGTATGAACAAGATCTATATTAGCCATGTAAAAACTTAGAAAACTTGCCTTCTGTTTAAATGATAATAAACCACATAGTACAATTTTTTATTCGAGTTACTACCTTTTTTTTGTTTTTTAAATTAATACAGTGTATGACAGAATCTTATGAATGCAACTGATCTTGAACTTTTCATGGATCTCTGAAACTTTGTACATATGTTCATGACTGAGTATTGTTATAGTTATGGCCCTTTTTAAGTTATAGTTGAATGACAGGTTTTGAATGCCTCCTCATCCAGAAGTCCTTGAATAGTCCTTGTATGAACTCTGGGTCATCATCAGCAGACATGCATGTTAACTGGTCATTTAAAGCTGAGTGGATGTATGAACTCTGGATCATCATCAGTGGATATGCATGGTAACTGGTCATTTATAACTCCCATGACTGTATGATCTCTGGGTCATCATCAGCGGACATGCATGTTAACTGGTAAATTAAAGCCGAGTGGATATGAACTCTGGGTCATCATCAGCGGACATGCATGTTAACTGGTCAGTTAAAGCTGAGTGGATGTATGATCTCTGGCCAAGTAACTTAGAAGCTTAGGTTTTGAATTACCAAGTTGACAAATTGAATTCTCTGATCTTAAACACTGAAAGAATTGCCAAGTAATGGTGTCTTATTAGTGAACACAAGGATGCCAATGGTCAGCTGAAATACAAACTGTTGTCCAGCACCATGAAGATAATGTTTTTTGTTCCACATTCAGATGCAGGTTATGAGAGGGTATTCTCAGTTTTTACGGAAAACCACTAAAAATCCATATCATCTGTGAAAGCAATCCTGCTAATAAAAGTGAAGGGAGGAGACTACTTCAGTAAGGAATTTGACCAGAAGTTTCTTAGAAAATGCAAAACTGCTACATACCAGTCACAATGGTAGTTATATAGAGTAAGTTGGAACTGTAAAGGTTGTTAAATCATTACTTGTTGCAAGTATTTTATATTTTTTGTCCTTACTGAAAATTTGTCCAACATACTGAAAACTATTGACTACCTTACAGAGAATGTCTCCCTAGAATTGGCAAGTCTGTCGCCATAATAGTTCCCTATGCCACAGCCTGAGTTGCTCTACATGTAATAAGAATCATTGTGATCATTCCCACTATACCAATCCCATTGCCAGTCGGTATTGTTCTACAGGTAATCAATATTTGCCTGATCATTCCCACTATACCAATCCCATTGCCACAGTCAGTGTTGTTCTACAGGTAATATTGCCTGATCATTTACACTATACCAGTCCCATTGCCACAGTCAGTGTTGTTCTGCAGGTAATCAGTATTTGTCTGATCATTTACACTATACCAGTCGCATTGCCACAGTCAGTGTTGTTCTGCAGGTAATCAGTATTTGTCTGATCATTTCAACTATACGTCCCATTGTCACAGCCAGAGTTGTTCTGTAGATAATCATTATTTGCCTGACAGTCCTATTGGCACAACCAGAATTCTACATGTAACGAGTATTTTCATGATCATTCTCACCATATTAGTCCCATTGCCACAGCCAGAGTTTTTGTACAGGTAATAGATATGTTCAAAATTATTCTGGCCATACATCATGTAGTTCTCAGTGCCACAGCCTGAGTTTTTGTACAGGTAATAGATAAGTTCAAAATTATTCCAACCATACTACATGTAGTTCCCAGGGCCACATCCTGAGTTATCGCATCCGGAATATCATGACAGTTGTTTTTTAATAGATTATTGGCTCCTTTAAGTGTTTCAGTAGTGTCTTTTATAACTTTACTCCAAAACATTAATGATGTTCTTGTGTTTACAGTACTGTATAAGTCATAAACGGAATAACCATATTAACTCAGACATTCTTGTTTACAGTTAAAAGACATGACAGTTTTAAAGAGATACATTGAAGCTGACACAATCTTTTTTATTATTATTATCATTTCTCTGTTATTTTGTTAGAACTTTAATGTTTCAAATGTCCAAACCTTTCTGCATCCAAACAGTCAACTTCTTCCTTAAGTCTACACTTTTCTTATCTGGCTGGCAAAAGGGGAAAAAACAGTACAATGAACAGAAAACATCTATGGGTATTCCATGCCAACAAAGTAACTTGAATTTTAGGTTTCTGGCCATTGATATAAAGGTATGTGATTTAGACATTGAATGTTTAATGGTGCTTGCATTTTTTAATGGAACCACATGTACATCTGATACTTTACAAAATAAACCTAAAAAAAAAAGCAGGAAAAAAGCTAAGCATGAAGTATAAAAGAATATGTCATTGAGAATAAAGAAGACGGGTATTACTTTCTGTTAAAATTATTGGATAACTAAGCAATTCAAACTTGCCATTTCAGTTCTATAGAGACTGTGAAGGCCTATAATCCTCCAGCTGATGTGGAGTCTAGAGTTCAAAAGGCAGCTATTGATGTGCTGGGTGGAGATAAAAATAACTGGAAGAAAATGCCCCTGGAAGATAGAACTTTGAAATTTAAGGTGACTTAATGTCAAGATTTGGCAGTTTCATTTTGGTTCAAGTCGTGAAGAGCGGTTTGTTATTGTTTTAGTTAAAAGTTTTCATTTGCATACACACTGATGCCTCATCTTACAAACGTTCAGTGAAGAAATGTTTGTGTTAAGACATATGAAAACATTTTCATTGTGCGTAATGAATTTTTGCAACAACTAAAACATCCTAAACTGGTAATGTGTCAATTGCCCTACTTGCCCACCATCACTTGTGCATCCAGTAGCAGTCTTCATACATGTACTTTACTGCATTTGTATACACTACACCAGTGAATCATTGCATATCCTGTTAATTTCAAATTAATTTATTTTGTTTTGGTAAATAATTACACATATGTATATTATATTTTTACCTTCCTTTACCATGATGTATATTCTGTATGTATTATTACAGGACACCTATCTCTAAGTAATGCCTTTGAATTAATAGGAAATTCATTTTCATGTAACTAATTTTCAGTTAAGAAAAGAATTTCAAGGAAAGCTTCCCATTTGTAATAGTGAGGAGTTAGTGCATTACCTAAGTCTATTGATTTCTTCTTCAAATACATTACCTGATCATAATACCTTAGGAGAACTACTACTAGCTCGCAAATCCAGCCCTCCCAGATTAAAATGTTTTAGCTATAAAGCTAAACATTATCAGTCCACCTTGGGGGCATTTAGATAGGGTGATCTCCCCATTACTGGGATTGCACCAAATCCCATGAAATCATCAGTTAATTCTTATTATACCAACTGGTATGATCTCTAATGACAGAGGCCTTGCAAAATTCATAGAAGCAATTTGGAAGTTTACTGACTTAAAACAAGTTGGAGAAGTTTCATCTTCAAAAGGAAGTATCCTTTCTGCTCTTTCTATCATTGATGACAGCGTTTCTAACTTTTCAGTGTCATAACTTTGCTGTCTTCACATGTTTAGGCACCCTTGGAAGTACCTGCATGGGTCACAATGATGTCCCTTCACACTGCCATAACTGTATTAATAAGTGCCGGTCTGGTGCATGATATAGACAAACAGGATTCCCATGCTACTGGAAAATCAGGGGGGAAAATCAGGAGAAAGTATATATTTTTTCCAAAACATGAAAAGCCCTTGAAATTTGCGAATGTTGATAAAAGTCGGGGGAAAACCCCAGGAACATTTTGCCACCAATTGATGACAGAAACAGTTACATAATTGGGCCATGTGATGATGTCTGGACTTAACGGGAGTAAAATGACTGAGTTCTAACCATTATTTAACGAGGCTGTTGTATAGATCATTTGGGTGCTTGCTGTAAACATTTCGTGTAGTCAGTCCAGACACTTAGTCGGTTAGATTCATCAAGTAGATTAGTTCTTCCACAGACAACTTCATGTCTGTATTTAATCTTAAGTAGAAGATATGAAGACAAGTTTAGTGTCACAACAAGCAAACATGTCTGCTGCATGTATCTAGGAAAATTTAAAAGATAAATTATACAGGTTATCATCACCAATTCTGTTTTGACAACTTTGGTTATCAAAAATGTATTGTGATAAAGCTTATTATTTGGTAGTTAATATGGGAACATGGTGTTAAACATTATTTTCAATAGTAACCTCGGCTACATTCTGCCTCTGTGGTGAATTTTAACACCAAACATTGCTAAATATGTAGAAGTCTACCAACATATTCAAACAAAATTATATATTGCACCAGCTGATGACCTTATTTTTGTGGACCAATGAAAGAGCATTATTCCATTCAGTGCATTTCACTCTGCATGATATTGGTAGAAAATTGATTTGTTTCCTGAGAAATTGTGAGTATTATAACCATGGTATCTTTAACCCTCAGCAGACCAGATGAAACTAAAGCATGAAATTTGACCTGGTACTCTCCATTAGGTATTATTTAATTGGTAAATTGTACGAAATGATACAAGTCCACATTGTCAAGGAATTAAGTGCAACTTGTATTCTTACAGCAACAATAACCTCTTATCAAATTGCAGTAAAGAAACAAAACTTAAAATCGTGTTTGGGTTCATTTGTGCAAACGTGTGTGCCTGTGTGCGAGAGAGAGATGAAGCAAAATTTTGTCAATGTACAAGACTGTATTTATTTAGGGCGGTTTTGATTCATAGCTGTTGTAAAGAGAAAAAAGACTATTTTCAGTTACCTGATGATTATGATAATCCTATTGTACTACAACCCTACTATATTCCATCATCAATTAACACTGCTAAATCAACAGTTCATTCTTGTTTTAATTATGATATACATTGTTACAACAACCACATGGCTATGCAGTGTTATTTACACAGTAATTAAACATACTTAGTGCTTTGGTTATTTCAGTTGAAACTAGATAAAGGGCAAGAATCAACAGAAGAGGTCAAAACAGTGAGGATGTCAGTAGTAAAATGAGGCCGTCTTTAGGAAATGAAAGTTTGTCATTGTGCCATTGAATCCATTGTCCATACAGCAGATGTTGTAAGGACAAGTGATCATACGCATTACTTGTTATTCATACTCACCAATATACATAACAATAGAAGGGTATATCATGGAATAGATTTGCAATAAAATGTTAATTATATCCAAGTCAAAACAGTACAAGCACTTAAAAGATAGTATATGTATATATACAAATCAATTTAACATAGTCCATGACTTTCAAATTTACTATAGAAAGTTACAAGGTTTTTATATATTTTGTATGACTATAATGAAATATTAATACTAGTTGGTCTGTGGTCTTCACTTTAGCATGTACTGAGATATAATTTTTGTTGGATAAGAAAACATCAAAGGGTGTCAGAGCTCATTTTAAAATGCATGTGGTGTTTTGTTATGGTGACGGACTTTAAAAGGAGAATTAATTAACGATAATATTTCAAGATACGTTCTGTGAAGGCCTTTGTCCATTTGTTAATAAACACCATTAGATATTGTAATGACAATAAGAGAGCTTATACTGCAATTATTGTATATTCTCACCAAAAGTTATTAATTTTTTTAAAAACAAAATGGCAATACGTCATTTTCGATCTTCCAGTGAATTGGGAAGATATGCCATGATGACATAAGAATACAACAAGTGATTTGGGGTTTTCAATATCACGTTCAGCGCACCTTTGCCCTGAGTTTCTTGTTTTATGCACACAGCACTTTTTGCACTTGGTTGCCAGCCTATGTGCATTCAGTCAGATCTTTCATGCTTTTGGGTTCATAATGGAATGCAACAATGCCATCCATTGTGGAGATGTAGTAATCAATATGGTCTTACAAGAGGCATGACATCACATCACTCACATGGTTTCCAGAAAGTCCTCTGACTTGCGTACATAAACTACTGGCTACAAAGCAGCTGGCAAATTATGTCTTGGATTGATACATGGTATCACTCATTACCCCTCCATATTCTCAGTCTCTTTATCATCAAGGACAACTCCATCCTCCTCCTATCTCAACATTTTGGTCATTTAGGTCTGAAACTTAATATTGAAGTAAACAGAGCACATCATCCCCAGAAATAAGAATTGAATTAGTACAATGGTCGATTCCTTGCCTATACAGAACATTCCACCCACTATGCAGCAGTGGATGTCTTAGTCCAGTTTTGCCTTCTCTGGCTCCTGTTACAATGATTCTGTGGTCCAAATGGAGGCCATATTTTTGACCATTTAACAATGAACACATTATGTGTCTCCATCTCAAAGGTAGGGAAACCTCACTTTACTCTGGCTTGGGATACATCTGCAAGTACAATCTCTGGCAGTCTTGATCTGTATGGATGCAAACATGGATGACTGGGGGGAGCAAGTCTCCTACCATTTCAGGATGCAAGTGGAGTGTGGCCTCATCAAGATCATTATTTACATATCAAGATTCTCAAGATGAAACCATTCCAAAAGCTTTTCATTGATGGCTGAGAACCTACATGGGACTGGACTTCACATCCTGTTTGACATCTTCACTGTGGTGACTTATCTTAGATGTCAAGGATAAACCAAGTTCTCATAACTTCATATTCATGTTTGGGATTTTCTAAAGCAGTGTCCTGAGTGACAAATCCTTGTCCAAGTACAACATAACCTAGGCTCACTAATGTATTGACAGACTGATTGTCCTGCAGGAACCAACTAATGCCAATGGAATGGCCTCTTCATTCCTGTTTTCACTCAGCAGGTGCCCAGTGGATTCGACCTGTGAAGGGCCTATTGGCCACAAGATGGAATGCCAAAATCCCATCCTTTTGTCTCACCGGTCCTGGATCTAGAAGTCCATGGTAATCTTTGCTCTTGTCTAGATTGGAATGAAAACATGTATATCACCTCAGGTTTTGAAGATGATACAGGAAGCAAAATAATCAGTGTCTCCACCTCTTGATTATTCCAAGCAAATGGAAAATCTTGGATCAACAGAATCACCAGGAATTGAGATGTTCCCTCACCAGCCCAGAGTTCCTAAACCTGTATGTCTGGATCTTATTAAAATATGCCCTTACAAACAAACAGTTCTTACAACTGGTGGTGGATAATCAAACAGGAAAGATGGCCTCTCCACTTTAAAGACATACAAAGGCAATGGAATATATTCAGACATGAACATTTTATACCACAGCATGCATCCATACCTCAATAGGTAATTTCCTGTGGTGGGGCTTCGGGTGGCTGAGGGATCTAAAGTGCTTGCCTGCCTTTGTGGATTGCTGCCATCTCTCCTTTGTCCTTATTGGTTAAAGTCTTGTGCATGGCCAATGTGGGTGTGTGAGAAAGTTTGCATGTAGCTTCGCATGGGTCTTTGGTTCTTATAGGGTTTTCCCCCCGTTCTTCCTTCAAAAGTTGTACTTGCTGCCATGTATATCCTATTGGGTGTTGAAAATGGCATTAAACCCACAACAATAACAACAACTAACTTCCTATGACTCTTGAAGAGAAATAATTTAATACCAATCACAATTAAAACCTACCATTCCATGATAACTGATACCCTGCATTGTCTTGGAAGAGAGGATATCAGACAAATCAAAGACCTATCTGGTGTTCTGTTCATTTTGGATTACATGTGTCTAGTGACTTTGGTTACTTGTCTATGTGGAATCTATGATAGGTTGAACAAGACACCATTCGAAATATCTGAAGCTTTATTATGTCACCTCTCGTACAAGTCCTGCAACCTCAGTGCATTGGTGAATGAAAGGCAGAATTAGCTATTAAATGCCCTGTTGGTGGACCCATCTGCATACATTTCTGATAAGATGTGTCAGTATCACTCATTATAGCCTCTAGTGCCATTATCAAGAACAGGCTACCATTCATGTTTAATCAGACTTTGGTATTCAGTTCCTGTATACTTTGGACACTGCATCTCAAGGTAACCTACAGGACTTGTGAGTTTTAAACTGGCACTTAAAGAAGACCAAGCTGTTGTGTTGAGGTAGATCACACCTCTTCTATCCTTCATGGAGGGAAACTATATCAACACAGACACTTCTGTCCTGGATAAGGTGGATTATTCATTGTTCATATCGGAATTAACCCCACACCGATGAATTTGCTTCACATCTTGGCTCACTAAGCTAGGACAGTTGCCACATACATTGCACATGAACAAAACTGTTTTCTAATTTATTTTAGGTGTCATGGGATAGATATGTGAACACACTTTTTGAGTTTTTGTCTCATAGGTCTTTCATCCCAAAAGGCTCAACTTTATTGGGTGAGACCTATAGCCTTGGTGCAGAAGTTACCTTCCTGCTTCATTTGACAGCTTCATAACTACACAGCTTCTTGACTTCTGGATTTGCAGGAGGGAAACATTTTCACTTTTGAAGCCACTCCTCGACATACAGAATCAGTTTTCCACTTCGGTTATCTAGAAGTTGTCTTGCATTCTTTAATGGAGTGGAAATGGTCTCTGAGGTAAGGGGATGTATCACCCTCCACCTCTTAACTATTCTCCTAAAGTATTCTGATTAGGTAGTGTATTTTTATTTGAAAGTTTCTTCCTAGTAAAATATGTGCCTTGGATAATACTGACCGAATTGTAATACACCTACACCCTCCCCACAGTGTCATCCATATAGAAGGCATGCTTTTTGCTCAAGTTGAATCTGATGATTTCACTGGATTTTTTGGCCAATCAAAGTATCAATATGAGATCATTCTAACTGCCACCTAAGTGGGCAGATAGATTTTAGCTCTTTAGCTAAAAGTTTTAATCAGGGAGGGCTGCATTTGCGAGGTAGTAGTAGTTCTCCTAAGGTATTATGAGCATGTAAGTATTATGGAAGAAACACTTTTTGCTAGAAAAAGTAGTAAATTATAATGCCAGTTAATTTCCCAGTTTTCTGTAAAGGTTACAAGTTTCATGGGTTTCATTTTCACTGCAAACAACAAATTGAAAGATCCAAACAAATAGTGATCTTTCTGTGGAAAGAATAGGAAGCCTCCCTAAATTAGTTAACTTAATTATCAATAGAAAATGTCATTTGTTTGCAAAACCACAAAAATAGATATCAGTGAAAATAAGTGAATTCAGAGTAGTTGGTATGAATAGTTTTGAAGCTAATTCATTTTACAACACACTTTCTCACTCTTTTGATAATGGGTTCAAGATCACAGTGATAGAAAATTTGCATTATTCTCTTGTCAGAGTTTCTTCATTTTTAAAATGGTCTTATGTAAGCATGACTTTTGCAGCATACTACAAAATGACTTAATGGTTCCACCTAAGGGTGGGGTGGGGGTGGGGGTACAGAAGGCACAAAGCAATATTGTTTGCTCTACAACCCTAAAAATATCAAGAAAGTTAGCATTCTTTTTGCACCTTAGATTGAGATTAATTTTGATCACTACACAGCTTTCTCCATAACTCATACCGAGATAACCCATTTATGGCATGGGGCTGGTGTGGATTCTGTTTTTGTTTTTTTCTTCTAGAAAATGCCAAAAGAATAACCCATGCTTGTTGAAAGTGAAGAAAGTCACAATAAAATTGGTAAACCAAACCCTGATACACCACTCACTTGATAAATCGTGCCCTGATAACTTGAAAACCCACTTATAATGCAGACTCAGGCATGGATCCTGTATTTTTACCCAGAAAATACCCCAAAATTTTCCTTGTTTATTGAACTTTAAGAAAATTGTGATCAAAATTGGTAACTGAAACTTTGATAGATCACTTGTTTTTTCGTCATAGTTGGTAGATAGGGCCTGAAAATTTTGATCAACGTTATGAAAATATGAACTTTTAATAAGAAGTCATATAATCTGCTACATTATCTTTCCAACTGACATTCTTAGTATACAGCAATTAACGATATTCAAGGAAATTTTGATCAATGAAAATGTTACTTACACCTAGTGGAGGAAGTACTTTATTAAATACCAATTAAATAATTTTGTATCTAGTGAAATTCGTTTTAATTTTATCTTTTAGTTATTTTTATGTGTAATCACCATAAATGCAATGTGTCCTCTTGTATTTAAATGTAACTATGTCAGTTCACCATAACAGCTCTGTCCACAAGCTTTTCCCTTGTTACATCTTAAGACTTTAATAAACAGTAGCAAAGAAAAAGTGAAGACAAGTTTTCTAAAATTTAACAAATAATTTATTTCCCTGGAAAAAAAAACATGTAAAAATGAGGAAAAGAACTTGACGCTTTTAAGAATCAAATCCAAAAGTAATCTAAGAATAATCCAAGAATTATTAAATTAGAAGTCCTAATAACAAAAATGTTCTAATGAATTTGAGTTCCTGTCCCAACAAAAATCTAAAATGGAAGATGATGATGTATGCTATAGCTAGTATAGTGCTGTTGTGTCTTCATTTCTAAGTTGTTCCATAGACAATAATATTCTGGTGCTTGAATTGCAATAAAAGTTAAAGAAATGTTGTCTTTGTCCAAGAATACGGTATGAGCACTAAAATATTTCCAGGAAAACGAATTAATGTTTTAGAATCCAAATAATTTGAATAGAAATTAGATTGTAACTCCAAACTGGTCACAACAAAATGAACACCTTGACATCAAGTGTTTAAATGCACAACTAACTAAATTCTCTTTAGACAAAGGTTTTACAGTAATTTGAGACGCAAAACAGATTCCTGCATTAGGGTCAACCCTCCGGTAAAACCAGAATTTCTAGAACATCGTAGAAGCTATTTACATATCTAAAGTCACGTTTTCCAGTACAGCCTTGATCTCGTTAAATGTATCCCACAATAAAAATAATTTAAAAAAAGTTGTTTACTCAACTGTTACTAATTTTTAATCAAGGTCAGGAACTAGGTCACCATTTAGATACAAAGTTTTATTTTTAGGTGTTGATGACAAAACAGTCAGGTCAGACTAATTTCTGGAAAATGTCAAATTCCAGTAAACAAAATTACATTGCTTTAACTTGTAATAATTTTTTTTTTAAACTACAGACAATTAAATTAAATACAAATTAAATTAAATATACAAAACATTCTGAAAACCTAATTTAGTGCTGACTGTGTTTTGGTAGCTAACTTGTGGAAGTATTTGCTCTATTCTTGCACTGAAGCAAGTTCCAACGTTTGCATTGAAGATTAAAATTCCTGAATTGGCACTCAACGAAGATCAGAATTTTCACTGTTACTTGCACTGAAATCATGGTATCATTAGTTTAGTAATAAAACAGTTTTACAAAATTGAGTTTCACCATTGATGGTTGTTTCTCAAAATAACTGTTTCTAACTTCTGAAAAAAAGGAATCTTTTTTAGTTGAACTAAAAGCAATGATGAAATACACAATATTTTGTAGATACACATGTACATGATGTATTTTGAAACATTGTTGTAATGTTTTTCACTATCTTTCAGAAATTGGTTATCTTGAAAATAGTGGTAATTTATTCCAAAAAGTGAACAATTTCATTAGCAAAAGCTGTTTATGGAAAAAATTTCCAACATGATTATTAAGCAATTGTTCTGCCATTAAAGAACACCACTACCACCCTCTTCCCTGGTTTTCTCAATGTCATGCCAGGATGGCACCTCCTTTTTCACTTTTTAGCAGTCTCATAACTCGTACCTTCGGATTTTGTCATTGTTTTTTAACCTCCTTGTGCATGAGTTTTCAAGCAGGAAAATTGTGCTGTCTGATGCAGACAACTGATGAAAAAGACTGCTTCTCTGTGTTGTGAAATGAACTTTATGAAGCATATGGTACACTAACTTTTTCTGGCTGTGAAATGCAGGAATGTGTTTCCTTTGTATAGGAATTTCTATTGCCTCATTGCTTTGAAGAAATTGTTAAAAATCAAAACTAAAAGAAAGGCATCAGTTAATTTTTATTAACTTACCTACGGCATTCAGGAAGTGGATATAGCCCATTAGAGTTAGCAATTTTCTCCAAGATGAACATTATAATAAGACCCAGCTGTATAATTGGAAACCAAAATCAACACCATGTTTGATAAAATAAAGAAAAATGTATATTCTTTAAACAGTTCCATTATGATAAAAAGCATTTCTCTTTTTATATGAAAAAAGGATTACCGTTGTGGAAAATCAGAGGGATACCTCTTTTATTAAATTTCATCTCTGCAAAAATGCAAAACCAGTTTGAGCATGGCTTTTACAGCATAGTCTGCTTCACAGTTGTTAAGTAATTCTGAGGGTGGGACAGATATATGGTGAAGTTGCAGATGCTTGTAGCAAGCATAAACGAAGAGAATCTTGACTGAAATTTCATTATATATGGTATCAAGGTACACTGTTCAGTCTAAAGCAGATAGCAGATCAAAATATATTTTTCCATGTGCTCCAGAATTTGACTTAAACAAATGCAAAGTATATTTACTTGAGGTGTTAATAAAATAGTGAAAATGAATTTTGCCAAAGTGGACAATACTATCTTCTGAAAGAGCAATAAATGACTTATATGATATAATTAAACTATACAGGTTATTGGCTGGGTTTTTTTTCTTCAGTTATATCTTATGTCTAGGAAGTGGAAATGAGAGGGGCACATTTGAAGTATATCCAAATAATTACCAAGACAAATTATGCTCATCAATCATACAGAAAAAATGAAGAGGATTGAAAGTTCTTTTCAAATATATAAGGTCCTTTTATAAAGTTACAAATTGATTACCATTTAGTACAAAAAAATGGGATAATTCTTTTAATTTAAAAATCAAACCCTGTACAAAGTATGAAACACCTGGCCATATGTGAGCATACAATAATAATAATAATAGTAATGACTTGATTTAAAGAGGGTAACACAATTAGCTAAGAACTAATCTACCTTAAGGCTCTCATCCTTTGACAGCAGACTATAAATTGGCCAGATGTGAGCATAGCTTTGACAGTAGACTGTAAAATGGGCTAATTTAAGTATGGCTTTTGGTTGCATTCCTGAATTTTACAAATTTGCACCAGGATACAAATTTTTAAAGAACATGTATCCTTCTGATTTTCCAAAATGCAATCAATCCATGTTATAAAAAGGGGAATGTGTATATCCTAGGGTAGGTTTAAGGATATGACAGTTTTCTTTGTTTTGAAACCTGAATGATGGGGTTGATTTTACAGTACACAACTAGGCTTACTTCTACTTATAATGTGCATGGCAGTATTCACTTCCTGAATTTCATGTGTACTTTCAGAAAATTTTAATGCAAGTGCTGTGAAAATTCATTTCTGTATATCAAGGACAAATTTGATGTATTGTTTTGTATCAGGTATATTTTCACAGGATCCAAAAGCTGTAAATTTAATCAGCACTCTGCTTCAGACAGCACTTCAGTTTTCTTAACAGGAGTCAAAGTTAAGTGTTAGTAGGTAAGTGACTTAAATTAATGTTAACTTTATCAACACGTTTTGACCGCTCTGGTGGCCTAGTGGTTAGAGTGTCCACCTCCGAAGCAGGAGGTCATGGGTTCAAACCACGGCCAAGTCATACCAAAGACATACAAAAAATGGTACTAACAGCTGTCTCGCTAGGCGCTCTGCATTAAGAGGTTAGTGTTAGGACTGGTCAGCCTGGTGTCAGGATAATGTGACTGGGTGGGACATCATACTACATGTCTGTGACATGATGCCTCAGTGCTAGACATCACTATAAACTGCCACGCTGCAGACATCATAGCGATATGACGGAATTTTTTTTAAAGCTACGTTAAAAATCCTAATCTCTCTCACACACACACACACACACACTCAACATATTTTGAACCTTTGAGCAAACAATTTTGCCTTATGCCTTGCCTTTTTTCAATGATGTTTAAAAACCGTGGAATGAAATCCTTACAGCATATTGTAAAATGGTTCATTGTGAGCATAGCTACAGACTAACATATCAATTTTGACAAGGTAGTCTGTCGCTGTGAATTTGGATTGGGATATTTTAAAAAAAGAATTCATTGTTTAAATAAAAAGAAAAAACATACCAGAACTAAGACACTATTCTGACCTGCATCTTGATAGCTTTATTCTTTCATTATGCATTTATTTATTTCTGATATAAAAAGAAACGAGAACCATATTTACCACAGAACACAACTAGTAAAATCCCGACAAAGGTCATAGTACAATGATGCCAGTAGAGACAGAACTAGTTGCATAACTTCCACTTTTTTCACTTTAACTTACTCTCCATCTATTTTTTTTTCTTCAGTTCCTTGCTAAATTGACCAAAGAATTTGATCATAACATCCCAAACCAAGAACTAAATTCCATGCAGAATGTGGAAACAGCACTGGATTACTTCAGAACACAGGTCCATGACACAAGTGCATATGAGGACCTCAGTAAGTTAGACTTGCCCAGGAACTTGCACATGAATCTGGAACCAATCAGGTTTAATCCAGAGACAGACACTATCTACGGCGGAAAAACGGCATTTCCTGGACGGCCAACTATCGTTACAAGCATCAAATACCGGAGGAAATACAAGGGCTGTGAGAATAAACTAAAGGATAAATGACACTGGAGGAGGAAGAACAGCAGTGAGAATAAACTGTAGGTTCAATAACCCTGCACGGCAGTTAGAAATAACTGAAGGCTAAAAGAACATTTCAGTTTTCATGTTTCATATAGTTATAATTAAAACATTCAGAAAAAAGATACCTTTTGTTTTGACTGTGTAAACATGGTGAGATATAGTGGTCACTGTTCCACAGCTGGGGTAGTCCTACAATGTAAAACATAGCACATGTTGGTTTTGTTTTAGTGCTATGTCTTACTATCCAAATAATGGCCTTGTATAGCATATTCAATAGAGTAGTCAAAGTTTCAGGAGTATCTCACACATTTGGCAGCATATATTGACACTCTTCCACTAATTTATGTGTAATTAATATACTTACTGTGTTGTTGTTATCCTGGCAAAATGAAAATATGACACTAGCAAATGGATGCACTTTCATGTTCCATTTGAATTTGTTGCAGTGCGATGGTAGTCAGGGTATGCCAAAGTATGTTTAAGTAGGTTCATGAAACATTGCTTTACAGTTCCAATAGCATAACATATTTTTATTCGTTTTGTTAAAGAATAATATTTCAACTTAACCTGATTTCGGCTTTCATCGCTTTCCAGTCATCTAAAATGTAGGCCAAGGAAACTTGAAAATGGGTCCATTTCTATTTGTGGGAATTAGAATTTATTAGAGAAAAGACATCAGAGTAAGTAAAGTCTGAATAAAACATTATGACTTTACTTTGTAGAAAAGTGCCATTATTTATTTGCCAGAACTATCCAGCATTGTACAAAGACTGCTATTCACTTTGCAAGTCAGTAATGTTTGTACTGTTGACTAGATTTGAATCTTGCATCTAGTAAGAAAATGGGTCACTTTTTAACATACTTCCTACGTGAGCTATGAGCTGTGAGCTCTGGAAAAAAGACATTTTATTTTTTATAATCACATTTAGCTCTGTTTGTTGGGGTTTTTTCAGTGTGGGGGGGGAGGGCGTCTAAACCTGGTGGCCAGTTGAGTATACTTGCATTTCAGTGTCTGTTAATAATTAAAGGCAAAATGAAAAGAAGTTTAAAAGTTTAAGTACAGAGAAAGTCTTTAAACTATAAATTTCTCATCCTTTTTGATGCTCAATAAAATTATTTTCTTTAATAAAATTTAAATGAATTTGACAAATTTACAGCTAAAATCTGATGAATTACAAACTCTGTGTGTGAGACAGAGTTTCATAGGGTAGAGAAATTTAAACTGCAAACACATCTTCATCAAACCTTTGCTTATGAATAGTAAGAACAGCAGATAGAACATGGTGAAATATTTGGAGATGTTAAATTTTAAGAGGCAGCCCCCTACCAATATACCATTTCAGACAACTGAAGTTTATTTTCAAATTGTTATTGTTGATAATTTTAACTGAAAATATTTATTGGATATATTTATTTTTCTCAGTTGTGACTTATATAATATCAAATTTAGAAAATATACATAAATTGCATTTGAATGTAAAATATTTTCATTATTAGTTTCAGTAATGTATTTTCTCAATCTGCTATACTGACTGAAGGTATACAGTTAGTCAATTTACA
This sequence comes from Sinohyriopsis cumingii, assembly GCA_028554795.2. Taxonomy (NCBI): domain Eukaryota; kingdom Metazoa; phylum Mollusca; class Bivalvia; order Unionida; family Unionidae; genus Sinohyriopsis; species Sinohyriopsis cumingii. The sequence continues at coordinate 38,864,947 of CM068842.1, forward strand.
CAGTAGCACCCATCATAAATTGTTTTACAGCCTATATGATAGCAAGTTCTTTGTTCAGATGCAGTATCTGTTCTGCATGCATATAAGGGGTGGAAAATAGCTATTATAGCAGTAGCCAAGGGGGGTAATCATTGGATTTGTAATATAGGGTTTTTGGGGCTCAATGTCCACCTGGGCCAGCCATTGTCACCTGCTTCAGCATATCCTTGGGGAAAGGCACATAGTTCACATTTCTTTGGCCAATGGTGTACATAAAGTGCCAGTTAGAAACTGACCAATAGCAGCTGTTTATTCAGTACATTTTTGGAAAGAATTTTAGTAATATTTTTGTGTCTGTAACCTTAATGCTGGTTTAATACATTACAATACTGTTGGTTAAACCACAACAACAAAACTCCTGACCTCACCTGAATAGTTGAACAACTGTAAAGTTGACAGAAAGTATGTGTGTGTGTGTGTGTGTGAGTGTGTGTGTGTGTGTGTGTGTGTGTGTGTGTGAATGATTTTGACTTTTAACGTAGCTTTAACAGTTTTTCAGTCATTTCGCTATGTCTTCAGTGTGGCAGTTTATAGTGATATCTAGCACTGGGACATCATGCTGCAGACATGTAGCATGATGCCCCACCCAGTCACATTATCCTGACACCAGACCGATCAGTCCTAACACTAACCTCCTAATGCTGAGCACCAAGGGAGGTAGCTATTAGTACCATTTTTGTAAGTCTTTGGTATGACTCGGCAGGGGATCAAACCCACAACCTCATGCATCTGAGGCAGATGTCTAACCACTAGGCTACCAGATTCATTGACAGATAAGTAAAATTGATAAATATGTTAATAACAGATGCCGTATAGAGTATCAATAATGATATCCACAGCAGACTAAGAAAGCATGCAGCAATCAGAAATTTGACATTCTGATAGGCAGATTTCTCATGTCTGTGCTGTGCAACACAGGTGGAACAGAAATCAATTTTCTGACAGTGTTATTATTCTTGTTCTTTTAGGTGTCAGCATTGGGATTTTTCATCTAGCTCCTTTATGCACAGTAATGAAATTTAATGGGTTTATTTATTTTGTACAAATCTTCCTAGGTAAAAGTAGTCCACAATGATCTACTATTTATGATACAGCAATTACTTTAACACATTAACCCCTAGCAACGGGCTAAAAACAAAATGAATACTTAAGAAGTTCATTTATCATTGACCCACTGTTCTTACACAGCTCCCTGGAAATCAGTCATGTGTGCTAAACATGAACTTCACATCGAAACCCATTAGAAGTTCGAGCCTGTCTCATGATCACAGATGATAGTCATCGCCCAGGAACGCATTGCTTAGTAGTGTACTTTCTCAACTTCTGAAGTGCGAAATATTTGATTTCTCTTGATCACTTCCTCCACCTTTCGAGAAGAAATGTATCCTCTGTTATCGGTTTAGGCGTTTACAAAAAACAACATGAAAAAATCGAAGACAACAAGTTTTGTAAAATTTATCAAGTAATTTATTTCCCTAGAATATCTAGTGAAAATGAGAAAAAGAACTTACGGTTTTACGAAGCCTCCTGACATTTTTCATTCCAATGAAACTTGGTTTTCTTGCTCAATAAATTTGTCAGCAGTTAAGCAATTATGAAAAAGTTAACAATATTTCCGATAGTATCCAGCCATACCTAAAATCACGTTAGTTTCTTTTTACTAACAGGTACAGGGAATTCAGAGATAGCCTTGACCTTTGCATATATAGGTTTAACTTGTCCATGTCCCACGATATGTCCTAGAAATGTTACACAAGCATGGCAAAACTCACTTTTTGGATAAAATAAAGTCAAACTTGCATCAGTGAGTCTGTCAAAGAATTTACAAATCGTTACTAAATGTTCATTCCATGTGTCATCATAGCTGATGAAATCATCAATGTAAGCATCATAATTATCAAGACCAGAGGTAATCATATTCATTAGACATTGAAAAGTACTTGGCGAACACTTCATCCCAAACGGCATCACTTTATATTGATAAAGTCAATATGGAGTCACGAATGCCTAGATTTTCTTAGCTCTTTTTGTCAGTGGAATTTGCCAAAATCCTTTCAGAAGGTCAAATTTGGTGACATACTTTGCATTTCCGAGCTTATCAATGCAGTCATCAATTCTTGGTAATGGAAGTAAATGTGTTTTAGTCACACTGTTCACCTTCCTTTAATACGTGCACATACGAAAAGTTTTATCTGGTTTTGGAACAAGTATACATGGTGAACTCAGTCACTTTTACTGGGCTCTATGAAATCGTTCTCTAGCAAATACTGATTTTCTTTTTTCAAGTATTCATGTTTGAGAGGGTTCATCCATGTTTGGATGTTGTTTCACAAGTGTGGACTTAACAATTTCAACGTCATGGTAAATTTTGTTTGTTCTTGTAGGAACATCTGGAAATAAGTGCTCATATTCAAGTAATAACTGCTTAACTTCATTCCTTTCTTCTTGTTGCAAATGTGACAGTTTCTAGTCCAGATTATTCATAATTTCTAAATTGCGAAGATTTATTACTCCAATATCAGTAGAGTCCGATTGCATTCCTTCGCTTAAATCCTCACTGAGCGGGACTGGTACAACTAAATTAATTGCATGATTAACCTGGCTATCTCTCTCAACATGCTCGTTTAAGATATTCATGTGGCAAAGTTGTTTATGTTTTTGCCTGCCAGGGGTATTTTTGATATAATTTAGATAATTTACTTTCTTGTTAACTGTGTAAGGACCACAATACTTGGCCTGAAGAGGATTTTGTGGTATGGGCACGAGAGCCAGAATTCTATCACCAGGCTGAAAACTCCTTTCCTTTGCATTTTTATCATATCTTACTTTCATTTTTGACTGAGTAGAGTGCAAATTAGTTATTGTAAACTCACAAGCCTTTGACAACTTATACTTAATATTAGAAACATAACCGGGAAGATTAATTTCGGTATCTTCATTAGAAAGAAGTTTCTCATTTAACAACTTCAATGGTCCATGCACAGTATGTCCAAAAACTTGTTCAAAGTGACTGAATCCTAAAGACTCTTGAACTGATTCCCTAACACAAAAAAGTAAATGAATGCCTTCATCCCAATCTTTACCTGTATCAAAACAATATGACCGAATCATATTTTTAAACGTTTGATGAAATATTTCTAAAGCCCCTTGGCTGTCAGGGTGATAGGCAGAAGATTTGAATTGTTGGATGCTTAATTCGTACATAACTTGCTGGAAAATTCCAGACATAAAATTTAAACCTTGATCAGATTTGGGAAGGCCAAATTGAGTATAAAAAAAAAACTTTATCAAAGCTTTTACTATTGTTTTCGATTTAATATTCTTCAAAGGGATTGTCTCTGGGAATCTTGTTGACACATACAAAATAGTCAACAAGCATTGGTTACCTCACTTGGTCTTCGGTAAGGGACCAACACAATCTAGCATTATTCGGCTAAATGGTTCGTCAAATGCAAGCGTATGTTGCAGATGATCATTGGGTATCTTCTGATTGGATTTTCCTACAATTTGACACGTATGACAAAATCTACGGTATTTACAAACATCACTTTTGATTTTTGACCATTATCTTGGATCTTTTTGCTGTTCGACGACAAGTGATTGTCGTTTGTCACTCTGATTAAAATAAAGAGAATGAGTAGTTAAAAGAGGATCACTGTGATGAATACCTTTTGATTGATCCAAACAAGGAGTGAAAGTGACCTCAATGAAAGCCTGACCAGTACATGTGTCAGCTAAAGGAATGCTTTCCTGATCAATATCATTCTTAAAAGTTTTCTTTGCTATAGCTCTAGTAGCTGCACAAGATGGGTATAAATCAGGGAATTCTTTTTCAATAGGATCGACTTTCTGATCGAAGCAAGGCTTGTCAGTTACAAGTGGATTAACCACAACCTTATCTCCAGCTGGGTCGTTGCCTAGTAATAAATGATTGCCCTCAACGGGTAAAACATACACATGTCCAACTGTTTCCAACTGTCACGGGTAATGAGACTAAGTCTGATGACAAATTTACACAATGAAAAGGAACATTAACAAAGCCGCACTCTACCCCCTGAATAAAAACATTTTCATTAGGATAAGACTTCTCAGTAAAAGGTAAAGTACCTGACAATAAAAGACTGAAAAGCTCCAGTGAACCTTAAACTTTTAATAGGGATGGGATTGGCCGAATCATCCAAGAGTGATATAGAACCCTTCGACATACATGTTTCATAATTCTCCATAATAAAATCAGACTAGGGTTTATGAGACCCAACAAATGTATTGCTTTCAATACTTGACCGTGACCTTAACCTCTTAGAAATAAGAGCAATTGGAATATGTCTGTCTTAATTCTAATGCTTATTTTTCAATTTGTAGCAATCAGAAATAACGTGTCCTTTCTTCTTGCAACAGGTACACGTAGGAAGAGGTAAGGATTCTTGATCAAGCTTATCAGAAGCTTGATTTCTAACAGTTGTTCCATACTGAAATTTAGAAATGCTTGCATAAGGCTGAAATACTTTTCTACCGGAAGACTCTTGAGCGGAAGACTTGTCTACAAAAGAAACTTTATGAGCTGAGAAACTTTATGAGCTAAGAAATACTCGTCAGCAGTACGAGCAGCATTTTCCAAAGTTTCGACCTTGTGCTTGTCAAGATACATCTTAATGTCACTAGGACACAGTTCTTGAACTCTTCAAGTAATACAAATTGTCTGAGATTTTCGTAATCTTGATCAACTTTCTTGGCTAAGCACCATCGATCAAATAATTGTATTTTTTCTCTTGCAGATTCGACATGAGTTTGTCCAGCTTCCATTTTATAGTTCCTGAATTTTTACCGAATTTTTGGCCATTTCAAATTTTCAACAATTTTTTCAAACTTAGAAAAATATTTGTCTACTTCTTTTTCTTTTAAAGGGGGCAAGCAGCAGGGAAGTTCTACAGACCAGACGTTCCAGACCAAATAAAGCTTCCTACGAGAACTTTCTCCGTAGAAGCCTCAGATTTCAAAAATAAGCCTTCCTACGAAAAATAATTTGCGTAAATTCACTTCCGACTGCAATTTTTTGTGTGCAAAATCGATGATTCTAGACAAGGAAAAAAGGGGGGGGGGGAATTTATTCTGGTGTCGATGAAGTTTGCGAAGATTTGGCTGCGAGTCTCATGAATAAATTTGATCAAGACCGATTCGATATCTACTACGCGGATCGTGAAGATTAATCGTGATAAAACCATGCGGCGTTGCCTGGGCGCGGCTGAAGAAAATTTTGAATTTGTTTATGTCCATATCGCCGTTGCACCAAGTCTGATGAATATTTCTCAGCGTGTGAGTATCGACGCCATTGAAAACCGACAAAATGTTACAATTGTCCCTAATTACCTTTGGAATTTGCGTATATCGCTGCGTCACGTAAATCACATCGGTGTTCTTGTGTCGGCCACGCGAGAATATCCTAGCCGGATTAGTTTGCTTATCCAGCATAACATCATCGAATACAACAAGATTATTAACATCGCCATCTAAATTTTCCACTGATGGAGTTTCATTGATGTCTGTGATGAATTCGATTGTGCCTTCGTCGGTATTGTCGCTAAATTCCTTTAGCACTTGATAACATCGCTGATCATCAACGGACGGTGCAACCAAATACAATTTGTCCCATTTTAACCATCGCATTATCAAATTTAGCAACAATTGCGTCTTTCCAGAACCAGACGGGCCAATAATTATCATCCTTATCGAATTTGGTAATACCGCGTTGTGTTTCGCTTGCTCGCGTTTCTTCGTGGCCGAAAAATCAATTACATTCATGTTACTAGAATATTATGGATCTATATTGTGTTAAGTGTCGCACGCGCACAGCTACGATAAATCCAACCGAAATCGTCACACGCAATAACAGGAACGCAATTACAGGAGAATGTGAAGTTTGTAAGACACGTAAATTCAAATTTGTAAAAAAAAAAATAGAAGAACCGGAGGAGACATTACCGCCTCCATGAAAAATCTACCTGGGCTGCCTTGGGCGAAATATCCCGGAGAAAAGCATTTGCCAGGATACAATTACTGCGGACCCGGAACAAGGCTCGATATAAGACTCAACGATAAAAATCAACCAAATCCCGGCGAGGATCCAGTAAACGCCATCGATAACGCGTGTTACTATCACGACCTCGCGTATCGTAGCGGGGATTTACAACAAAGACATCTCGCTGATATTAGGCTAATTCATGCAATAGACGCGATTCCTAACAAAAAATTCAAAGAAAAATTGGCAACCTGGTTGATAAAAGGCGCGATGAAAGGTAAATTAGTACTCGGTGCTGGTAAATAATAATGGAGCAAATATATTATTCTCCGCGAGGATTCTGGCGAGGAAAATCAGCAATAGCCAAACTTGCCAAGGCAGCAAAAGTAAAACAGTCCGTTGCTGAATCGTGGCTATCGAAACAGGCAGTCTGGCAAATATATCTTCCTCCGCCTAAAAAAATATCGTACGCGAGTTTCACCGTCAGTGTCCCTAATGAAGTTCATCAAGCTGATTTAATGTTTCTTCCTCACGATACCGTCGACGGAGTCACATACAAATATGTGTTGACGGTTGTTGATATCGCAAGCAGATACAAGGAGGCGGAACCGTTATCGAATAAAACAGCAACGGAAATTTCAAAGGCGTTTGAGAAAATTTACTCGCGATCTCCATTAACATGGCCGAAGCTTCTCCAGGTTGATCCAGGACGAGAATTTCTTGGCGCGGTTACTTCATTGATGAAGAAGAACAACGTGAAAATTCGACGTGGTATTGTAGGTGTTCATCACAATCAAGCTATCGTTGAGAGATTCAACAAAACGCTCGCAGAACGATTATTCGGATATCAGTACGCGCGTGAATTTATTCAAGATAATCGATCTCATGATTGGGTATCGAGGTTGCCTCATGTGATTAACGCACTAAATAACGAGACAACGAGAACAATAGCAATGAAACCCGCAATTGCAATTACAAAAACAAATATACCCCTAAAGCGAGATTCTACTATTCCACCTGTGCTAGGTAGCGTCACGGTCCGGTATTTATATAAAGAAGGAGAAGCCGAAGGAGGAAGAAAAAGAGCAACCGATCCAAATTGGAGCGTAACAACACATAAAATATCAGCCGTAACAAGATCATCGGGAAGACCAGCAATTTATTTCCTAGATTCACTAGCGCCACAACGCGGATTTACCAAGGAGGAATTACAAATAATACCGAAAGATACTCAACTACCGCCAGCGTCATTAATGTGAAACCGAATTCTACCTAACTGAGATAATTTTCTTACTCTTGACACGGCTAAATACACTAAATTTGACCAGGAAATTCTATCATCGACAATCCAAACTTGGCCATCCACGGTTAATCCCTGCGATGAATGTATCGTTGTTGCGTAGCCTAATTTCCATGGCGATCTTTCTGCGTTTATCGCGTCATTAACAAGATTAATATCAACAAGAATAATATCGTTCAAGACCAGGATCTTTTCCTCTCCGCAGGGTAAAGTAACACTGATATTTTGTTTTCTGGTATCAGCGGGCCTGTAACATAACGGCACCTGCAATGTTGGAAATTTCTCGCAATGCAGTTTGAATAACATTTCCTGAATAGTATCGCGAACAATTTTTCTGCTAGCAACAATCAAATGATCGGGACGCCACAAATTTAGAAAAATATCCATCGGAGTCTCGTCGATTATTCTTCTCATCACATCGCATTGAAACTTATTCGGTTGTAATCGAATTATTTTCTTAAATTCAGTCAGTAAAATATCATCGGATCTATAATCAGCGTCGATTTCCTCATAATAATCAACGAAATTTCTGAGCCATTCGTGAGGAGATTCACCATCAATCGGATCAGGCTGGCCATGATCTCCGCACATTATCACGGCTGTATTTTTCCCCTCCAGCCAGATCAGGAACGATTTTAATACAACTAAATTTACTGTGCAAATTTCATCAAATATTATAATTCTGTTGATATATTTATTTCCCATGCGAGCCGAATCCCATAATCCACCGCTGTATTTGAAATAACTATGATACGTACTAGAATCAACGCCGCGTTGCCTTATTTCTCGCGCTAATCTGTGAGTTGGAGTCAACACGATCATATCAGATTTCGCAAATAAATTTATCGCTCGCGTTGTTTTACCGCTACCACCAGGACCATTCATGTAAACGAATTTGTTACGTGAAATTGGATCAAATGCGGATGCAGCCGTCGATATTTCCTCAAATTTATCTCGATGAAATTTATCGCAATCTTCGACATCGGCGTCCTCACAATAATCTAGGATATCTTCGTTTTTTATCCTCCAAGTGCCCCAAGAGCCATCGGCGATTAAATTATCTAGCCTATACTGATATTTCTTATCGATATAAAACGAATCCGTTGCTACCCTTACCGCGATATCAGAAAATTTGTTTATCATCGACAGTAAATTTATACTCACATAAGCGAGCATCGATGATCTCAAATGCGTATACTGCGCTGATTCTCCGTCAAGGTAACTAATTACTGTACCTAACTTTACTCCGTCAATGATAATATTCTCTCTGTTACAGAATATTCCACGCGATACCGTATCGGCAATAATAAAGTCCATTTCGGCATCGTTGATAAATAACCTAGCGTGTCGATGTTTATGATCAACGGATCCTCCTTGAGTAAATTTGCCAATTATTTTTCTTCCGATATCTTTCGCGTTTTCACAATCCGTCGGTAGCCACACTTCAGTTTGTTTTCTATACGATATAATCGCCTCGCTAACCGTCAACGATATTAACATTGACGAATCCAGCATATACCTCAACAACACTATAGGGACCCAACGATGCTGCGATAAATGCCGACCAAACCAAATATAACAAATTTTATGTAAATTTTCAGCAAACTCGAATGAAGTAACATAAGCGAATCCGGTCATGACAAAATCGGGTAACGGTGCGTTAATTGCTACCCTTGTCATTTCGTTGGTGGGATGGCCGAATTTAGCAAAATAATTCGCACAATCGCCATATCCAAGGAAACTTCCAGGATAGCACGCGCTCATGTCAACGGAGATCATATCTTCGAAATAATACTTGGTATTCCACAATCCGCCATGGCCATACTCGATACAACTAAGTTGAATATCAGTGAGAAATTCGTTTCTCGTAGGTTTCCACGAGTTTCTTTCTCTGGCAGCGTGAGCAGCAACAGACGGAACCGTAAAACAATTCGTTAATAACTGATCAGGATTTGACGAATATTTCACCGCGATATTTTTCATAGATTCATGTAATTTTTCATCTCGGTAAATATCTCCGCGCGGCAATATAAATTGATCGTATTTTTCTTCGCTCGAGAATAACCAAACTGATATTGGATCAGACGCGGCTAATATTTTGATATATCGGAACATGGCATCGGAATTGTCTTTTGCGCCTTCCACGGGATAAAATTTAACAACCCGATCTCGTGGAAATATCATTACCGACTGCGACCACGCATGTGAATTATGATCAACAATTTCGATTGGTACTCCTCGAGATCTATACGGCGACGAATATAATATTTCTCCCGATAGCGTTTTCACGGTAATAGGAAATTTAAGTTTCTTACTCAACACAGCAACATCGTCAATCGATGCGCCATCAACAACTGTCTTTGCCCATGAATTAATTTTATCCAACTTCAACTGAGTCAGGCCAGATCCACGATGAGCGTTTTTCATGTGCTCGATAACACGCTCGGCAACGCAATTTATCATCGGTGCTTCTTTCATCGCGGGTAGATTTTTCATGTCAGGATTATTATTTAGCCGATAAATTCCATAAACAACAGCGCTAGATGGATACGCCCTAGCATAATAAGGACCGTCAATTCCCAATAATAATCCTGGCTTCGAATTTTTATCAAAAACAACATTTTTCTTACCGCCACGCACGGGATCTCGTTTATCGCGAATAATCCAAGTGTCGTCAGGCATTTGTGCAATAAATTTTATCCCAAAGATAAATCGTTCTTCATTGTGTTCGAATTTTATGTGCTCAATTATCTTCTTGGCCCGTTCTAGATTCATCGTAGCATCAACAGAGTTAGTTTTCCACGTTGACCAAACATGAATCGCTCCATCATCGAGGAATTCTCTCTTGGCACGATCGACCTCAGGAATGATATATTCTGCCTCATCAAGATCAAATGTATCCATTATTATATTTTAGACAAATATTTAAATTATAATATGCAGTGCAAATGGATACCAATCGGATCAACAAAATCATGCGACAAATCCTGCAGAGGTGATTATTGTGGCGCTCACATATATGCGATTCGACGAGGCAGTAAAGGACCACAGCGGTGCTTAGTTTGTCAAGTTGGCACTCGAGGAAAGACTCGATTGTGTTTATCCTGTGGAGGAAAGAATTATCGGGAATTACGGCGATATTACGAAAAAGATCCTCATCGGTGATAACTTGCGAAGAAGATTATATTAATCGATTCAAGGCAAATTACGATTTAGACAAATGGAATATTGTATATGGAACTGAAATCGACGATTCCTGCAATGAAAATCACGCACGAGTATAGATCTCATCCAACGATCGAGGGTTACGAGGCATCATCGGATGGTGTTGTCAGAAATATCAAAACAAAGAATCCTGTTGGTAATATTGATAACAATGGATATCTCAGATTTACCGTCAATAAAAATAATAAAAGAAGATGCGCAAAATACCTCAACCACAGATTCATATACGAATGTCATCGCGGACCAATAAAAATTGGACTTGTCATCGATCATATTGACGGAAATAAACTCAACAACAAGCTATCTAACCTCCGAGCAGTGTCTCAGAAGGAAAACTGTAGATCCGGCAATGCTGGTGGTACAAGATCAGCTAAGGCCGTCAAATCGATAAATCAAGCAACAGGCGAGGAGATGATATTCGAATCGATGACTGCAGCTGCGAAATATTATGAAATTAATTCAGCATCGGTGCAATTTGCAGCAGAAAGAATAAGAGCGACTTTTTCCTACAATCTTGGCACTTGGCTCAAATTCTCCTATATACCAATAATATTCGATTCGGAAAGTGACGAAGAATAATTGAATATTTACAAAATTAATATAACATGGATGAGCAAACCATAAGCAATATTATCGAAGCTATCGATGACCTGAGAAAAAAAAATATAAATCTCCCATCGGAGTTGGATGCGAATAAAATCCGATCCGAATTCGAGACGATTATTCAAGGAAAACTCGAATACAAATACACGCTACCATCCGAATACAAATTAATAAAGAAAATCCAAATCGCGATGTATCAATCACTTTCGACAGTCAGCGATGATCGCGTCGAGGATTTTGTTAAATTATCTACGCTAGTGGAAAAAGCTAGATTGATTTTATCAGAAGCATACGAATCAAGAAAAATTACAAGCTCGCGTGTCAGGCAGCTAAAAAAACTTGTCGATGAAAGTAAGGCCAAGGAAATATCTTCCTGAAGATTTCTGCAACAAAAAAAAATAAAAATTAAAAAAATCTTCCAATTTTGAAAATTTCCCTGGATTTTATTTATTTTTTTGGCCTATTTTACTGAAATTATGCAATTTTCTTTATTTTGACGGGTATTTACCCCACCAAAAAACATAAAATTATATAAATTGCACAATTTGACGGGTATTTACCCTAACGGATTTACGAAATTATATAAATTGCACAATTTGACGGGTATTTACCCCCATCAAAAACATAAAATTATGCAATTTTCTTTACCAAAATAATTTATTTACTGAAATTATGCAATTTTTTACTAATTTTGAAAATTTCCCCGGATTTTATTTATTTTTCCCTGGTAGATAGATTTACGATTTGAAAATCTATGATTTCACCAGCAGATTGATACTAACAGTTTCCCCGCGTATATCAAGCAAATTTCCTTTCTGATCCGTCAGTTTGAAATTTATCCTTGACAACAATCGATTATGACATCGCAGATAAAACGGATTCACCGGCTCTTTTATTATCAAATAACCCGGAGAGGCGCTAGGTGAAAACGAATACAAGATAAATCCCTGTTGCGCCTGATTTGACTCTGACGAATCAACATTGTAGCTACCCTCGACAACATCCGCGTGAAGATAAATCGCGATAACTTCTGTTATATTAACGATACCTGGCGAGATATGCCGCCCCTGCCCGGCGGGATCATTATCGTGTCTGAGAATCGATTCTGATTGTATTTTTTTAGTCCACGCGGCATATAACTTCGGAAATAAATCATCGATGGTATCAGTAACAGATTTTCTCATTTTATCAACATCATAATCGGGAAATTTGAAATTTGGTAGCGTTTCCTCGGTTAAACTAAATACTCTCATAAATTTTTGTTTTTCTCCTGAATTTTTGATCAACTCGAATTTGCTAATAGGAAGAACATAATCGGCAATTGATATATCGTCGATTATCGCCCGAATGAACATGTCGTGATAATATTCAACATCATTCGCGAGTTGATTTAAAATCTTCACGCGTTTGATAATTTCGCTACATGAGCCCGATTTATTTAGGATGCATTCATGAAATGATCCCCGCAATAAATTTAATTGTATTGTATGTTCTTGAATAAATTCGTCGAGGGTTCTTCTTACCAAGATACCGTCTATGGGGGCTATTATCATGTTAATGTTGGTAGCGTCGAAGATTTCCACGCCGGGGGGGATTTTGGGAAGAACCAACCACGAGAGAATTCTTTCGTCCCTAAAAGTAAAAGCGAACATTACCCAGTTAAATTTGTGGTTATTTATGAGGTTGATGGCGCTGTGGATCAGAGGCTTGTGTTTGTTATCTTCTCTCCATACTTCGTCAGTGGTAAAATCTTCCTTTTTTGGCTCCGGTTGCTCTGGAGGAGCTTCCTCGTGCCAACCTGGAATAATAATATCTGGTTTTTCTGGTTTTTCCAGAGGTGCGATTTCAGGCCAACCTAATATGGTCCTAATCGATGATTGGTAAATATCAACGATATATGGCGATTTCACTTCTATCATCGATGACAGTGTTGGATCATGCGAGGATATCTTTATTCCCGGAGTAGCATCGCCGGTTACATTTGATATTCTGGTGGTAAATTCCTTATCCAGCTGATCAATTTCGTAACTGCCTGTTGGTATACCAACGACGATCCAATCGGGAGTTCCATCAGGTTTGTTTTTGTTGGCAAAAACAAGCGAATTATTCGATGATAATCTGCCGAATGATGTCGATCTAACATTGGGCCAGCTATTGTAGACACGCAATTGCGTTAACGCAATTTCTTTGACGCTGATTGGTGTTGAAAAATTAATGCTAAATTCTGGATTGGTTGAGCTTAACGATATTAGTGTTGTTGTCGGCGGTGTCGTGTTTGTCACTATCTGGGCTAGCTCGGACATTATTAATATTCATTTGTTCAATCTCCGAGTAAATACCGATCATTACCGAAAATTCTGGATCGGAGATAACGCCATCGTTGAGACTCTCCGAAAGCAACGATGATAATTTCGAATACGCGTCATTGATCTTGGTTAGTTTATTCTTGTACAATGATAATTTCTCACTTGTGCATGATGAGATTTTTTTCGCTACGATATTGAGAACACCAGCGATTGTTGTTGTCGACGAGATTATTATCGTTGCAACGATTGGCGCGATTGTTGTTACCGCGGATAAAATAATTCCAGCACCAGCGACTACCGCGGATACCGTGTACACGGCGACGTCAATGATAACTAATCTACGCTGGTATTTTTTTATTTTTGTTTGATACTCGTCGAGGAGTTTTTTTAGCGAATCCTGCCATGACCGCGCTTGATTGTATCGGTAATCCGATGCGGTCATTTATTAAATTATTTACCTGACTAATTCTTGGTAAGTCAGTTTTCCGTTTTCAAATGGTTGGGGGTTTCCCTATCTCGACAACTGCAACCGGCTTGGGTTGACCAATTACGGCCCAAACCGATAAATATTCGAAAATTACAAAATAATACACTGGTCCCATGGTGGTTCTGTCTTGTGGTTCTAGTGTGAAATTTACGATGTTATTTTCATCTATGGAAATAACGAAAAATCCAGGATAGTATTCATAAATTTCATGATTATCGGCCGTCACGTTAAATTTTATTGACTTCGAAATAATATATACTCGATATACACCCTGAATTGGCGCGGTAAAGTTAAAAGAATCATTATCAGGTGTCCAGGTAATATTTTGTGTCCTCAGCACAAATGATACATTGCAGGAAAGATCTTTTGATTCTACCTGATCTGGTATCGAAATACGCATCAACGCAGGAATATCCAACGATGATATTTCTAAGTTAATATCACTAATTTTTGTAGTTGCGTCGAGAAGTTTCGCGTTGATATTTTGAATTTCTCCGTCGTACACTGATGTATCGACTTTTTTATTCGCTAATTCTCGTACCACGTTAATTTCCTCCGATATTTTAGTAACATCTTCGCTGATTTTTTTTGTTTTCTCGTGGAGATCATCGTGTGATGTTTTATCGACTTTTTCGTTTACGATTTGGCGTACCGCGGAGGTTTCCTCGGATATTTTAGTAACATCTTCGCTGATTTTTTTTGTTTTCTCGTGGAGATCATCGTGTGATGTTTTATCGACTTTTTCGTTTACGATTTGGCGTACCGCGTTAATATCATCGTTGATGGATTTTGTTTTCTCGTCGTGTGATGTTTTATCGATTTTTTCGTTTACGATTTGGCGTACCGCGTTAATATCATCGTTAATTTTAGTAATATCCTCGTCGATTTTTCTTGTTTTCTCGCTGAGATCGCTGTGTGATGTTCTATCGGCTTTTTGAAATATTAATGCACGTGACGCTTCAATATCTTTGTTTATTTGGGCGATATCCTCATTGATGGATTTTATTTTCTCGCTGAGATCGCTGTGTGATGTTCTATCGGCTTTTTGAAATATTAATGCACGTGACGCTTCAATATCTTTGTTTATTTGGGCGATATCCTCATTGATTTTTCTTGTTTTCTCGCTGAGGTCGTTATGTGATGTTCTATCGGCTTTTTGACCCATCGTGGTATTTATTTTGGTAATTTCCTCGTTGATGGATTTTACTTTCTCGTTGAGATTGTCGTGTGTAGTTGAGGAGGTTTCGATGAATTTTTTTATATCATCGTCGAGTTTTTTATTGAGATTTTTTGATACCTCGTCGAGTTTTTTAAGATCGTTAGTTAGTTTGTTAAATTTTTTTGTTATTTTATCCTGGAAATCGTCAGTTGGTACCTTATCGGACTTTAGAAGCATCGCCGCTGATAGCTCTTTGTCGGATTTTTCCACATCCGCGATATTGGCCTTTAGAAGCATCGCCGCTGATAGCTCTTTGTCGGATTTTTCCACATCCGCGATATTGGCCTTTAGTGGTAATACCGCGATAATATCGGTAATATCAGCAATAGATTTTAATACCATCTCCGATTGGCGAGTAAACTGACTGATATGATCATTATATTCTTCTCGCTTGATTATATCAGTTATTTTCACGTTGCTGGTTTGTAATCTTCCTTCGGTATTTTGAAAAACAGCAACTTCGCCAGGGTCCACCTCTGACAGCGATAGAAGATTGTTAATATCGCTCTTGGTTGCGAACTTTGATAGATCGACGTCAGTCACTTCTGCTTTTTCCTTCCTGTAGATAAATCTACCGTAAATATCAACCATGATATTTATCTACGGCGTATTCAAATACAATTTTGTGATACGGACCGGATGATTTTGAAATTGCGTCAAGAATATTAATTGACTCCGGGCCGCATATCGGTGGATCTGCTAATGTTTGTGTTGGAAGAGTCGAATACCAAACCGGAAGTTTCAACGAAGACACGTAGTTGATAAATTCTTTCGGTGGTACTAATCCATATGAGTCAAAGTAAACGACTTCGCGAGGATTAATCGCGTAGGCAACCCAGTGCGTGCCAGGGCCGGTATTTTTATCGAGATTTATTATTCCTGTCTCGGTAGGGTTTGGTTTTTCTGGTAGTTGATCCCGCATAAATACGCCTCTGAAAAATTTTATTTTTTTATTCTTTGCTTCATTGATCAAATCTAAATTTGAATAGGCCGTGCTAATCTTAGGCCGGATCCGTATGGGGGGCGTCTTAGATAAAGGCCGTTTCCCTTTTGTTGTTTTTGCATCCTTTTCTCGATTAAGGGATATAAGGCGGGAAATATTCCTCCCTTTTTTTTACGATATCTTCCTCCGGTAATTTTTCTTGTTACTGTGGAACCTACTTGGGAACCTATACCTGTTAGCGCGCCTAATCCTAGTGCCTTTCCAATCATCGGAAGAGCCAATTTCGCTAACCCCAATAGAGGAAGAATTCCGCCTGTTTTGACCATATCTCTGATGGCGCCTATGGAGAGACTCACATGAACACCGGAATTTAATGATTTGGCTTTGATAAATCGTTCACGTTGATCTCTAGTTAGTGATAATTTGTTAGGCCCACCGTGAATTTGTTCGTTTTTCAAGGTTAATTTCAAACCGCTTCGCTTTGCTGTTGCTGCTTGGAGCTTTTTTATCTGACCCGGGGTCAGAGTTACACTGACGTGCTCGTATGGCATATTAATAACCGCTTAATCTAAATTTAGAATTTGTCACATGTTCTCGACGGGAGCATCGATGACTCTCATTCTGCCGCTGATGCCTTCCAAGATCATTGTTCTATCGCTGAGTATTACTGCGATGGCTCTTGCTGCTCCGGCTGTGTTTATTCTGGCTTTGAAATGGATATCGACAACGGATTGTTTTACCAGGTCGAGATGCTCCAAGGAGAAGTAATAGATGGGATAGCGAGTATTAAAATCCAACTGTGATATTTGTAATCCCGTATCAATATTTTGATCGCGACCCATGAAACTTAACAAACGATGATACGCACGGGCAGTCGAATAATTGACAAAATCGATGGCTATTTCCTCGGATGGTTCTTGCTGACCGTTTATTCTCAGTGAAACATTTGTTGCTGCAAATTTGTCGAATATCATATGACTGTGAAGTTGATCGTATCTGTTTGCTGCTTGAAGAGCAACAAAGATGTGCCTAGGTGCCGAAACACCCTGTTGTGACGCAATTCGCCAGGTAAATATTCCGTTGATATTAACATCGCAGGAGTCGGTCATCGTTGTCAACCAGGACATGACGGATTTTCCGCCTTGATTCATGAATGATAATAATTTTTCTTCCTCGAGTATCGATGGAGTTATCGCTGGCATCCACAGAGTAAATTTAGTTAGGATTACCTTGCCTGCATCACCCGCACCCGCGCCTGCTTCTCGCCAGATGGCTTTGTCACTACCAGCAGCGTCTCGAACGAAAGTTATCGTGTGTTTCGCTCCGTAAATAACTTTTCTGAAATGTCTGCAAAATCCAAAAATGTGAGATAGTGGAATTGCACAGGAAAATCTTAGTTCACCGACAGTCAACATGGCTCTTCGCGTGGCAAATCCGAGGTTGTAATTATCATTGGTTTTAATTATCATGTCTTCGAAGGCAGTAGGACCAACGGCTTGAGCAACAACAGGAGGATCAGCACGATTATTCGGTTGTCTGATGATATACTGGTTATGATCAGCGTGATCAGAATTATCCTTGGCGAATATCATACTAGGACCGGCCGACCTGGTAAAATCATCCGAGTATCTCGCTAGGCCTATTATCGTCGTTGCTATATCAACGTTGTCCGTAATTGATTCGATCTCTCTTCCGTCGATCATGTAAGTGGCACTCTTGAATAAAGCCATGATGCCGTTGTTAACGAATCATATTTTAAAATTATCGCCAAAGTTGGTATTATCTGTTTTAATAATTCTCCCAACAACCTCGATATATGCCTCAGATGGAAGAAAATATCTCGTTGTATCGTGGACTTGAATTTCCAAGCGATTAGGTGTATTTGGGTCAACTGCGTCGTACGAGAAATACTGGAAATCTCGCACGGATGTGTCTCTACCTACAGGCTCGTCCATGTCAAACACTTCATTTGACACTTGTGCGAACATTTATTATTAAGAATATCATCTAAAACGAAGACCGCTGCCTGAAATGAAGCTTGTATTTGCAACTTCCCTTGCTAGATTTGTCTTAGCAATTTTATTTGCTAGATTTTTCTTAGCAACTTCCTGCGCTAGATTTGTCTTAGCAACTTCCTGCGATAAATCGTTTATTTTTTTATTTGCCGCGTCGTTTATGGCTTTGCTGATTTCGGGTGGCATTTCTCTGGTGCTAGGTAATTTGACGGGTTGTTTTTTGCGCATTAAATTTAATATTTTACTTTTGACAACATTGAAGCCTTTACTGGCCAAATTACCGATACCAGAGATAGCAGTCTCGCCGATCTTTCCTATTGCTTTTAACCCGATCTGTTTGATCACGGGTCCAATTTTAGGTATTATTCGCGTATAAAGACTTCCAATAATATCGCCGAATCCATTACCGTGTATATATCTATATACGGGCAATCGAGAGTTTACTACGCGGACCTGTTTGGGTCTACGCTGATATTTGTGAACAATCATGTTATTTCAATTGTGTTGTTTTAATCGATGAGCTCATCGACAAGTTCCTTGTAAATGTGAGAATCAATGACACCGCCGCGGAATAATCGCTGACAAATATCCGAGGCTTCGTTGATTACTTCGCGAGAGTTATTTCCGGCTCGTTTTCCTCCGATTAATACCTCGAGGCGAGACACGTCGTTGACAACACTGTCAGGACAAACGGTATATCCGCTTCCTGTCTTTGGTTTTGAAAATGACGATGGCGATAACGCTTCCTCGAATTCTTCTTTTTCGCTTAATTCTCTCACAGCCTTTTGAAAATTTTTGAATCCGGGGTGATCAGGATCGATTTTCTCTCTCCTTGAGGCAAAATACACAGCGGGAACCCATTCCTCGGGGGTATATTTTTCAAAGGCTGCGGGACGTAAATATTTGCCTTTTTCGTTGTAACCGTATTTTGCAATTTTGACCAGGTTACCTTCATTTAATTTTTGAATTCCAGTATTCGTAAAATCTTCCTCGGGTCTTCTTCCAGCGATATTAGAAAATTCCATCGGTTCAGTAATTGAAGTAGTTGCATATTTCTCAAAATGAACAAAACTCACATCATCCCCCCTGGCCTGAGATTTACCAAATTTTAATCGGTATATTGCCTTATACCATTTTTCTCGTGAATTATAAAAATTTGATCCCACATCCGTTAAATATTGATGTCGATCATCAAAGCTGCGCCTCGCAAAATATCCGAGCTCCTCAAGATTATTATGATTAATTTTTTCTAATTCCAAATTCATTTTGATAATACCAATATCTTTAAATTTATCCTTTATATTTGCAACAGGATCGGTTCTTTTTTCCTTCTTTTCTTTTTTTTCTTCCTTTGGTGTTTCTTCTTGTCCTTCTTCTTCTTCTAGTTCTTCTTCTTCTTGCGCTTGTTCTTCTTCCTCCTCTTTTATTCGTTCTCGTTGTGCCCGTCTCCTTTGTTGTTCTTCCCTTAATTTCTCCATATACCGCTCCTTCTCATCTTCTTGTTGCGCTTGTTCTTGTTGTAATTTTTTATCTTCATCTAATTCTTCAATAAGTTGACTCATCCTCAATTCTGCTTGTGTTTTCTGTAATTGTTCTCGCAGCGCTTGTTCTTGTTCTCGTTGCGCTCGTGCTTGTGCTTGTGCTTGTGCTTGTGCTCGTGCTTGTGCTTGTGCTCGTGCTTGTGCTCGTGTTTGTGTTTGTACTATTCGCTCCGGCAACAATCGAGTGTGTTGCTCGATGTCTCTCGTCATAGGAATAAGCCCCTTCTTCCTAAGTTCCTTATCTTTCTTTTCATCGCCGTATGCGACTTGTTCGATTGCTCCAGTGACTGGACTCAACAACTTTGACGATATCTCAGTAATTCCATATTGCGAGTCTTCGTAATCACGAACTTTTTTCTTAAATAATTGTTTTACCGGGATAAGTTTCTTCACTGCCGCTAATTGCTCTCGCGCTAATCTGGCAGAATGAGGCTCTCCAACTCTACTAGCTTTCCGACTCATATTATTTTCAACTATATTGTTTTAATGCGAGGTAAAATTAGGATCAGCAGCCAAATCTTCGCAAACTTCATCGACGGAATAAATTCCCCCCCCCCCTTTTTTCCTTGTCTAGAATCATCGATTTTGCACACAAAAAATTGCAGTCGGAAGTGAATTTACGCAAATTATTTTTCGTAGGAAGGCTTATTTTTGAAATCTGAGGCTTCTACGGAGAAAGTTCTCGTAGGAAGCTTTATTTGGTCTGGAACGTCTGGTCTGTAGAACTTCCCTGCTGCTGGGGGCACTAACTTAATATTCTTAGCAGCTTCAAAATTTGAATTTTACGTGGGAATGTGCATCTCACTTGCCAGCTCTATTTCTTTTATTCTAAATTGACATCCCTTCTCTCTTTGCACGTCTCTCCCTCTTTTCTTTATCCGATTGTAACTGCATCTGTTTCTCCTTCTTCTCTTTCTCCAATGTCAGCTGCATTTGTTTATCTTCTTTGTGTAACTGCATTTGTTGGTTGTTTTTTTTTGTTTTTTTTTTGTAACTGCATTCTCTCTCTCTCTCTCTCTCTTTCTCCTTCCTCTACGTTTCTAACTGCGTCTGTTTCTCTCTCCTCTTTCTCCAATAGCGTTTGTTTTTCTTTTTTCTGAAATTAAAGCTTTCCTAACTCTACTACTTCCATCTTGTATTTTAATTGTAATTCCTTTACTTTTATATCAGTGTCTGATACAGACTTGCTGATCGAGACCATAGCACTTTTATCCAAAACTCTCTTTACCACCAAATACAGGACCAAAATGTTATTTATTACTTGCTTCGTTAATGGAGCTTTTGCCTCAGAAAGATCATATTTTCTGGCAAGTTGAAGCAATTAATCTTTTTTTTCGAAAGGTACAAAATGTTCCTGGGGAGGATTTGAAAGAAAGATCTCCACTTTTGATGACATTGTAAAAAAAAAAGCCTGATGATTTCATTAAAGATTTTGAAATGTGAAAAAATGCTTGGGATTTTTTTTTAAAAAATCTCAAAACCTAGGGGAATTTAAAGTTAAAAAACAAAGTTTTCTGAAATATTTTAGTCAAAATTCATATATCCCTAGGACGAGCACACGAATTTTCTTATTACGAGTCTATGCTCATACAAAAAGTAACAGGAAAAGGTGAAGACAACAAGCTTTGTAAAATTTAACAAATAATTTATTTCTCTAGAATATCAAGTAAGCATTGAGATAAAGAACTTACGGTTTTACGAATCAAAAACCAAAAATAATCCAAGAATTAAAAAATAGAAGTCCTAGTAATAAAAAGTCCTGAATGAAACTGAGTTATAATCCCGATGTAATCCTAAACGGAATGCGATGACGTCTGGTGTAACCTGCGAAGTGCTGCAGTGTCAACAGTTTCTTGTTGAATCACAGAAAATATTATTATAGTTTTTGAATTCTGTATAAATTTCAATAAATGTCCTTGTCCAGTTTAGAGTACTTTAGCATTTCTAGGGAAAATAATCACTTGAAATCCAATAACTTGAAGAAAATTAAATCTTAGCCCAACCTAGTCACAACAACACAGCTTAACATGCTAACAGTTTAAAATCCACTGACTACTTCTATATAAGACATTATGTATAAGGCTAACTTAAGACGCAAAACAGATTCCGGGATGGGGGTTAAGAGTTCCACTTTCCAGAAGAAATGGAAGTTTGTTTTTGAACATTATATACTCCCAGTGTGACCTTAACTAAAATCAATGGTAATTACTCTGAAAAAGAATTAAATTATTTTTAAAAAAAGATTTGTTTACCAGAACTGCCACTGTTTCTAAATCAAGGTCAAGAACTAGATACAGTGTTTCTATTATTATAAGTCAGGTCAAACGGAACGGAACTGAATGACTGGAAACTGTCAAATCCAGTAAGCAAAGTTACCTTAGAAAAGCATGTAATGGAATAAAATAATTAAAACTAACAAACAAATAATTAAATTAAATATACATTACACCACTCAAATCAATAGTGTGAGATTACAAAAGATCCGAATCGATGGTGTGGAAAATATTGTGTGTAATTTTTGATTAGATCAGTCTCAGACTCCCATTAGAACATTTGCTGACTTGTTTTAAGTTGAAATCTTTGGAACAACACAAAAGTCTACATATAGTTCAGTGATCAGTATGGACATCTGCTTTCTGTATCCTAGAATGGTAGTTTCCATCGATGGAAAATGACAGTTTTAGACCTTTAAAGGCTAATCTTACTTCTTAACGTTTTCAGCCTCGAATATACCTTCATGTTTAACATGTCTTTTGGTATTTGACATTTGTACATTAAGATGGACGGACATAAAGAAAAGGAATAGAGGCGCAATAGGCTACCCAAAAGCAGGACATGAAGAGGAAACAAGTTCCTTCTACACAAGCAGCAATATCAACAGCAACAACAACAACAACGACGACACGAGCAACAAAATCTGGAAATAAAGTCAATGGACCTTAGCCAGCACAAGTAGAACTGGTTAATGTACGACGATTAATTAAGAAGCACGAGGTTTGTTCATTAACCAGTCGCACATGGCCGATTGGTCGAACTCGACTTTAATTCAAGATCAGTCGGTCAGTCAGTCTTGCCATCCATCATGACCTCGTTAAAAAGAAAATGTATTCATGTATTAACAGAAACCTTCTCGAAGTCTCCATCCACTTAGACATGGTCAAGCACTTCCTTGACCAGGTTCATGAAATGGATATTTTACCAAATAGGAGACTGGTTAAAAAAAATCATATCTACAGCAAACTTTCCAAAGAGCTGATCAAATATACAATGAATCAAGAAAAAGAAAGAGATTGGTTCGAGTGGAGGTAACTTAAAAGGCAGAAGGAACGATATCAGCCGTTCTGTTAATGGCAGCAACACTATCATCAGTATAAACGAAAGCCACGGTATTTATCGTCAGATGTTCAAGATGGCATAGTACTGTAAAATGGGAAAGATGACCGAGGTTATGTGCTTGTTCCGGTGCTTAGAACACCTCTTGGACCGGGTGGACGAAAGGGGCGTGTGTTACGAGTCTATGCTCTTGAAAAGAAGTAATAGAAAAGACTGAAAAGCAATAAGCTTTGTAAAATTCAGCGAAAAATTTATTTCCCTAGAATACAAAATGGAAATTAAAAGAAAGCACTTATGATATTGCGAATTAAATCCCAAAGTAATCCAAGAATTACAGGCACAAATCCAAACAATTTAAAGTCCTGAATAAAATTATGTCGAATTTGCAACTGAAAAAAAATCCAAAACCTGAAGGCGATGGTGTTTCTGTGATAGCGTATAGTGTTGATGTGTCAACAGTATTTTGGGGAATCACAGTAATATTATTCCAGGCTTGAATTCACTCTAAATTCCCGTGAATGTCTCTATTCAAGAATGTTATCAAAGCACTTTTGTATTTACAGAGAAAATAATCACTTGAATCCAATAATTTGAAGAAACAAAATTCAGCCCAACCGGACACAACATACAATACAACTTCAAAGTTCTAGATCCTAAAGCACGAGCGAAAAAATCTCAGTTACAAGATTATATGGTTCTCTACTTAACCTCAGTTCACAATTAACATTTTCTATTTTAGGAAAAAAAAATACATAATGGAAAACCTTCTAGACTGATTCTGATATTTGCAAAATAAAATCCAAAATCTGGATTATGTAAAATACACTAAGAAAATTCCAAAACCCAGACCTAGACAAAAATAAACGTATTTACTTTTATTAATAGAAATTCTGATTTTAAACCCATATACACAGAGAATAATTTACCTATGTAATAGTTACTTACAGAGAATAATATTTTAAAAACGTAATTCGGTCAAGCAGAGATGAAATTAGTTTTGGACAAAGTGAAGTCAAACATACAATGTTATATTACAATTAATAAAATAAATAAGCTATCAAACAATATAAATTAAATATACATATGTAAACGCCCCACTCATTGTAAAGGGTGTGGGTTGATTGGCGGATTGTATCTTCTTTCAAGATGTCCGCTTTATTCGGTTCTCGTTGTCTAGGAGATGATCGCCCTTGGTGTTATTGCCTGGATCAAGTAAACATATAGGTAGAATAAACAGAGATCTGAGCAGATATGTAGAACAGAACGACTCCAGCCCCCGTACATTAAAAATCAAAATTTAATCAATTACATAAACAATGGTGATAATGCAATACATTAGGAAGATACACTTTCTTTTAGAATAAATCGTTCACCGAATCTCAAAACACAAATATATTTTTAAAAATAGCTGATTTGTTTTACTGATAGGATTAGCTCATCATACGATCGAGTGAACAATCGAAGTCGTTGCCTTGCACAACTGCATAACCTGCTTAGATCTGGTTCACTCCAATTTCACTGTAGCTGTTCTCTGTCTTTTTGCCTTTTCCTTTCTTTTTCTCTCCCAACCTCTCTACTGTTTCGCCTCCTTTCTGCCCTCAAACTTTGTGTGGGTAGGTGGATATGTAATCATGTAAATACACAGATGCTTGAATACGTCAGTGCGTAGGCACATCTGATGATACTTCTGGGAATACGTCTGAAGAGCTATTTTCCCCTTTGAAAACAAAGAAGAACAAACAAAATTTCCTGTCGGTTATCCTACTGCTGATAGAACATTACTCCCCTCTCGTTATCAGATCTTACTATCAGTATTGAAACCGGTACCAAAGGCTATTTAATCGGACCAAGCATGGCAGACCAAGACAAACCTACGTTCATAAGATTAATGTAATTCCTAATGGCTAATTCATCACTTCGCATTAAAACACGAGACTTAGAAGTTCCGCTCTCGTCTCAATTACACAAATGAATGAATGAAATTTAGTACCTGATTTTACGTTATGTTTAGCGAATACACACATTCAAGTCGTTAGCATACATGAAATCACACTGCATGGCTTAACAACGTTAAATTTCAGTCAGTATGTACTCGAGTCTTTATCATACTTGAAATTACCTTCACTTTGAATAACTCGAAGTGCTCGTAAAACATCCCATGGAATGTGACTATCTTGGATGGTATCCAATAGGTTCTAAATATCATCTATAGACTCTCGCGGTAAACAGTGTCAAATGCCTTCTTGAAGTCAATGAAGTTGGTGTAAAGGAGGGACATTCCACTCTAGACACTGTTCATTGATGTTGTCTAGAGAAAATATATGATCTATGCATCCTCTTCAGTAACTCAGTTTGTAAAGACATGTGCCTTATCGTCTTCATGGCTGCTTTGACCTCATTTGGGTAGGTTGGAAGATATCGGATATCGATACCATTAATGTCATTTGATGGTGGCGGGTCTACTGGCTCGTTAGGCTCTGGTTGGTCAGTAATTCTTCGAAGTGCTGAGCACATCTCGCATCCTGCTCCCTTTTCGTTGTTGTCACTCATTCTCTGTTGATCATTTACTAGCATGGTGTGGTGAGTAGTGTAGTGGGGCACCCTAGCGTCAATGGGACTTACCATTACAAACAGGGTCCCGGCACTCTGGCGTCAAGGAGAATTTAACATGGGGAAGACTGGCCCGGCACTCTGGCGTCAAGGGGAATTTAACATGGGGAGTTTTAACATGCACTCTGGCGTCAAGGGGAATTTAACATGGGGAATTTTAACATACACTCTGGCGTCAAGGGGAATTTAACATGGGAATCTATTTTGGGTCTGTATAGCATCAAGGGCAATTTAACATGGGAGATGGATATAACACAGACAACAGACAAGAGACAAAATACTGATACAACATTAAATAACAATTTTTTAAGGCATGAAAGTCAATTTTTTTTTCGAGGTATAGTTGAGGCCCTGAAAAGGGCCTTTGGGTTTATGTTAACCTTATTCCATATTAACATAGAGGGCATAATTTAGGTCTCCTTCTTTTCCTCAACCTGTGTCTCGCTTCTGGACTGTAAATCAAAACCCTCTTTAAACGCCTTGTCTTTCTGCGTAGATTCTTCTTTTCCACACACTTGTATCCGTCATCTTGACAATGGTCCACGATGATCGGACATACATGGGTAAGTCCGTACGGAACAGCATTGAAGAGACTAGAGTAGACGATTCCACGATGGTCCACATCTTGGTGACGAGAACAGGTGAAGGAATGCAGCGAACTGCGGTTATTTATAGGGGAAGGGAGGATCGAAACGGATAGAGTTCGTTGACCAATCCAAACACGCGTTACAAAATTCAGTCACCCCACATCCAATCCGAAGAGATCAGTCTGTGACATCACATTCCCTATATAGAGGCGCTAGCGTTTGTGTGCAGTCAATCCATGCGACAGTTTTCAAACATGACACAGACTCAGAAGACGATGAATTGGGGGTGCACCGGCGGTGGAAACGAAAAGCAACGGAATAGCATTGACTACCCAAGTGAACCAGGACTTATTTCCAGAAGAGGTGAATTTAAAGTGGGATTTTGTGGATTTTCTTACCTCGCAAGAATTTGTTCCGGATCCAGTACCTTTGCCACCTTCTCCTTCTTTATCACGCGTGGAGAATTTTAAACAGAGACAGAAAGAAGAATTAGAGAAATTTATACAGCAGCATAAGGAAGCAGAACAAGCTTTTTTCCTACAGCAGCAAGAAGAAGAGGTAAGAAAACAAAACAACAACAACAAGAAGCAGCAAAGAAACAAGAGTGTGAAAGTCAAACCGTCACGGTACTGTTAGACATTTTAGCGGAATTAAGAAGTCTGAAACAAATTTATCAGACTTCTTTATTACGGTCGAAGAGAAAAAGACCTCCCCGAGCTAAACAACCCAACCCAGTGACAACACCAACCGTACCACCCTTAGTAATTTCTACAAAATCATCGACAGTACGCAGTCCAGAAGTAGGCCTTGGCCGTGGCAAAGGATTAAGGCAGTTAAAGTTGATTGTTTAAACCAACAAATTACCTGAAGGCCCTTTTCAGGGCCACCCATTTCTCTCGAAAAGAGATAGTATTTCAATTGCCTTCATCAATTAAAACTCAAAAAGCTCTTTTTTACCCCTATGTGTGTGTGTTTGTGTGTGCGTGCGTGTGCGTGTGTGTGTGTGTGTGTGTGTGTGTGTGTGTGTGTGTGAGTGAGTGCGTGAGTGTAGGTTCTTATTCTAAAATTCAAAACCAAGAGACACTTACGTTTTATGCCTGGTCTATTCTGGTACTGATCTTTTACAATTCAATTCACAACATATCACTTTAAAAAGTTCATTAGCTTCTTCTGTGTCTGTCTTCACTCTCTCTCTCTCTGTTTTTTAAATTTCTTCACTTTCACAGTTTTTTCCTCCATTTTCTTCCTCACTTTCTCCCCTTTTTCTTTTCTTCTCCTGTTTCTCTTTCTGCACTTGTATGGGTTCTTCCTTGGGGTAGGGTACCTCTTCTTCCTCTTCATAATTCCTCTCTTCTTCTTCTTGCTCCTGTTGTTTCTTAGGGCAATCTAGAGACTAATGTCCTTTTTCTTGATAATGATAACAGGTATCTTTACTTTTGTCTCTTCTAGCCCTGTTTTGCTTTTTTGACGGTCTGGACACTCTGAAGACCAATGCCTTTTATTCTTACAGATATAGCAAGTATCTTGACTTTTATCTCGAAAGGAGGGTGAGTTGTCCGTCGGCTTGTCTGAAGAAAATTTTCTGATGACCCCCTCGCAAAGCTCTGATGAAAAGTTCGATCTGTGTAGGTTCTTCCATTGTTCTGCTCACTTTGAGAGTGAAATGAATAGTGGAAGGCGAGTCAAACACCCTTTATATATACACTGGTCTGTTATGGATATAAAGTGACCCATGGTGTTTAACATGTAGTCATTTGATTTTTTGCAGTCAAGTTGAAACGATCAAATCAATTCGAGAAGAAAGAAGAAGAAAGTAAGGGGCAGAAACGTGATCTGTCACCTCGTACCATAGCTGAAGTCTTGGAACAAATTCTTGCCAGTGATTTTGAAGATGACATGAGTGAACCAGAATCCAAACCCAGCAATTCTACACCCAGTTCAAGTTCACCAATAAACCCTGAAAAGTACTATCACATTAGTAGTTAAGTGGGATACCCTGGCGACAAGGGGACTTTAATGTTAAAATAGGGGGGTTGTACCCTGGCGACAATGGGGAAATTAACATGGGAATATATTCTGGGACTGTATAGCGACAATGGGAATTTAACATGTTGGGATGGGACTGTTGAGCGACAAGGGGAAATGGAACAGGGTCGGCACCCTATTTTAATAAGGTCCCGACCTGAGGGGTCTATGGAAAGGGAACAGGGGAGAGGGATAGAACACAAACACACACACACACACACACACACACACACACACACATATTAAATAAAAAAGGGGTAGGCAATTGAAAGTCTATCTCTTTTCGAGAGATGTGGGTGGCCCTGAAAAGGGCCTTTGGGTTTCTTCTTCTTCTAACTCCTCCACTTCTTCTACCATCCCCTTATCTTTCCCAAAATTCCTTTCTTCTTCCTCTTCTTTTCCTCCTCTGTTATCCAGTCAGGATGGCCCATCTCTCTAAATTTCTGTTGGATCTTCATCCAGTTGTTATTTAATCTTTTAAACTCTAATTTCTTCTTCTTATTCTCTTCTTCCTTTCTCTCTTTGCTCCATTTTTCTTTTATCTTCATCACTTCTACTTTCATTACCTCTCTAATTAGTTCTTCTGCTTTTATCAACTGGTTACAACCCCACTTTACGTACCACCAGTCAGTCCAATGAAAGCTATTTTCTAGGAAGCTCCTGACTTCTAAGATATGATCCAAGGCTTCCTTTAAAGTACCTACTCTCACGTAAGGTGGGTCAATGAATCCTCTGATTCTTTCTACTTCTTCCTCAATCATTCCCCCTATTTGATCTTTTGCTACTCCAAGACTCTTCATTGTTCAGGCTGCCTTCAAATCTTCCTTCCTTATTCAATCTTTCTACTATATAAATCCCATCCATGATCCAAAAATAGCTATGTCTCAAATCGTTAAATAATTTTGTCACCTCCATCTTCTTTGTGTATTCCTTAGAATGGTGCGATCGACGAACACTGTGGGTTCTTATAGTGAAAGCGCGGACGTGATGGAAAACATCCCCTAAAACAAAATTTATATTACCTAGATCATAACCAAACAACGCGCGGACGTGAAGGAAAACATCCCATACTTTTCTCATTTCATATGATCTACTATCCACATACGTGAAACAGCAATAAACAAACCCCGAATCTACTATCCACACACGCAAAGCATTAAAATGAAACCCTAATCTACTATTCACACGAACCAACATAAGCTCTTACATAACCCAATAATCTACTATCCACACAAACGTACGTGAGCGCTTACAAACACACACACACACACACACACACACACACACACACATAAACTCATACACTCACAGTGGGAAAAAAAGAGTCAGTGTTTATATTCACACTACTCTACATACACACATTGGCAAATGGATTACTATTTCTTTTCTAGAGATTTGGGTAGCCCTGAAAAGGGCTGTTTGTTTTTGAACTCCAGTGAGACCTGGTTAATGATGGCACCTTCCAGGCCTGGCACCACACACACATCTTCTTCCCCAGTCTCCTTTTACCTTTTTTCTTGGGAGTGCAGAGGCGGGATAAGTGGCTTCAGAATCCCAATTTTCTGTCTCTGGGATTCTGAAATTTCCGCTCTCCTTTTCCTCCTCTTCTTTTTTCTTCTTTCCTCCTCCTCTTTCATCCTTCCCTCTTCGACAATGGCCTCCGCGGCCAGTTCATTTAGTATGCGCCTGGCATATTCCAGGTGCATCTGGAGTTCTAGAAGCTTTACAATTCTGGTATTCATTGTCTCGTTAACGAATGAACAGGGTAGCTAGACTGCCCAGCGATTTTCAATTTATACTAAAAGCGCGGACGTGAAGGAAAACATCCCCTAAAACAAAATTGATATTACCTAGATCATGACCAAACAACGCGCCGACCTAAAAGAAACACTCACTCACTTTTTATACTACCCATTACTAATTTAAAAATTTTCATTAATCACTTCAATATACTATCCACATGCGCTGAGCAGCAATAATCAAACCCCAAATCTACTCTCCCCACACGTCGAACAGCAAAAAAACAAAAAAACAAAACATGATCATGATCTACTATCCACACAAACGTACGTGAGCACTTACAAACACACAATCATATACACAAACACATACACTCACACTATAAAAAAGAGTCAGTGTTTATATTCACACTACTCTACCTACACACATTGGCAAATCGATTGTTATTTCTTTTCTAGAGTATTGGGTAGCCCTGAAAAGGGCTGTTTTTTTTTGTTTGCTATGTTAATCATTTAGTTTCTAAGAATGCGACGTCCTCTGAGGATAAACTTTCTGACGATAGGTCTGCTTCTTCGGAAAGAGAAGAAGAACTCTTTGGTGTCGATACGACAATCGACAAAGCCTCTGTCAGGTTCAGGTTGCTGCTGCTGCTGCTGCTGCTGTTGCTGCTCTCTCTGCTGTTTCTGAAGTCTGCACTTCTCTGTCCATTCTTCTTTCTCCCTGTTCACTTCTTCTCTGAAGAGCTCTTCTATCAGGTCTTCAGTGACTTTTAACATTCTCACATTCTCTATCTCTTCTGGCTTCGGTATCAGACTGTGTCTGACCCTATACAAATTCACGTAGGCTTCGTTTAGCTTAGCTAGTTTGGAGCACATCTTCGTAGGAGGATGAGTCGACAATGGATGGTTACCCTGGAGGCTACCCCCGGCTTTAAAGTCAAAGCGCGGACGTGAAGGAAAACATCCCTCCACGGTTTTTGAGCCGGAACGTTCAATGAGTGTCATGAGAGGGATAGTAAGAAGTCAAAGAGCATGAATCAAGGTTCCTATAGCCAAATAAACCACAAAGGCATTTTTTTTGTTTCAAAACACAACATTTTTTATTCAAAATCACTTAACACTAACAAACAACTCTAACATTTTTTAACAATAATTCAACAATATAACATCAAACTTTTTTTTCAAATCTCAAACATTTTTTTCAATTAACACTCTACTTTAAACAGGGCTGACAACGTTGTGAATGAAATTGTGATTTCCACTGTTGGAAGTCATTAGGCCATTGATGGACACTACGTTTCCTAGCTTGAGACAAAAGATAAGCATAATGGTCACAAAACCATCGATCTACTTTCACATCGTTTCTAGAAGAAGAACGAGGATCAAAATGAGTCACTAAATGTTCTAAGGAATAACCCAGGCTGCGATGATGCAGAAAATACACACAATATTGTCCACACACCAAAGAATCTGTGCCTTGTAATTTCACATTATTGAATCGGGTGGTCTGAGCATTTCTTTTCATAAAGTCGATAATATCGTCTTCCAAAGGGGCAATCCATACGAATCAAAATATTCCACACATCCTTCTTGAGGAAAGTAGACGGCTACCCAGTGGGTTCCTGGGAGATGACTGTCGTCCGTGTTGATCACATAAGCTAGATGGTCTTGAGGTTTACGATGAGGGAGTTCATCTTTAGCACAGATGACAGGATTCCAAGAAGCCGTGTACGAACTGTGGTTCAAAAGGTAATAAAGTTCCCAGGTATCCATGTTTTGTGTGGTTTTTTTTCTTTTTCTTCTTCACAGGTAATGATAAGTGATCAATTCGATCCTGACTTCTTGCTTGAAAATGTCTGACAAGTAAAAGGCGTTTAGATCCGACTTCTTACTCTGGTCAAAGAGAGATTCGATGCGACGGCGCTCCAGAGACGTTAATGGAGGAGAAGAATGTTTATCCAAGCCTTTATACCACTCATTCAACACGAATTCTATTTCGATGTGATCCCAAGCTTTGTCCAGATATTCGTCCAATTTTTCTTCTTGACTTAACATCAGACATATAATCGTGTTGAATTCGACTGGGATGATCGTTGTGACATCCATAGCACTCTTCCTTGATCAACTCTTTCATTATAACTGCCAGGACTGTAGCAAAACAGGAGACTAAATGGGCTTCTTGTTCTAGCCATCTTGACTTCATCATGATAACTTCTTCGTCTTGGGAGTCTTCTTCTTCTTCCCCGATCTCCTCGCATTCAATCTTCAAAGTTTCTCCACTAGGTAAAGAGGGATAACAGTCTTCCATGGCTTCTAATAATCTAGAATGACTTCTCTCAAACTGTTGATTTCTATCGTATTGTCAAATTCTGCATACAGGATGACGTTCACTGTGTCAGGTAGAGGATTAGTAAACTGAAGTTCCACACGGATCTGGCCGGATTATATAGGGTGGAAATGCCCCTCGTCGCTGCCATGGCCTGGAGTGAAATCGAAAGCCCACAAAGCGTAGCCTCCTACATAATCCTCGAACGTAATACCGTGACTGGTGTTGGTTCCTAACTGTCCGGTGGCTTCGTACAGGGACAAGTACGATCTCAAATAATTCCTGTCACCGAACATAGGCTCAAAAGGTCGGGTACACAAGGTCTTGCCATCGCGACTGACTTCAATCTTGGACACATTGTAATGATGAAACTCAAAAGGATTTTCCTGGTAGAGTCCGTTGAAGGCTGAATTCATGACCATACCAACGATCAAACGTTTGGGTAAATGTCCTTGGAATAGATGATCTTCGATCATGGATCGCTGTCCAGCAGGAATGGTGAACGTTTTCACTTCCACTCTTCGTATCGGATACTTGGCAGTCGTACTGCTCAACGTCTGACCGACGTCGTTTCCCACTTCCACACTACGCACGTAGAGTCTGGCTTCTTGGATGATGGTTTTGTAAGTGGAACCATCAGCAGCCATCAAATGGAAAGCTGCACTGCTGCGATTCAGTCTCAAGCGGATATCCACCCCGTTCAGCAAATACTTTTCTTGTAACCACATGTCTAGATGCAAGCGATCCATCAGTTCTAAACTACGACTTAGATGAATTTTCGTTCGTCGTTCTACAAATCCCGTTGTATTTTGAGCATCCCCAGCAAGAGTAAGGCTGTTGAACTTAGTCGCTTTGTCAGGTTTCCATACCAAGCGAGCATCCAGATGAGTGTTCTTGGCTTCTTTTCCGTACGTCAAGAGATTTTCCAGGTACGCTCGGTAAGGGTAAATATACATGCTGCTGCTGACCAGTTTGTTATTCAAGTACAAGTCCACTTCGCTAAACAAGGCATGCATGAAATTATTGACGGGAGCTACAACATCATCATTGTCTATGTTAGCGTTGGCTGGTTCGATCACTTTCACTTTCAAATACAGGTAACTGCTATTCAGATCGATGTAATCTTCGGGTTGTCCTTTGATTTCAAACTCGATGGGAGCGGAATCGGTCAAAGAGGAGACGGGATGAAATTCCACCCACTGGGATTCTTGCATCGTCATCATGATGGGGGGCATGGCAAACAGATCCAGTTCCGACTTGGAACAGGCGCAAGACTCTCGGTGCATCATTTTTTTCTCCTTCTCAATAATCGAAAACGTTTAAGTCTCGGACGGTTCTTCTTTTCTTTGTCTTTCTAGCTTTAGACGTGTAAAGTCTGGTGAAAGGGTGTTTTCTTCGTCGTCTCTTTCTGCCTTGTCCTTGCTGAATGCCTGACTCGGTAGCGTGCAGGGCATTTATAGGTGTTTCTCGTCGGCCCAAAAGGTCTTTACCCGTTTACTGCAAGACATTTTTGCCTGCCCTCATGAAGGCTTCTTTAGGGTTTTGTTTGTCGATGATGACATTTTGGAGAAATTCTTTGCCTTGCGTCAATGCCGCATCTTTCAAGGTGTGCAATCCTCGTGTCACCATCGGTTTCAACACCGGGGCCACCGAACGAAAGGCCGATTTTAACATATCTCCTAAACCGTGTCCTCGCTGTCGAGAAACCCCTCGGTACACTGGATACATGACTTACAATTCGTGAGAGAACCGTTTTCGAAAATGGAGTTTCACCGTGACTTTTCCTTTGGTGAATGAAATATTTTGTCCCAGATCTCCTTTTATAGCAATGTTGACCGTGTCCAAATAAGACCTGTTGACAGGCAAATAGTGAGTATGTACAAATTCGCGGTGAACGTGGTAAGTGTTTCCACCTTCCCCGTCAGCGGTCGTGGCAGAATCCACTTTGAAAGGAATGACACGCAGTAACGGCACAGAGGTGTGTCCCACCACGTTGTACTCCACCACATCGGAGTACACAAACATCAAATTCAGTCCTTGGTTCAATTCTACCGGGGCACGAAATAACTTGCTAAAAGACCCGTTGTCGTAAGTGATTGGTAATTCGTTTTACTTGAGCATGGTCATTCTCATGTCCATGTCTCCGCCCAACATGTCAAACAATTCAGGACAAAATAAAATGGACACGATTTTACTTCCGTCAAATTTCATCAAGAAGCGACGAGCTGCTTTGTGGTATTCCATGGTGACACTTTTTTTGACACTTTCCAAAGCTTTCAGAAACACGACATTAAACCTGGAGGCTATGGTGCTCACCAAACGTTGACCACTAAAATAATAGCCTGGGGGAACGAACAAGTGATAGGTGGTGTTCTTTTGATTTTGTGTGCCAGGGGTCTTGATGTTATATTTACCATGAGTATCCATGTACTGTTGCATTGACTTATCATAAACTTCCACATCAAAAAAGTTTTGATTGGGAAGGACATTGAGGACTTGGGTCGGGTGAATGATTTCTACTAAAGCCACTTCCCAATGGGCTTCGTGATCTAATTTGATGGCCTGAGGTAATTTGGCCGTGTAACAGCACAACGTGTTCTTGGGAAACACCTCCATGGAACTGTCACTGGGTAAGGTTAAGTAAAATTGGTTGTTATTGTTCATAATTCCAGAGTTCTGTGGCTGTCCGAGGGGTTAATGGACGTCAGAGGAGTGTCTCCGCCCAAAATGGGGTTGTTGTTGTTATTGGAGTGGTGACTGACACTGGCACTGGACACAAGGTTCCTCTGGTTCCCGTTGGAAGAGAATTTCAGGCAGGGATTGGGAAGTAGGTAACCGATGCAACTGCTCAATAAAATGGTCCACAATTGTTTGTCTCCTTGTTGCAAACTCAAATTGGCGATGGCTGCACCGATGACACAATACACCACGAAGATTTGGCAGAAAAAGACGATTTGCGTTTTAGGCACACTTTCTCCACACCACACCCACAAGGGTTGTTTCTGTAAATCTCGCAGAGAAGAACTGGGTGAAGGAGTGGACGACGTAGCTGCGTCTGTGTGAAAGGGCATGATGGTCACTTCTTTTTATAGTCGATGACTTGCGAAGCGTCGATCCAAAAATCAAAACTGGGTGGATATCATTTCCAACGTACTTTGACTTCTTTGACACGTCGTTTACCCACTTTACGGGTTCTGCGTTCGAGAATGCTTTCGATGTCGTACACGTCGTCTTCTTTTTTGGTGACACGTTGTAACTCGGGCAAATAAAACGTTCCTTTGAGCACTTCTCCGTTCATGTCTTCTAATTTATAGACGGCAGGATGACGGCCATGCACTCGTCCAGTGACACGAAACATTCGGTCGTCCAGTTAGGTAAGTAACCTTTGTCGAAAGTGCGTTTGGTTTTGCCAATGCGCACCCAATCTCCTACGACCAACACTCCACTTTTCTTGGGGAGAGCCCTCGTCGGGGACGTACCACACAGGCGCTCAAACACCAGCACTTCGTTCTCGGGAGTCACTTCTTGCGGGGCACGTCCAATGCTTCGATGGTAAGATTGGTTGTACGCTTGCACCAGGTGCGGTAAGATGTCGATGTACTTCAGAGTATGGTCATGGTAAAATATTTCCACATGCGTTCTTTCAAAGTGCGTTGAAAACGTTCCACGATGCTGGCTTTGGTTTCGGGATTCTCGGTGGTAAAAAAATGAATGTCACGTTTCTTTAATTCTTTTTGGAAAGCTTGGTTCAGAAATTCGGTACCTTTGTCCGTTTGCCATCGAAGAGGGTGACGACCGCTGACACAAAACAAATATTTGTATCCGCGATTGTAGCTGGCCAAATGAGAGACATTGGCTAAATCGGCTTGCCATTGATGATCGATGCCTTCCACTCGGGTGCGACTTCTGGAAAACTTGCGTCGAATGGGTTTGTGTAAAGTGTAGGTAGCTTGTTCTTGTAACCATCGTTGCACTTGAGGTAAACGGAGACTTTTCAGTCGCGTTTTGGCAGCACGATACAATTTTTGAACTCCTGCGTAACCTGCAGGATGGAAGGGATCGTAGTAAATACTGGCTAACACTTTTTCCATTTTCTTGTGTTTGTGTGTTAATAAGGCACCCACTCTTGGAAGATGCTACTCGTTTTCTCTTGGGGTACTTTCTTGGATTACAATGCTTTGCGTGTGCGACCGGCAATAGGTGTCGAGGAGGAGGATGTCTGAACAGGGGATATCGGTTCTTGTTTCACTTCTGTCTTCACCTTCTTTTTCTCTTGTGATGAAGAAGGGGTGGTCATCATCTTTTTAATCCATCCAATTCTGGAGGTAGGTGGTGTTGTTAACTTGCGTACTTTTTCTGGAGGAGTTTGAAACCCTTCTTCTTCTTCTCCTTTTTCTGTCTTGGTCACTGGTAGTGGTGGTGGTGGTAGAGGTGATGGTGCTGGACATTTCATCAAGGTCTTAAAATCTTTCAGAGTGGGTAGAGCTGTTTCGTCTAAAGCTTTCTGGTGAAAGAGTTGCAGTCGTTGCAAGAGTTGACCGTACTTTTGCGATTTTTCTGTTTCGGACAAATCTTGGCGATCCATCAAGGACTGCAATTCGTGTTGTAACTTGGACATCTCGCTCAAATGGGGAATGGGAGGTAAATGCGGGGTGCGTTGTTCATGCCACCGATGGTATTCCATCCATCGTTTGTAAGGCACTAAAGCTAGTTTTCGTCCTTCCATGGGGTTGTCAGGGGTCGATTCTGAGATCTTGGGACTTCCGAGGGCCTTTTTATATTGCTCCCACCAGTCCTCCCAACATGGTTCCCAAGACTCCTTTGAGCAATGGGCCTAAGAAGAGGGGTAAAATGCCTCCACGTTGTACCAACATCTTCTTCTTTTGACGAATGGGAATTTTCTTTTGAACCATTTGGCGAAGAACGTGACGATGTTTGCCTAAGCATTGTTTCTGGTGTTTGGACAAAGGGATCGTGCCTTTCAAGACGTTCAAACAACATTCGCACACGGTATCGATGACCTCTTTGGAGGCTGATTGAATGAGCTTTTTCGTAGGGGTGGAGAAGCTTTGGACAGGACAGATAACATGTCCCCATGTTTGACTAAACGTGGTGGCAGTCCTTTCCTTTTCTTTCCTTGGGGTTGTTTAGAAGAGGGATGTTTTCTAGAGGATGACATATTTGAGCCTTCAGCACCAAAAAACACTGATACCCCAACTTAGTCACAGGCCTTTTTTATACTGGAATGCGTCGCCACTGGTTGTCTTTACGTCGTATCAACTTCAGGACAGGCATGACACGTCGTGCGGGGGTACGTAACGGACTAAATCGAGCCAGTTCTTGCTTGGACAAATCCAGTAAACTTTGTAACATGCCCGATCTTTCTTGAACCTTGATTTTGGGAGAAGGTACTTTGTGAGCAGCAGGCACTGTCACTAAATTGGAGGGTCCTGCAACTGGGGAAGTTCTTGGGGTCATCAACGGAGAAGTTCTTGGTGTGATCAACGTCTCCAAGTACTCTTCAGTTCTTGGTGTCATCAACGGGGAAGTGGATGAACGTGAGGCTGCCGGAGACGCGGTCACCGCCGTGGCAGGTCGTAGTTTGCGAGTGTAAGGTTGCGTCCTGACCAAAGTGCCTCTCTTGCGAGTTGTTTTTTGTGGACTTTTCTTTTTATGGGGAGTCTTTTTCTTCTTCTTGGAGCTTCGTTTGACTTTTTTCTTGGGGAGAACTTTGGGGTCATTAGGATCCCATCTTAAGAGAGAGCGAATGATGACCCCTCCTAGAGTACCGCTCCCTCCAGGTTTCAAAATGATTTGTTTTTTGGTTTGAGTGTCGATGCGAGGATCAGCCAGTTGGGTCAAAGCGACTTTGTTTCGATCAAAAAAGCGTTTAGTTTGATGACGAATCTGAATGACCCCTTATAGTAATTGACGTGCTGTCACCGTGAACCATCGTAAGACTTCTTTGAGACTAGCTTCTAAGACACGAGCCCGTATTTGTGGATTTTTTTCTCGACTGATGCCATACAAGGCACGAATCAATTTGACGGGAAGATGTGACTGAAGCGACGTCATGTTCAAACTGTGTGAGACAGACGAAAAGGGTCTGAGGTTTTATAGATTTTTTTGGGAGTGAAATTAAGTCGAGGACGGAGACGTGTACAGGACAGGCCCTCCGTCTTGGCCCCAGTGGTGAAACAAGTGGGTACGAAATCGCAAATCATCGGGGGTCGTAGGTTTCAAATCGACGAGTAAATAGGCGTGTGGTGTTTGGGTGGCATCGTCGTACGCCTGAGTCAGCCAAGGTGTCCCTAACTGTTTGGCTAAGTCTTGCACTTGCGATTTATCTCGAGGGCTTTTAAACAAGACCACGTAATGTGCATTGAGACTGATGGTGCGATGGGCTTTACTTTGTTGAAACAAATTTTGGGTGATGTAAACGACACTGGCATTACGATGATGCCCTTTGCGCGTGAACCACAGTTTAATTTCTTCTTCGTCTTCTCCTAACATATCGTCAAAAATGACCAAATGGGTTTGACGGGAGTCAGAGACGATGCCGTCGTCTTCTTTAGGAATGCTTTCCACAAACGCGATGGAATCGCCTTGACTTTCTCGCAAGAGGCTGTACGCCGATTGCCGCTCTTTGTAACACCGCACGATGCGCTGAGGTGGTCGATCGATCAAATGTTTATGTTCGAGCAAGCGTTTGACGAATTCGGTTTTGCCTGAACCGCTAGGTCCAGCAATGAGCATGTTAAAGGGATGGCGAAGATACAAAGCCTCCCAAGTGGCACGATCTAAGTGTTCGTCGATGACTTTGACAGTAGAGGAAGAGGGAGCAGAGACAGCAGAGGTAGCCATAGTGTTAGGAATGTCACTTGTGACACGGAAACAGACCAGACAAGAATTTATATACTTTTTTCAAGACACGTTTATTGAATGTTTTAAACATGAACATGAAAGACAAAATTTCATAAAAGCCAAAGGCTTAAGTACAACGATAAAAGGCACATGATAACCATCAACGTGGAATAAACACAAGTGTCTGTACAGCATGTTTTGGGTAATGTTCTGACCAGTTCTATAGGGGGTATGGTCACACAAGTGTCCTCCCGAAAGGGTCTTACAGGCATGTCCACGACAGTCCTGTCCTGGGTGACGGGTTCTTCTGGTACTGTCACTAACACAGGTTGAAAAGTAACTTTTTTCTTTGGACGTTGAAAGGAAGGATTACAACTCTCGAGCATACTGGGCCACTTCTTGGGTCCAAGCCTCAAAATCCCATTTTTTCCAGTTACGGACATCAGTCCAATGGGGGTGTAAGTCACAAGCTACACACACATCGTTATACACGTCTTGGGTAGCTAAAAGTTGACGGATCTTTTTTTCCCGTAGAGGTCGAGAAGTATCCAGATGAAAACGTAAGGCTTTGAGCAAAAGGAGTCTCTCATGAACATTTAAAGGCACCACTTTCATGTTAGATGGGGTGGTAAGTACTGTTCGTAAAGAGTCCACAAGGAATCGGCTGGTAAACGAAATCCCAGAAAACAAGTCACTAAGACACACACTATGCGTCGTCCCAAATTGAACGGATACAGTTCTTGCAATAATCGATGGTAATGATCCACGGTTTGAATATGGTCATTGAGTTCCTTCCACGGAATCTGTTCAATTACATGTGACATAAGTCGTGGCGTGGCAGCCTGTTTTTATAGTCTCTTTGTTTCGGAAACAATTCACGTACTTTCTAGCCATAGATCTTCGTTCTCCAGTAGGGAATCTAAATCTTGCATATTGTAACCGAAACGTCAGAGTTTGTTTAGAAGTTTCCTCTTCCGCTAAGTAGATTCCACGTAAAATATGTTGGTAATCCTTTAACTTGTCTTCCTCAATGCGTTGCACTAGGTGAATCTCGAAGTAACCAAAATGATCAACACGTGGATCATCGGGGCCCTGGAAGTAATAAACAAGGTCTGACCACTGAAACAATTTCTGACGAATCAGTTCTCTTATGCCCTTCAGGTACCAGTGCTTAAAGATCTGGTGACGTAACGGATGCAATTGTTCTTTACGTTTCACTTATATTTTGTCCAGCTCTCGGTAAATCCTTTCTCTCAACTCCACAGGCAAAGCGCGAATGTTCTCTTGTAAAGTATTCATAAACAGATTATGGTAAGTTACTTCAATGTCTCGGTCCCACTAAGGGTAAGTAATGACAATTCGGTGACCATCGAGCATGTTTTACGTAGGCCGAATCTTGCGGTTCCCAGTGGTGAAGTGACACACCGCAACTGAAGCACCTGACTTTATCCCCTTCGCCCAAGTAGAACAATCCGGCTCTAGCTAATTCCTCGGGG
This sequence comes from Sinohyriopsis cumingii, assembly GCA_028554795.2. Taxonomy (NCBI): domain Eukaryota; kingdom Metazoa; phylum Mollusca; class Bivalvia; order Unionida; family Unionidae; genus Sinohyriopsis; species Sinohyriopsis cumingii. The sequence continues at coordinate 38,905,621 of CM068842.1, forward strand.
GTTGGTCCTCCCAGATACTTAGGCCATTTTCCTTTGAACGATTGAAGACGTTTTCAAAGTCGCAGTATTCCGACAAACGCACAGGAAACGAATATTCGTCTTTCACAGGTTCGTTTCGATGAGGGTTGGGTGATATGGACAGGAGTTTGCTCAGGGCTGGATGACATCCGTAGGGAGGTAGACGTGAAGGTGGACATTCACCTTTAAAACGAAACCCAGTAAAGTGTCCAAGAGGGCGAGCGGCATCGCTTTCGCATCCCTCAGGTTTGACACGCACAGCATCACTTTCCATGATAGGGGTAGTGAGAACAAAGTTCCCACGATGCTTTACGGCATCGCTAAGGTCGCATCGTTCCCATCGCAAGGCTCACAATCGCATTCCACTTCAGAAGTTCCACACTTGAAGTGTACCTGTCTGAACTTGTTTTGTGTTTCTCTGAAAGTATTCATCTTGTTCGCTTGGTCTTGGTAGTCACAATGAACTATCGATCTTAACCATAGCCGATTTTTATACTAGTCGCAATGCAGTCTCAAGCTTGTACATCGTTCCTTTTTTATGTCTTGTTTTGGAAGGTACTGTTTCTAAGGTACCGTCATCATTGTACCGTAATGTCATGGGTGGAAGGGCTACAGAAAGGTAAGGGCAGTGCGGAGACCATCGAGTATGTTCCAGAATAGCTGAATCTTTATGGATACACAGATCCATTCGTAACTTCAGTCCGCAAGCGAAACACTGTACTTCGTATCCCAATCCTGACTCAGGTCCCAAGTAGACAAATCCTGTTCTAGCTAAAACACGCGAAGAAGATAATCCTTTCCTATCCGTAGGCCATGCTTGAAACGTGTCCAATCGACGGGCACAATCACAATAGTCAGGCAAGAAAGCCGCAAAAGGGTAGGGTTTGAACTTGGAGTTCTCATCGGGTTTCTCACTCGATTCTTGCTGTGGCAAGTCATCCTTCTGGTGGGTGGCTATCCTCTTACAACCAATGTTTTATACCAACATGTCCATACGGCAAAGTAATGTGATTGGCAGTCGCACTCGCTTCTGGTACACGATTTGATAAACGTTTTCCAAGGGTCGACTGACGATGTGGTGAGTGGGTAAACGTACAGTCTTGTTGGGCTGATAGGTGGTCACTTTAAAGTGTTCATCTTCTTTAGACTGCAAAGCTTCTTTCAATACGCCAAAGTTCACCATTCGACTGGTACGATAATTCAGAGTCAATCCTTTCACTTTGCACTGCGTGTGCACTTCTCCTTGTTTGTCCCGGTATTCGTAACCGTAATTTTTAGGACAACCACTGGCGAAACTTAGAATCTTGTCGTCGGGATGCTCGTCTGTCCAGGCTCCTAAACGGTCTCCTTCGATGTCAGGGTGCTGTTGACTCGGGTGATGGATGTAAATGCAGCTGTCCGTGTCAAAGTATAGGACATGTTCCCATAACAGTTCTAAAGCTTCGCACAATTTTAATCGAGCATGAGCTGTCACGTAAGCCGCAATGATGACATTTCCAAAAGGGTCGTCTTGTACAAAATCCAGATCTTCTTCGTAATTCACTAAGATCAAATTTTCGTGAACGACGTCCACGTGTTTCATGAATTTGGTTTTGTCGTGAATCATCTGGAAGTAGCGGGAAGATTCTGTCAAATATTCCGTCTTGGGTAAACACGGTCGTTGTGCCATTTTTCCCCACAAGCAATTTAACATCACTTTCGCAAACGATCGCCTGCCTTCGTTTTTCTCGATGTGATCTAAAGTGATGCCTTCTTGTTCCCGGTATTTTTCTTTGAATTTTACTTGGTCTTCGGGAGTGTGACACCAAGAAGGATAGCCACTGGCCTCTTGCTTCAGTTTCAAAAAGGCATCAAAATAGTCTGCGAAAATGCCTTTCTGAGTGGGGTCACCCTTGTGGTATTGTTGTGTCTTGGGAAAGTGACAAATTTCGTACACTTCTAACAGTTGATATCCCATGTCGAGAGCTTTGAACAATTCTACGCTGACCCAGGTTCCCGTCAGGGTGCGTTCTTCCTGGGTGTGCTGACAAGGTTGGTCTTCGTGGCACGTTTCGGCACAAGTATGGCACAAAGGAAACATCAGTTTGCCTTGGCAATGGTGAGGTAACACGGGATGGTACAAGTCCGTGGGAGGCAAAACTTTGCACTTCATCAGACCTTCGTATTGTCGAATGTTTTTCAGGTCGATGTGTTCCGTCAACAATTGCTGGTGCCCTACAGGAAAGCGACAATATTTGCACACGTAGAGATACAGCGAACACACGTCCAAGTATTTCATTTCTTCTCCTTTCTCTTCGTCGGCTTGGTACAGCAAACAGGTGGCATTTGTCCTTCCTCCGTACAAACTATATCTCGGGTTCAGGGGGTCCATGAACTGGTAACTTTCCACGATGCGATTAAACTCGGGATCGGTTTTCAAACGGTGATCGTACTCGTGTTCCCACATTTCCACCACTTGGTATCCTTGCTGTTCTAACTTTAGGCGTCGCTGACAAGTGGCCTGGTACAAGTCTTCCATGGTTCGTTGTAAAAACTGATTTTTAGTGTCGCGGTCAGGATAACAGACGAGACATCCGTGAAATAAGCAACCGTTAAACTCGTACACGATCTTGGGGTTTTCTAAGTCCCAGCCATCGACCGAATACGTTCCGATGGTCTTTTCACCTCCTCCGTTGCGGGGATGCTAAATCCATTTGTCTTCCTTGTCGCACAAGTAATGTAACCAGCGTAGGGCTTTGACCGAGTATTGACGTTTGACATAGTTTGTCGTTTGAGGACTGATGACAGCCACGGTGTTTTCAGGCATGAATCGTTGCCGGTACACTAAGGAACACGCTTTATCAATGGTGCAAGCTTCTTTCAAAGGATCGATCCCTCCGTGTTCCATGAACAGTTCTCGAAATTTTCCACAGCATCGCCGTAAAATGTCCACGTCGGAACGACAATACTTTAGCATTTCTTCCTGAAAGTGGAAAGGGTCGGAGGCGTGAGCCTGGTGCCAAGCGTAGAAAGCTTCTCGTTGTTCGGTACTCATGTTGTCGGGGTCGTAATAGTGAGCCTCAGGCAAATGGGGTAGAGCGGCGTGTTGATTGGCTTCCGTATTGAAAAAGTGTGGAAAGTACCCTTTAGCCATTTCTGTCATTCCAAACGTTTTAGGCATTCGACTCAAAGGCATAGCTAAGTAACTCATCGAATCTTTAAACTGCACTTGTCCCACTTGCATGAAAATGATTTTGGCTCCGTTCAAAGTGACTTTAGGGCACTCGGTGCCTTGTTCCGTATAGTATCTCAAAAGAAACTGTCCGTCGTATCCGGAGAAATTGTGAGCCATCACTGTGGCATAACGATGGCAATCTCCGTAACGTTCGATGTCCTCTTGGCTCCACGTCTTGTCGATGGGGTGTAAGACCCATCGGGCGAAATCGACTAACGTGTTCGGTCCTCGAAAGATTTTTTCACGCCCTCCGGGAATCTTACTGCAGTAAGGGCAATGACTGAAGATAGGTTCCTGAATGCACTTCTCGCACGCTCGATGAGCCACGCAGAAATTAGGAATGTGAATACCGGTCTCTTGTATGCATTCGAAATCGAAAAAGATGAAATTGCCTTTCTTCTTGTGACCGTCCTCTTTCTCTTGTGGGGGTTGGTATTTTTGCACGTAGCATTCGTGTTCCAAGTCCACGATGTGGTGACAAATGTGACATTTCTTCTTTCCTGAACATACGTGTGCCTTGGCATTATTGGTACGTATACCTTGTCCACACGTAGGGCACAATCTCAGCAGTTGACAAGCACATTTCTGCTGTGAGCCTTGCGTCTTCAAATGTTGTTGGTAACAGGTAGGGCTAACAAACGTGCGCAGACAAGTTGAACAATGCACTGGTCCTTCGCTCAGACAGGGTTGAGAGGCCAAACATCCTGAGCATTTCGATCCACAATGCTAGTGTTGCTCTCGATTGTTATAACGATAGTCACAATTCTCACAGTAATAACCGTATCCCAGGAAGGCAGTGATACTGGTAATGGTATCGAAATGGTCATCGTGATAATAGACATGAATGTAATTTCCGTTATTAAAGTCTTTCCCTCGAAACAACAGAGGTCCGCGCACTTCTTGAGGGTACACTTTCAAGGTGTAGCTTGGAGCTAGGTCATCTTGCAATTTTTGCATCTCAGGAATGCCACAGGGTGTGTCTTTGGACAGTCCGGCTTGTTGCAACAGGAGTTCTGCTTCATTTCGTTGTTTGGCTCGGTCGGATCGTTGAATAGTTTTCCAGGTTCTTTTCGATTCTACCGTGTCGTTCTTGTTGGCATAGGTTCGTCCCACCACGATAGCCCTGGCTAAACACATCTGGTCTTGAGAATTGTGAATTAGGACGAGACTTGTTTTGGTGCTGCGAAGCTCGTCCACCAATAACATCTTTTTGCGTCCAGTCCCTTGAGGAGGAGAGACGTGGGTCATGTCCAGTGTGGCTTTTCCATCGGTGATGTCAAACTGGTCGTTGGATTGTTGTACGTGTTGAATTTTGTCCATGACTTTGGAAGCGGTCAATTCTGCAGGGGTGCAAAACTCGATCCAAACAGGGGATTTCAAACCGTCGTGTTGTATGGAGAGTCTCAAGCGGTCGTCTTCTTTGGGTTGACATTGTCGCTTGAGTATGGTGAGCAAAGAATCCCACACCCCGGTGATGAACCCTTCTGCTTTCTCTAAAGGTACTTCAGCCTTGAAATCTTTAAACTTCACCGTGTATTTGTAAGCCGTGGTTCCAAATTTTCTAGAGGAGCACTTTTACGTCTGTCGAATGGAATAGTATTTTTCAGGGTTGACTAAGGGTGGCGAACTTTGTTTAGATGGTTTGGATTCTGGTTCACTCATGTCCTCTTCAAAATCACTGGCATGAATTTATGCCAAGACTTCAGCTCTGGCACGAGGCGATAGATTCACGTTTCTGCCTCTTACTTTCTTCTTCTTTCTTCTCAAATGAATTTTGGATCGTTTCATCTTGAGTGAAAAACGTCAAATGACTGAAGTTTAAACACCATGGACTAATTTATAGTCATGGCAGACCAGCGTATATAAAAGGGTGTTTGTCTTGTCCTTTCACTATTCATTTCACTCTCAAACTGAGCACAACGATGGAAGAGACTACCCAGATGGAACGTTTCATCAGAGTTTTGCGAGGGGTCATTAGAAAATTCTCTTCAGACCAGCCCACGGACTACTCTCCTTCCTTTGGATATAAAAGTCAAGATACTTGCTATATCTGTAACAAGAAAGGGCATTGGTCTTCAGAGTGTCTAGACCGTCAAAATAGAAAAAAAGGGGTTAGAAAAGACAAAAGTCAAGATACCTGTTATTATTGTCAAGAAAAAGGACATTGGTCTCCAGATTGCCCTAAGAAACAAGAGGAGCAAGAAGAGAGGGATTCTGGAGAGAAAGAAGAGAGGGATTCTGGAGAGGAAGAAGAACAGGAAGAAAGTAGACAATTCTATTTACAAGAGGCAAAGAAAAAGAAACAGGAGAAGAAAAGAAGAAGGGAAGAAAGTGAGGAGGAAGAGGAGGAAAAGACTGTGACAGTGAAGAAACTGAAAAAACAGAGAGAGTAAACAAAGAAACAGAAGAAGTCTATGAACTTTTTAAAGTGCTGTGTTGTGAATTGTGAATTGGATTGTAACTATTGATAAAAGAATAAATTAGGTATAAAAAGGTAAGTGTCTTTGAGTTTTGATTTTAAATAAGAAGCTACACTCACGCACTCATATACACGTACTATAGGGGTAAAATGTTTTTTTGTTTTTTTTTGAGTTATTGGCAATTGAAAGTCGATCTCTTTTCGAGAGAAGTGGGTGGCCCTGAAAAGGGCCTTTGGGTTTTGGTGTAGGGGTGAGTTTAAGCAATCAACTTTAACTGCCTTAAGCCTTTTCCCACGGCCGAGGCCTACTTCTGATGATGATGATGATTTGGTTGAAATGACTAAGGGTGGTACGGTAGGCTTAGTCACAGGGTTGGCGTGTTTATCTAGGGAAGGTCGTATTCTCTTCGGTCGTAATAAAGAAGTCTGATACATTTGTTTCAGACTTCTTAACTCCGCTAAAATGTCCAACAGTACCGTGACCGTTTGATTTTCACCCTCTTGTTTCTTTGCTGCTTCTTCTTCTTGTTTTTTTCTTACCTCTTCTTGCAGTTGTTGCTGTAAAAGGAAAGCTTGTTCCGCTTCCTTTTGTCGTTGTATAAATTTCTCCAATTCTTCTTTCTGTCTCTGTCTAAAATTCTCCACGTGCGGTAATGAAGAAGGTGACGAAGGTTCCGGAACAAATTCTTGCGAGGTAAGAAAATCCACCAAATCCCAATGTACCTCTTCTGAAAGTAAGTCCGGGTTCCCTTGGGCGGTCTCCACTGCTTGTGCACCCCAATGGATAGTTTTCTGTGTTTCCGTCATGTTGAATCACTGTCGCATAGATTGATTGCACAGAGGCGCTAGCGAATCTATATAAACCACGTGACGTCACAGACTGATCTCTTCGGATTGGATGCGGGCTGACTGAATTTTGTAACGCGTGTTTGGATTGGTAAATGAACTCAATCCGTTTCAATCCTTCCTACCTCTATAAATAAGCGCAGTTCACTGCATTGATTCAGCTGTTCTCGGCGCCTCAACATGTTGACCGACGTACACTCTTCCACCCTTGTGTCAACGATGATGTTCAGGACGGACATACCCATGTATGTCCGATCCAAATGGACAGTTATCCATAGGACAGACACTAGTCTGTGGATACGTAGGATTTACGTGGAGAGGCAAGGATGCCTGAAAAGAGTGTTAGTCTATGGACCTACCATTAGACGACGCCTAAGACGTAGAAGATGTTGCAGATGCCCTTTATTTTAAGGGCATATATAAACCCAAAGGCCCTTTTCAGGTCCACCCACATCTCTCGGAAAGAGATAGACTTTCAATTGCCTACCCCTTTTTTTTATTTAATATATGTGTGTGTGTGTGTGTGTGTGTGTTCTATCCCTCTCCCCTGTTCCCTTTCCATAGACCCCTCAGGTCGGGACCTTATTAAAATAGGGTCCCGACCCTGTTCCATTTCCCCTTGTCGCTCAACAGTCCCATCCCACCATGTTAAATTCCCATTGTCGCTATACAGTCCCAAAATATATTCCCATGTTAAATTCCCATTGTCGCCAGGGTACAAACACTGTGCTCTCCATGTTAATTTCCCCATTGTCGCCAGGGTACAACCCCCCTATTTTAACATTAAAGTCCCCTTGTCGCCAGGGCATCCCACTTAACTATTCACATTCGAGAGATCGAAAATCGTTCCTCTAGAAAATTTAGAACCACGGCTTACACCTACACGGTGAAGTTTAAAGATTTCAAGTCCAACGTACGGTTGGATTCTTTACTAACCACACTGAAACGACAATGTGAGGCCAAAGAAGACGATCGCTTGAGACTTTCCATACAACACGACAGCTTGAAATCCCTTGTCTGGATCGAGTGTAGCAGCTCTGCAGAATTGACCGCTTCCAAAGTCATAGACAAGATCTACCACGTGCAACAACCCAATAACAAGTTTCACATCACCGATGGAAAAGCGACACTGTCCATTACCCACGTCTCTCTTCCTAAAGGGACTGGACGCAAAAAGGTCTTATTGGTGGACGACCTTCGTAACATCAAAACAAGCCTCGTCCGAATTAACAACCTTCAAGAACAGATGTGTTTAGCCCGAGCCATCGTGGTGGGACGAACGTATGCCGACAAGAACGACACGGCAGAATGGAAAAGAGTTTGGAAAACTATTCAACAATCCGACCGAGCCAAACAACGAAATGAAGCAGAACTCCTGTTACAACAAGCAGGCCTGTCCAAAGATACACCCTGTGGCATTCCTGAAATGCAAAGATTGCAAGATGTCCTAGCTCCAAGCTACACCTTGAAAGTGCACCCTCAAGAAGTGCGCGGGTCTCTCTTGTTTCGAGGTCAAGACTTTAAGGATGGAAAATACATTCATGTCTATCATCACGATGAACATTTCGATACCATTACCAGTATCACTGGATTCATGGGATACAGTTATTACTGTGAGAAATGTGACTATGGCCATAACAATCGAGAGCAACACTAGCATTGTGGATCGAAATGCTCGGAATGTTTGGCCTCTCAACCCTGTCTGGACAAAGGACAAGAACGAGTACATTCTCCAGCTTGTCTGCGCACTTTTGTCAACCCTACCTGTTACCAACATCTAAAGACACAAGGTTCACAACAGAAATGTGCTTGTCAACTCCTGAGATTGTGTCCTACCTGTGGACAAGGCATACTCACCAATAATGCCAAGGCACACGTATGTTCAGGAACGAAAAAATGTCACATTTGTCACCAAAATCGTGGACTTGGAACACGAATGCTACATGCAAAAATACCAAACCCAACAAGAGGAAAATGAAGACCACAAGAAGAAAGGCAGTTTCATTTTTTTTCGATTTCGAATGCATGCAAGAGACTGGCATTCACATTCCTAATTTCTGTGTGGCTCATCGAGCGTGTGAAAAGTGCATTCAAGAACCTATCTTTAGTAATTGCCCTCACTGCAGTAAGATTCCTGGAGGACGTGAAAAAATCTTTCGGGGACCGAACACTTTAGCCGATTTCGCTCATTGCATCCTAGGCCACATCGACGAAACGTGGAGCCAAGAGAAAATGGAACTTTACGGAGATTGTCATCGTCATGCCACGGTGATCGCTCACAATTTCTCCGGATACGATGGACAGTTTCTTCTCAGATACTATACGGAACAAGGCACCGAACGTCCTAAAGTGACTTTGAACGGAGCCAAAATCATTTTCATGCAAATGGGACAAGTACAGTTTAAAGATTAGATGAGCTACTTGGCCATGCCTTTCAGTCGAATGCCTAAAACGTTCGGAATGACAGAAATGGCCAAAGGCTACTTACCACACTTTTTCAATACGGAAGCCAATCAACACGCCGTTCTACCCCATTTGCCTGAGGCTCATGATTACAACCCCGACAACATGCGTACCGAACAACGAGAAGCTTTCTACGCTTGGTACCAGGCCCATGCCTCGGACCCTTTCGACTTTCATGAAGAAATGTTAAAGTATTGTCGTTCCGACGTGGACATTTTACGGCGTTACTGTGGAAAATGTCGAGAATTATTCATGGAGCACGGAACGATCGATCCCTTGAAAGAAGCCAGTACCATTGCCAAAGCGTGTTCCTTAGTGTACCGCCAACGCTTCATGCCCGAAAACACCCTGGCTGTCATAAACCCTCAAACGACCCATTTTGCCAAACGACAATACTCGGTCAAAGCCCTATGCTGGCTACATTACTTACGCAACAAGGAAGACAAATGGATTCAGCACCCCTGAAACTGAGGAGGCGAAAAGACCATCGGAACGCATTCGGTCGATGGCTGGGACTTAGAAAACCCCAAGATCGTGTACGAGTTTAACGGTTGCTTGTTTCACGAATGTCCCGTCTGTTACCCTGATCGTGGCACTAAAAATCAGTTTTTACAACGAACCATGGAATACTTGTACCAGGCCACTTGTCAGCGACGCTTAAATTAGAACAGCAAGGATACCAAGTGGTGGAAATGTGGGAACACGAATACGATCACCGTTTGAAAACCGATCCCGAGTTTAAACGCATCGTGGAGAGTTACCAGTGGGTGGACCCCCTGAACCCGAGGGATAGTTTGTACGGAGGAAGGACAAATGCCACCTGTTTGCTGTACCAAGCCGACGAAGAGAAAGGAGAAGAAATCAAATACTTGGATGCATGTTCGCTGTATCCTTACGTGTGTAAATATTGTCGCTTTCCTGCAGGGCACCCGCAATTGCTGACGAAACACATCGACCTGAAAAACATTCGACAATACGAAGGTCTGATCAAGTGCAAAGTTTTGCCTCCCACGGACTTGTACCATCCCGTGTTACCTCACCATTGCCAAAGTAAACTGATGTTTCCCTTGTGCCGTGCATGTGCCGAAACGTGTAACCAAGATCAACCTTGTCAGCACACTGAGTAAGAACGCGCCTTGACGAGAACGTGGGTCAACGTGGGATTGTTCAAAGCTCTGGACATGGGATACCAACTGTTAGAAGTGTACGAAATTTGTCACTTTCCCAAGACACAACAATACCACAAGGGTGACCCCACTCAGAAAGGCATTTTCGCAGACTACGTAGATGCCTTTTTGAAACTGAAGCAAGAGGCCAGTGGCTATCCTTCCTGGTGTCACACTTCCGAAGACCAAAAGACATTCAAAGAGAAATGCTGGGCACAAGAAGGCACCACTTTGGACCACATCGAGAAAAACGAAGACAGGGGATCGTTTGCCAAAGTGATATTAAATTGCTTGTGGGGTAAAATGGCACAACGACCGTGTTTACCCAAGACGGAGTATTTGACAGAATCTTCTCGCTACTTCCAGATGATTCACGACAAAACCAAATACATGAAGCTCGTGGACGTCGTTCGCGAGGATTTGATCTTAGACAATTACGAAAAAGATCTGGACTTTGTAGAAGCCGACGAATTTAGCAATGTCATCATTGCGGCTTACGTGACAGCTCATGCTCGCTTAAAATTGTACGAAGCTTTAGAACTGTTAGGGGAACGCATCCTGTACTTTGACAAGGACAGTTGTATTTACATAGAGTGCCCGGGTCAACATCACCCTGACATCGAAGGAGACCGTTTAGGAGCCTGGACAGACGAGCACCCCGACGAGAAAATTTTAAGTTTCGCTAATGGCATTGTGGGCCACAATGAAGAATTATAACATTGGTCAAAAGTTAACAAATACAATCAAGCAGCTGTACGCCAAGGCTACCAGTGCAGTAATTGCCCAAGGTGCTGTGGGGGACTGGTTCCAGACAACAGTGGGTGTGCGTCAAGGCTGTCTCCTGTCACCCACGATTTTCAACATCTACTTAGAGCGCATCATGAGCGAAGCCCTGGAAAACCACTGTGGGACAGTCAGCATTGGAGGGCGTAACATCACCAACCTCCGCTTTGCAGACGACATTGATGGGCTGGCAGGCAGTGAAGACGAGCTAGCCACCTTAGTGAAGAACCTGGATGAAACATCTTCCAGATTTGACATGGAGATAAGCGGTGAGAAGACAAAACTGATGACAAATAGTGGCAAACAAATCCCAGCCAAGATTAAAGTCAGAGGACATGAACTGGAAACAGTGAGCCAGTTCAAATATCTTGGTTCCATAATCACTGAAGAGGGATCAAGAGCAGAAATTTTGTCAAGAGCAGCACAAACAATGGCAGCTATGTCAAAGCTAAGACTCATCTGGAGTGACAAGAACATCTGTCTGAAAACTAAAATCAGACTATTGCGAGCTCTAGTCATCTCAGTCTTTTTGTACTCGTGTGAGGCATGGACCCTGACAGCAGAATTACAACAAAGAATCCAGTCACTTGAAATGAGATGCTACAGAACCATGCTTGGCATCTCTTACATGGACCACATCACAAATGAAGAAGTGCGTAATACCATCAGGCGCGAAGTAGGCCAATATGAGGACCTCCTCACCACAGTCAAAAAAGAGAAAGGTGAAATGGTATGGCCATGTCACTACAGCCAACAGTCTATCCACAACAGTCCTGCAGGGCAGCGTCCAAGGTGTCAGCAGGAGAGGCAGACAGAGGAAAAAGTGGACTGACAACATCACAGAATGGACCAGGAAAAGTTTTGCGGAGTCACAGGCATTGGCACATGATCGAGACAAGTGGAGGGAACTGGTCAGATGTTCAGCAGCACAGTGCCTCAACGACCACACTAGGTCATGAGACTGATGGTGATGATGATGAGTGGCGATCCTAAAAATTACGGCTACGAATACCGGGAAAACAAGGAGAAGTGCACACCAGTCGAGTGGTAAACTTTGGCGTATTGAAAAAAGTCTTACAATCTGGAGAGAATGAAAACTTTAAAGTGACCACCCGTGAACCGCATAAGATTGTACGTTTACCCACTCAACAAATCGTCAGTCGACCCTTGGAAAAAGTCTATCAAATTGTGTACCAGAAGTGAGTGTGACTTCCCAATCACTTCACTTTGCCGTATGGACATGTCGGTATAAAAAATTCGTTGTAAGAGGATAGCAACCCATCAGAAGGATGACTTCGCCACAGCAAGAATCGAGTGAGAAACCCGAGGAGAACTCAAAGTTCAAACCCTTCCATTTTCCTGTCTTCTTACCGGACTATTGTGATTGTGCTCGTCGATTGGAAACGTTACAAAAATGGCCTACGGATACGGAAGGATTGCCAACTTCGAATGTTTTAGCTAGAACAGGATTTGTCTACTTGGGACCTGAGACTGGATTGGGATATGAAGTACAGTGTTTCAGTTGTGGCCTGAAGTTACGAATGGATCTATGTATCTATAAAGATTCAGTTATTCTGGAACATACTCGATGGTCTCCGCACTGTTCTTACCTTTCTATGGCCTTTCCGTCCATTACACTACGGTACAATTATGACGGTACCTTAGAGACGGTACCTTCCAAAACTAGACATAAAAAAGGAACGATGTACAAGCTTGAGCCTTCATTGCGACTAGTATAAACAGGGACAATATGCAAGATCGATAGTTCATTGTGACTACCAAGACCAAGCGAACAAGATGAATGCTTTCAGAGAAACACAAAACGAGTTCAGACAGGCACAATTCAAGTTTGGGGCATCTGAAGTGGAATGCGATGTTGAGCCTTGCGATGTGAGCGATGCTGTACGCTGTGACCTCAGTGATGCAGAAAGCATCATGGGAACTTTAGTGTCACTACCCCTATCATGGAAAGTGATGCTGTGCGTGTCAAACCTGAGGGATGCGAAAGCGATGACACTGGTCATCGTGAAAACTTTACTGGGTTTCATGGTAAATGTGGATGTCAACCTTCACATCTACCACCCTACGGATGTCATACAGCCCTGAGCAAACTCCTGTCGATGTCACCCTACCCTCATCGAAACGAACCTGTGAAAGACGAATTTTCGTTTCCTGTGCGTTTGTTTAAATACTGCAAATTTGAAAATCGTTTTCAATCGTTCAAGGGGCCCCGAGTGGCCGAGTGGTCTAAAGCGCTCTCCGTTACGGATCACTGCCATCTCACCTCTGTCTGCGTGGGATGGAGTCTCGGATTCGGCTAATGTGGGTATGTGAGAAAGCTTGCCAGTAGCTTCTCGTGCGTCGGTGGTTCTTTCCGGGGTTTTCCCGGGTTCTTCCTCCACCATTAATACTGGCCGCCATGTATTGCCTATCGTGTGCTGAAAAATGGCGGTAAACCCTACAACAACAACAACATCAATCGTTCAAAGGAAAATGGCCTAAGTATCTGGGAGGACCAACCCCCGATTTTTTCGTTCTCCGGTAGAACTGAATCAAGGACTTAATTTGATCTTTTGTGTACTCCGATGTGGTGGAGTACAACGTGGTGGGACACACCTCCGTACCGTTACTGCGTGTCATTCCTTTCAAAGTGGATTCTGCCACGAACGCTGACGAGGAAGGTGGAAACACTTATCACGTTCACCGCGAATTTGTACATCCTCACTATTTGCCCGTCAGCAAGTCTTATTTGGACACTGTCAACATTGCTATAAAAGGAGATCTGGGACAAAATATTCCATTCACCAAAGGGAAAGTCACGGTGAAACTCCATCTTCGAAAACGGTTCTCTAACGAGTTGTAAGTCATGTACCCAGTGTACCGAGGCGTTGCTAGACAACGAGGATACGGTTTAGGAGATGTGATAAAATCAGCCTTTGGTTCGTTGGCTCCGTTGTTGAAACCGATGCTGACGTGCGGATTGCACGCCTTGAAAGATGCCGCGTTGACGCACGGTAAATAATTTCTCCAAAATGTCATCATTGACAAACAAAACCCTAAAGAAGCATTCTTGAGAGCAGGCAAAAATGTCTTGGTGTAAACGGGCAAAGACATTTTGGGCCGACGAGAAACGCCTATAAATGCCCTGAACGCTACCGAGTCAGGCATTCCCACTTCCCTGAATCCACAGCATGGACAACGCAGAAAGAGAAGACGAAGTAAAACCCTTTCACACGACTTCACACTTCTGAGGCTAAAAAGACAAAGAAAAGAAAAACTGTTCGAGACTTAGACGTTTTCGATTATTAAATTATTAAGAAACAGAAAAATGATGCACCGAGAATCTTGCGCCTGTTCCAAGTCGGAACTGGATCTGATTGCCATGCCTCCCACCATGATGACGACGCAAGAATCCCAGTGGGTCGAATTTTATCCCGTCTCCTCTTCGACGGATTCAGCACCCATTGAGTTTGAAATCAAAGGACAACCCGAAGATTACATCGATCTGAATAGCAGTTACTTGTACCTGAAAGTGAAAGTGATCGAACCGCCCAACACTGACCTAGACAATGATGATGTAGTAGCTCCCGTCAATAATTTCATGCATTCCTTGTTTAGCGAAGTGGATTTGTACTTGAATAACAAACTGGTCAGTAGCAGCATGGATACTTACCCTTACCGACCGTACCTGGAAAATCTCTTGACGTACGAAAAAGAGGTCAAGAACACTCATCTGGATGCTTGCGTGGTATGGAAACCTGACAAAGCGACTAAGTTCAACAGCATTACGATTGCTGGGGATGATCAAAATGTCTCGGGGTTTGTAGAAAGACGAACGAAAATTGCTAGAAGCCGTAGTTTAGAACTGATGGATCCCTTGCATTTGGACATGTGGTTACAAGAGAAGTATTTGCTGAACGGTGTGGATGTCCGCCTGAGACTGAATCGCAGTGCCGCTTTCCATTTGATGGCTGCTGCTGATGCCACTTACAATACCAAAATCGAAAAAGCCAGGCTCTACGTACGTCGTGTGGAAGTGTTGCCTAAAGTGGGAAACGACATCAGTCACACTTTGAGCAGAACGACTGCCAAGTATCCAATACACGTGTGGAAGTGAAAACCTTCACCATTCCCGCTGGACACCGATCCATGATTGAAGATCATCTGTTCCAAGAACAGCTACCCAAACGTTTGATTATTGGTATTGTCAGGAATTCAGCTTTCAACGGAACCTACAATGAAAATCCTTTCCAGTTCCAACATTACAATGTGTCCAAGACTGAAGTCAGTTGCGATGGCAAGACCTTGTGTACCCGACCTTTCGAACCTAAGTTTGGTAACGAGAAGAATTACTTGAGGTCATACTTGTCCCTGTACGAAGCCACCGGACAGTTAGGAACCGACACCAGTCACGGTATTTCGTGCGACGATTATGCAGGAGGCTACGCTATGTGGGGTTTTGATTTCACCCCAGACCAAGGCAGCGACGAGGGACATTTCCAAATCGGGTCAAATTCGAGTGGAACTTCAGTTTGCACACCCACCTGCAGACCACACGGTAAACGTCATCCTGTATGCTGAATTCGACAATACCTTGAAATCAACAGTTTGAGAGAAGTTATTCTAGACTATTAGAAGCCATGGAAGACTTTTATCAATGTTAATATAGTAGAGATTCTTTGGACATGGAATGTGAGGAGACTGTGGAAGGAGACGAAGAAGACGAAGACAAAGACGAAGAAGTCGTAACGATGAAGTCCAGATGGCCAGAACAAGAAGCACATTTAGTCTCCTGTTTTGCTATAGTCCTGTCAGATAAAATTAAGGAATTGATCAAGAAAGATTGCTATGATCATCCCAGTCAAATTAAACACGACAAATATCTGATGTTGAGTCAAGAAGAACAAGTGGACGAGTATCTGGAAAAAGCTTGGAGTCTCATCGAGATAGAAGACGTGTCTCATCAGTGGTATAAAGGCTTACGTGAACATTCTTGTCCTCCATTAACCCCTCTGGAGATCCGTTGCATCGAAACTCTCGTGAACCAGGGACTGAAGTCGGAGCTCGTACCCCTTTACTTGTCAGACATTTTCCAAGAGAAAATCAGGATAGAATTGATCACTTATCATCCCCTGTGAAGAAAAAAACAACAACGCAAACATGGATACCTGGGAACTTTATTACCTTTTGAACCACAGTTCGTACACTGCATGTTGGAATCCTGTAGCATGTGCTAAAAATGAACTCCCTCATCGTAAACCTCAAGACCATCAAGCTTATGTGATCAACACGGATGACAGTCATCTCCCAGGAACCCACTGGGTAGCCGTCTACTTTCCTCAAGAAGGATGTGTGGAATATTTTGATTCGTATCGATTGCCCCTTTGGAAGACGATATCATTGACTTTATGAGAAGAAATGCTGAGACCACACGATTCAATAATGTGAAATTACAAGGCACATATTCATTGGTGGGTGGACAGTACTGTGTGTATTTTCTGCATCATCGCAGTCTGGGATATTCTTTAGAACATTTAGTGACTTATTTTGATCCTCATTCTTCTAGAAACGTTGAGAAAGTGGATCGATGGTTTTGTGACCATTATGCTTATCTTTTGTCTTTAGCTAGGAAACGTAGTCTCCATCAATGGCCCAATGACTTCCAACAGTAGAAATCACAATTTCATTCACAACGTTGTCAGCTATGTCCAAAAAATTGTTAGTGAGTTGAAAAAAAAATGTTTAATGTTCAATTGAATAGTTATTGTTGAAAAAATTTGTTAATTGTTAGTGATGAGTTATTGGAATAAAAAATGTTGTTTTGAAAAAAATGCCTTTGCCATTTGTTTAGCTATGGATATCATGATTCATGCTCTTTGACTTCTCTCTATCCCTCACATGACACTAATTTAGGGTTCCGACTCGAAAACTGTCTTGGGATGTTTTCCTTCACGTCCGCGCTTTTACCATAAAAACGGGGAAGTCTCCAGTCTGACCATCCATTGTTGACTCATCCTCCTACGAAGATGTGCTCAAGGCTAGCTAAGCTGAACGAAGCCTACGTGAATTTGCATCGTGTCAGACAAAGTCTGATACTGAAGCCTGAACAGATAGAGAATGTTAGAATGTTACAAGTCACTGAAGACCTGATAGAAGAGCTCTTCAGAGAATAAATGAACAGGGAGAAAGAAGAATGGACACAGAAGTACAGACTTCAGAAACAGCAGAGAGAACAGAGAGAGAGAGCAACAGCAGCAGCAGGAACCTGACAGAGGTTTTGTCGACTGTCGTGTCGACACGAAAGAGTTCTCCTTCTCTTTCCGATGAAGCCGACCTTATCCTGTGAGAAATCCTGTCGTCAGAGGAGGCCGCACTCTTAGAACCTAAAAGATTGCCATAACTCATCGTTCACACAAAGAAAACCCCAGCCCTTTTCAGGGCTACCCCATACTCTCGAAAAGAATTAACATTCCATTGCCTATGATATAATAGAAAAAAATTAGAAGTTCGTCTATAAGCACATGATTTCTTTATCTTGGCTAAAAAGTGCGTGTATAAGCATTTTCTGTAAGTGGTTTGTCCAAAAATTTAAAAATAGTGATGGTTAGTAAAAAAGAGAGTGAGTGTTTCTTTTACGTCCGCGCGTTTTTGGTAATCATATAAGTAATGTAAGATTTGGGTCTTAGGGGATGTTTTCCTTCACGTCCGTGCTTTTGATATAAATACGGAAACGCTCGTCAGTCTGGCTACCCCTGTTGATTCGTTAACAGTAAAGAATGAACACCAGACTAACAAAACTTATGGAACTTCACATGCACCAGGAATATGCCAGGCGCATCCTGGACGAGCTGGCCATGGAGGCTGTAGCAGAGGAAGCAAGGATAGAGGCAGAGGAAGAAAAGAAGAAGAAGGAAGAAGAGGAGGAAAAGAAAAAAGGAATCCTGCCTCACGTCATGGTAAGACCTGTGTGTGAGGTCAAGCCAGAGGCAAGGACGCCTCCACAGAAACAAACACCACAGCCACTACCAGTACCACAGCCTCTACCAGCACCACAGCCAGTACCAGTACAGCTGCGTGCACAGGATATAAGGAGGATACAACATCCCAAAGTGTGGAATAGGAGAAGAGAGAGGGAAGTTTTGACAATCCCAGAGACAGAAGATTGGGAGAGTGAAGCGAATCACCCTCCCTCTGCGCTCCCAGCCACAAGAGTAAACTGGGAGAACGATTGGAGGCTTAGATATGCCTGCGGTGCCAGGCCAGGGAGATGTAGGCATTAGTCAGGTGCCTCTAAAGTTAAAAAAAACCCAGCCCTTTTCAGGGCTAACCAAAACTCTAGATAAGAAACAGTAATCAATTTGCCAATGTGTGAATGTGGAGTAGTGTGAATATAAACACTAACTCCTTTCTTGGTGTGAGTGTATGTGTGTGTTTGTGTTTGTAAGCGCTCACGTACGTTTGTGTGGATGGTAGATTATTGGTTTTTGTAAGTGCTCAAGTACGTTTGTGTTGATAGTAGATTATGGTTATGTTTTTGCTGCTTCCCGTGTGTGGATAGTATATTTGGGTTATGTATTTGCTGATTCCCGTGTGTGGATAGTATATTTGGGTTTGATTTTAGCTGCTTCCCGTGTGTGGATAGTAGATTATGGTTATGTTTTTAGCTTTTAGCTTCTCCCGTGTGTGGATGGTATATTTTGATTAATTATTTGTCTTTTCTCTTCTGTGTGGATAGTAGATAATATGAGAACAGAAATGTAGGGGATGTTTTCCTTCACGTCCGTGCTTTACATATAAGAACTCACAGCGTTCGTCGTTCGAACAACAAACCATCGAATTCCTATGGGTACCTTCTCACATCAATCTGATTGGCAACGATAAAGCTGACCGAAGAGCGAAATACAATCTCCTGAACAATGTAACAGAAACACTTAATTACAGTGTGTACGAGATATATAGCCAGATAAGAAGCAAAATGAACAAGAAATGGCAGCAGCTCTGGGACAACACCAACAAGGGCAGACATTTATACCAACTGCAAAAAGAGGCCACAAGGTTAATCACGACACCTAAAATCCTGGAAATCGTGGACATCCGAATTATAAATAGGATCAAAACAGAAAAAACTTTACTCCGAAACAGCTTTGGGAAACATTTCAGGAAGGAATAGAACCAAACTACTAACTGTCCACATTGCCCTGCTGCAGAAACACTGGACCACGTATTCAACACCTGTCCCAGATACCATAATCAACGAGTCAGTTTCCAAGATTACCAAAAGAAAATGGATTCCCCTACAACATACCCTGAATTGTTGGACAAGGTACGCAACAAAAACATCGATACCACATACATGAACATAATAAGGCACCTCAAACAGATTAACAAACATGGCAACATATAAATCCAACCACAAGTAATTATGACAACAATTAATAGAAGGGCTAAAGCAGTAAGGTAAGACTGCTAGCTGTAGCGTACGCCCATGGTTGTTGTTGTGTGTCGGTTTTTTATATAAATATTTTTTATATTTTTCCCCCCTCATGTAGGCATGCAGCTAACACAGTACCAACCATCATGGTCGGAGAAAAACAACATATATTCTCATAACTATGTATACATATTATAAAGGTGGCAAACTCCCGCCATCAGGCCCAGATACACATGACAACAAGAGTGGTAAGATACAAATAAACACAAAATCTACTTAGGCCCCAACCATCTCAAGACTATAAGGTGACCTAAGCCAAGTCAAGAGGCCATACATACACGCACACACGCACACACACACACACACACACACACACACACACACACCACTGCGGAACTAAATAAACAACAACACAGTCCACAATTATTAACACGACATGTAAATCCAACACTTATACTCAGACCAAACATACTAATTTATACAACAAAAAGGGGCACAATATACCTTCTAAATTCAATATAGCTATTAAACAAAGAATCGTGGCGATAAAAGACCAGTCGCAAAATCAAGATCTAAGGCAATGGAAATCGAGTCGAAACAGAACAGCAAAACCTAGCAAAACAGCAAAACACTACAAAACCACGAAGAAGAAAGAAAGAGGGTATCACAGAATGAAGAAGGAGTAAAGAAGAAAACGGACATCGACTTTCAAATTGCCAATTTATATGAGGTTCTTCCTTCCGCTATTGAATACCTCTTTCGATACAAGCTCTATACCCACAACCCTAACTCGATCCTTTGTATACCTCCAACAAAATGAAAACCGAAAGTAAACACAGCGTGACCCAAACATGTATAGGGTGCCTGCCACCCAGCTGATTGTCAACATTTCGGAAAATCAAAAGTACACCATGTACACCAAATTCCAACTTTAATTAAAGATAGTAATGAAATTACACAACTCAAAGGATTAGGAAAATTACACGAGTGACTTACACACGATTGGAATAGATTTCTGTCCACTAGCACAACTGGACTTGAGTCCCGCGGGCCCCTTGTCTCCTTTCCTCGGTCGGACATGTTCATGAATTAAAAAGTGCGACATTCGCACATAAAAGCGGGACTGTAGTGGCTCCATTCCTACAGTCCCGATCAATTGAAACTCTCGACCTTCGAGATTTAACCAGTCGCGAAAGCACTAGTTGCGTAGGCGACTTAAATCCTTTAATTGACTGATTGATTGTTCGCGCCATTCTACGGAATTAATGCAAAGAAGATGGTTTCAAACCAACTTGACAAAATGAAAAATTTGCAAGACGTCCTTGACAATTTGGGCATGATTGAGCAAATGTTAATTAACCTAAACGAGGATCACTATTCTTATACTCCCCATCGAGTGAAGATGAAGATCAACAACTTAAGAAAATCAAAGGAAATGATAAGTGATCTACTTAAGGAAGAAAAGGAGGAGAAGGAGGATGAAGAGGAAAGAATAAGGATGAGGGCATGGTACGAAAAAATTGAAAAAGAAGAAGAAAATGAGAAGATAAAGAAAGAGGAGGAGAAGGAGAAGAAGGATAAAAAAGAGGAAGGAAAAAAGGAGAAGAAGAGAAAAAGTGTAGGAGAGAAAATAAGAAGTTGGTGGGAAAAAAGAAGAAATTAGAAGAAGAAGAAGCCAAAGGCCCTTTTCAGGTCCATTCATAGGTCTCGAAAAGAAATTGACTTTCATGCCTCAAAAAACATTTTTAATGTTGTATCAGTGTTTTGTCTCTTGTCTGTTGTCTGTGTTATATCCATCTCCCATGTTAAATTTCCCTTGACGCTATACAGACCCAAAATGTATTCCCATGTTCAATTCCCCTTGACGCCTGAGTGTATGTTAAAATTCCCCATGTTAAATTCCCCTTGACGCCAGAGTGCATGTTAAAATTCCCCATGTTAAATTCCCCTTGATGCTCCTTGACGCCAGAGTGCCGGGACCCTGTTTGTAATGGTAAGTCCCATTGACGCTAGGGTGCCCCACTACACTACTGTGGTGCGATAGTAGTGAATGGAGATACCCTAGGGACAATGGGAATTACCATTAAAAACACCATTGGGTCAATCTGGGGACTATGTAAATTTAACATTAACCACCCTGGGTCACTCTAGGGACAATGGAAATTTAACATGGGCAAAAAACCCTGGGTCACTCTGGGGACAAGGGAATTTAACATTGGAGAAAGGAAATATCCATGCTAGGGACATTCTAGGGACAAAGGCATTCGAACAATGGAATTTTAACATGGGAGATATTGCTGGGTCACTCTAGGTACAATGCGAATTGAACATGGGGAATAGAGTTTGGGCCTGTATAGGGACAAGGATAATTGAACATGGGATTTTTTTTTTTTTAAAAAATTTAAAAAAGGGGTAGGCAATGGAAAGTCATTCTCTTTTCGAGAAATGTGGGTGGCTCTGAAAAGGGCCTTTGGGTTTCTTCTTCTTCTTCTTCTTCTTCTTCTTCTTCTTCTTCTAACTCCTCCACTTCTTCCACCAAGTCCTCACTTTTTCCATTATTCCTTTCTTCTTCTTCTTCTTTTCCTCCTCTGTTATCCAGTCAGGATTGCCCATCTCTCTAAATTTCTGTTGGATCTTCATCCAGTTGTTATTCAATCTTTCAAACTCTAATTTCTTCTTCTTATTCTCTTCTTCCTTTCTCTCTTTGCTCCATTTTTCTTTTATCTTCATCACTTCTACTTTCATTACCTCTCTAATTAGTTCTTCTGCTTTTATCAACTGGTTACAACCCCACTTTACGTACCACCAGTCAGTCCAATGAAAGCTATTTTCTAGGAAGCTCCTGACTTCTGTGATATGATCCAAGGCTTCCTTTAAAGTACCTACTCTCACGTAAGGTGGGTCAATGAATCCTCTGATTCTTTCTACTTCTTCCTCAATCATTCCCCCTATTTGATCTTTTGCTACTCCAAGATTCTTCACATTGTTCAGGCTACCTTCAAATCTTCCATCCTTATTCAATCTTTCTACTACATAAGTTCCATCCATGATCCAAAAATAGCTATGTCTCAAATCGTTAAATAATTTTGTCACCTCCATCTTCTTTGTTTATTCCTTAGAATGGTTTGAACGACGAATACTGTGGGTTCTTATAGTGAAAGCGCCGACGTGATGGAAAACATCCCCCTTAGACATAAAATTGATATTACCTAGATCATGACCAAACAACGCGCTGACGTGAAGGAAAACATCCCCTTACTTTCTCATTTCATATAATCTACTATCCACATAAGTGAAGCAATATTTAACAAACCCCAAATCTACTATTTACACACGCAAATCATTAAAACAAAATCCATAATCTACTATCCACACAATCGTACGTGAGCTGTTACAAAACCCAAACTATACTCTCCACATGCGCTAAAAATAATAAACAAACCTAAATCTACTATCCACACAAACATACGTGAGCGCTTACAAACAAACACACACACACACACACACACACACACACACACAAGAAAAAGAGTCAGTGTTTATATTCACACTACTCTACATACACACATTGGCAAATCGATTGTTATATCTTTTCTAGAGATTGGGGTAGCCCTGAAAAGGGCTGTTTTTTAACTCCAGATGCACCTATCTAATGCTGGCACCTTCCTGGTCTGGCACCACACACACATCTTCGACTGCAGTCTCCTTGCCAATTCACCCTTGTTGCTGTAAGCGCAGAGGCGGGTTGAGTGGCTTCACTATTCCAATCTTCTGTCTCTGGAATAGTGAAGACTACCCTTTCTCTTCTTCTATTTCTTATTCTAGGATGAACTGGCATCCTTACCTCCTTTTGTAAATGTGGTGTAGCTACAGGTTGGGGAGATGTTCTTGCCTTAGGTGTCACCTTGCACACAGGGTTCATCATAGGGTGACACCTGATCTCTCTCTTTCTTTCCACCTCTTCTTTCATTTTTCTCTCTTCCTCCTCCTGTTCTATCCTGGCTTCTTGCACAAGGACCTCCGCAGCCAGCTCGTTCAGGAGGCATCTGGCATATTCCAGGTGCATCTGGAGTTCAAAAAGTTTTTCAAGTCTGCTACTCATTTTTATTGTTGATCAATCAACAAGGGTAGCTAGACTGTCCAACGAGTTTCAATTTATAGTGAAAGCGCGGACGTGAAGGAAAACATGCCCCTAAAAACATAAAATTGAGTTAGTTAGTTAGTTGGATTATAGTGGTTTTCGTTCTTTTGAACATGTACCACTTTTTTATTCACGCACTGCGTGATTTTTAATTACTCCTGGGGGAAGGAAAAGGAGCCTCATCCCCCAGGCTTTTATGTACTCAAAGAGTACTTTTTAATTTAGCCACTCAGGTGTAGGACTAACTAGTCCTTAACAACCTGACTGAAAGGCTAATAGACATGAGTGGGAATAGTCACACCACACACTCGTGTTTCTTAGTTGGATTGAAATGCCCCAGGTGTCAAACCAAGCAGTATGTGACTCCCGCCACGATTGGTCGGCAGCGATGAGGTCACATTAGGACACCCGGTCTTGTGGCATTGACGAAGTGGCCCGCTTTTTTGATATCATCAATTGCCTTTCCCAGTCCGATATTCCGGTAGACAGAGCCTTCCTTTTTTCCACTCTGTTTAGGTGGTGCAGGTTCATCAGCTTCATCGCCGCTGGAAGTTTCAAATTCTTCAGTGTCGTCTGCCAACATTGCCTGGATTTGGCTGAGTATGTTAGTAGAAATAGCTGTGGAAGCTTGATTTAAAAGTTCAGCCAGATGTTGTTTAAGAGACAAGGAGACGGTTAGGAGTATTTTTTTTTTTTTTTTTTTTGTTTTCTTTTTTTTTTTTATTCATCAATTCCTTATTTATTTTGATTCCCTATCTTATTGGTTTGGAATGAAAACTTGTTTTTATGGTTGTTTGTATGTTATTATGGAGTCCTGTTTTAATTAATTCCTATTTTCCTATTTTAATTTTTGTGGCCTTAATTGGTTTTTATTATTCGGGGTTGTTGTTGTTGTGGGGTTTAACGCCACTTTTCAGCACGACAGGCCACACATGGCGGCCAGTATCAATGGTGGAGGAAGAACCCGGAAAACCCCGGAAAGAACCACCGACCCACGAGAAGCCACCGGCAGGCCCTCCAACACGCCCACATTGGCCGAATCCCAGACTCGAACCGCCGCAGACAGAGGTGAGACGGCAGTGATCCGCAACGAAGAGCGCTTTAGACCACTCGGCCACTCGGGGCCCCATTATTCGGGGTATGAACGGCTGTGTCAGTTTGTGAACCTACGAGACCTAGCAGGCCGTCATAATTCCCAAACAGTGATTTTGTAATATTCGTCCTTAACTGGTTTTTATTATTCGGGCTATGAACGGCTGTGTCAGTCTGTGAACCCACGAGACCGAGCCGGCCGTCATAATTCCCAAACAGTGATTTGTTATATTTTTAACTGGTCTTTGATTTACTTTCTTAGATTTTTTTGAGTAGATTGGATTCGTGTATAAAACTTATGATATTTTTGAATGTTAGATTAATATTGGGGTTTGTGTTCATCAAGAATTCTGGGTATGTTGTAGGGGATCCAATTTTATGCTGTTTAACTTTAAACTTAGCCCTTTCTTTTTCAAGTGTATGGCAGTTGTTAAAAATATGCTCTATGTCTTCTGGGACCCTGCAGTGGTAGCAGTTAGGGTTATGTGGTTGTGGTCCTATGTACTGTCCGAAGCTGTTAGCCAGCTTGGTTTTGCCCGTGAGTATTCTATTTATGAATTTTTGTTCACTGCCTTTTGTTTTGGGTGGTTTCCTATTTCTACATACTTCTTTAATGATGGTTTTTAGTTTCCTGCCTTGAGTGCTTGTGTTCCATAATTCCTGCCATTTATTATCAATGAGGGTTTTAGATATGCTATTGAGTTCGCATATGCTATAATCTAGGTTGATGTGAGTGGTTTCGTTTAGTTTTTGTTTAGCTGTTATATCTGCCATATCGTTACCTGGTATGTTAATATGGGATGGTATCCACATAAATTCTACTTGTAAGTTATTATTGTTCAGTATTTTTAACAATAAATTGGTTTGCCTAAGATAGTTTTCTCTTGATTTGGTGTTGTTATTAAGTATTGAGTTTATGACGCTTAGCGAGTCACTTATTATTACCGCTTGGGGTATTTTGTTCTCTTTGATCCATTTGAGTGCTTCAAGTATGGCCCAGAATTCAGCTGTGTATATAGAGCAGAGGTTAGGTAGTCTTCTTCCTACTTTAATGTTAAGTTCGGGGATTACGTAAGCTGCTGCTGTTCTGGGTGGTTCTGTAATTTTGGATCCATCAGTGTAAATCTTAATGTAGTTGCAATATTTTGAGTTGATTTCTTCTGTACAGATTGTGTTTAGTTTGAGTTCCTGTTCGTTTTTATTGCCATATTTCGTAATGAGGGTGTTAACTGTGGGGTTGATATTTATCCATGGTTCTTTGTCATAGTGATTTGCAATTTCTGCTTGGAGTTTGTCTATAGGAAGTTGTTCAACTAATTGATGGACTAATTTCCCTGCTGGTATGTTTTGTGATAATTTAGTTCTAAAAGGTATGTTGCATTTATTTATAGCTAGCCGGGTGGGGTGTGTGTCGGGGTGTGTTGTTAGCCTGGCTGCATATCTGAGGGTGAGTTCTTGTCTTCTAAGGTGGAGCGGCAGTTCTCCAGTTAAGATTTGAAGTTCCACTAGTGATGTGGATGGTAGTGCACCAGTGCAAATAATTAGGGCCTTTCTTTGTATGCTATCTAGTTTTTTGAGGTTATTTTGCGGTGCCGAGTTGTAAATTTGGCATCCGTAATCTAGTTTAGATCTAATTAACGATTTATATAAAGCTAGTAAGGTTTCTTGATTGGATCCCCAGGTGGTTCCTTTAAGGGTTGTAAGAAGGTTAAGGTCTTTATTACACCTTTTGACTAGTTCGTTTATGTGGTGTCCCCAGTTTAGCTTGGAGTCATAATGCATTCCTAAAATGCTACATTTACGAATTTAATTTCTTGATTTTGGATGGTGAGTTTGGGAAACTGATTTTGTAATTTACGTTTGGTGGTGAATAATACTGCTATGGTTTTTTCATGGGATATTTTGAAACCCCATTTATCAGCCCATTTCCCTATTTTGTTTAAACTTGTTTGAATATCGCTGATTACTTTGTGGTTGGAAGGGTTTCCTGCTCTCCATAATCCACTATCATCAGCAAATTGTGAGAGTTCAATTAGTTTTGATGTTAAGTTGGTGTCCAAGTCATTAATCATGATGTTGAAAAGGGTTGGGCTGAGTACGCTCCCTTGTGGTGTACCGTTTTCAAGTGTGTGTGGTTCAGAGTAGGTGTCGCCGACTCTGGTTGATATTTTACGGTCAGCGAGGAAGTTTTCAATGAATTTAAACATTCGACCTGTGATGGCGTAGTGGTTGAGTTTGGCTAATAAGCCTTTGGTCCATACAAGGTCGAATGCCTTTTCGAGGTCAATAAATACTGCAATTAAATTCCTATCAGCTTTGCGTTTGGAGTTGAACGCCAATTTAATTGCGGTTTCTAATCGTATTAGTTGATCCGTGGTGGATCTTTTGTTTCTAAATCCGCATTGATTATCGGAGATTAAATTATTGCTCTCTAGGTGGTGTTTGAGTCGGTTGGTGACTATGGTTTCCATGATCTTACAAATGTTGTTTGTTAGGGAAATGGGTCTGTAGGAGCTAATATCGTTAGGGTCTTTTCCTTGCTTGGGTATTGGAATTACTATTGCGTGTTTCCATTTATCGGGTAGTTTGCCTGAGGTCCATATTTGGTTTAGTAATTTAATAATTGTTTGTTTAATGTTATTTGGGATATTTTTGTATATTGTGTATCCTATTTGATCTTCCCCTGGGCTAGTTTCGTTTTTGGTTTTCAATGCTAGGTCCCATTCGTAAGTTGTAATGTCTTTATTTAGGTTCGAGACTTTGGGACCGAGGTCTTTAAAGAGATTACTATGGGTTCTTTCTACTTTGTCCCTATGTAATTGAAATGCTGGGGTGTGGTTGGTGTTGCTACTCATATCTGAGAAATGCTGAGCTAGTCGGTCAGCCTTTTCTTTATTAGTAATGGCTCCAGCTATTTTTGGAGTGGTGTTAGTTGTCTTTCCTCTAATTGATCTAATCTTATCCCAGACTTGTTTGGTACTAGTTGTGATATTGATATTCGTGCAGTAATTATGCCAAGTTGATTCCTTTGCCTGTTTAATTATGTTTTTAAGGTTTTTCTCCTTTTGTTTATATATAGTGAAATCAACAGAGTTTTTAGTGCGTTTGAATTTATTGAGGGCTTTTTTCTTATCAGTGATGGCTTGTTTGCATTCATCATTCCACCATGGGACTCCTTGTTTATGTGGGTTACCACTGGTTTTGGGTATGTTAGTGGTGGCTGCCTTTAGTATGGTATCAATCAGGTCTTCGTAATATTTATTAATATTATCATTTTCTATGTTTTTGGTGTCTATTTTGCTTAGTGTTTCATTAAATGAGGTCCAATCTGCTTTTGAATATATCCATCTAGGGGTTCTTTTTAGCGAGTTGTATTGGACCGTCATCTGCAGGGTGACTATTACTGGAAAGTGGTCACTGCCCAAGGCGTCAGTTTGATCCACTCTCCAGTCCGCCACCTGGGTTATTGATGGCGAGCAAATGGTGAGGTCGATGGCGGACATGAGACCGTTTTCTGGGTTAAGGCGTGTTTTTGTACCGTCATTTAAAATGGCTAAGTTAGATTCTGCGGTCCATTCTTCAATCAATTTGCCTCTTTTGTCCGTCACACCGCCCCCCCCCCCCCCCATAGCTCGTTATGGGCATTGAAATCTCCACAGATGACGATCTGATTTACTCGTTTGTGATCATTTATTTGTTTGTAAGTAATTAAGTTAGCTGTGCCTGATGTTCCCCCTGGGTCATAAATATTGAATATTTGTATTTGACCCTTGCCTGTATGAATTATGAGGGACTGAATTTCGAATGCTTCGTTGCTACCTGGGGTTGGTGTTATGGTTATTGTTGTTACATTCGGGATGTTATCTGCTATATAGATGGCTAAACCCCCACCTCCTTGTCCCGTGGTTCGATTTTTGAAGTGACCTGGGGCATATCCTGGGAGTTTGGGTATTTGTTTGGTTCTACTTATTATTTTTGTTTCTTGAATGCATATAATATCTGGTTTGTGTTCTAAGCTTTGTAATTTGGCTTTGAGTTCACTGATATTACTTATTAAGCCTCTAGCATTCCATTGCCATATTATAATGTTCCGGTTTGTTATATAATCCATTATTGGGGTGGTCATTTATTGATTCTTTTGTGTTGAGGGTTATTATGTTAACTTCAAATTTGATTCGATTTTGCTTATTATGCTTATTATCTGTGTTATTTTATCCACGATGTAGTGGTGGTTGTTGATAAGTTCGGCTTTGATCTCTGTGAGTAACTTTTCTATTGTCGGGTTTGACAGTGATTTGTTTTTGGTGTTAGTGTTATCTGATTCTTCGGGGTGGAGTTGTGAGTTTATTCTACCCATTTCTATTCAAAAATATTTTTCATTAATCATTTCAATATACTATCCACATACGCAAAGCAATCAAACCCCAAATCTACTCTCCCCACACGTCAAACAGCCAAAAAAACATGATCTTGATCTACTATCCACACCAACGTACGTGAGCACTTACAAACACACAATCCTTTAAACAAACACATACCCTCACACTATAAAAAAGAGTTAGTGTTTATATTCACACTACTCTACCTACACACATTGGCAAATCGATTGTTATTTCTTTTCTAGAGTTTTGGGGTAGCCCTGAAAAGGGCTGTTTTTTTTCTTTGCTATGGCAATCTTTTAGTTTCTAAGAATGCGACGTCCTCTGAGGATAGACCTTCTGACGATAGGTCTGCTTCTTCGGAAAGAGAAGAAGAACTCTTTGGTGTCGATACGACAATCGACAAAGCCTCTCTCAGGTTCAGGTTCCTGCTGCTGTTGCTGCTGCTGCTGCTGTTGTTGTTGTTGCTGTTGCTGCTGTCTCTGAAGTCTGTACTTCTCTGTCCATTCTTCTTTCTCCCTGTTCACTTCTTCTCTGAAGAGCTCTTCTATCAGGTCTTCAGTGACTTTTAACATTCTCACATTCTCTATCTCTTCTGGCTTCGGTATCAGACTGTGTCTGACCCTATGCAAATTCACGTAGGCTTCGTTGAGCTTAGCTAGTTTGGAGCACATCTTCGTAGGAGGATGAGTCGACAATGGATGGTTAGACTGGAAACTCCCCCCGGTTCTTAAAGTCAAAGCGCGGACGTGAAGGAAAACATCCCTCCACGGTTTTCGAACCGCAACGTTCAATGAGTGTCATGAGAGGGATAGTAAGAAGTCAAAGAGCATGAATCAACATTCTTATAGCCAAACAAAAGACAAAGGAATTTTTTCAAAACACAACATTTTATATTCAAAACACAACATTTTTTATTCAAAACACAACATTTTTTATTCAAAATCACTTAACATTAACAAACAACTCTAACATTTTTTAACAATAATCCAACAATATAACATCAAACATTTTTTCAAATGACAAACATTTTTTTCAATTTACACTCTACTTTAAACAGGGTTGGCAACGTTGTGAATGAAATTGTGATTTCCACTGTTGCAAGTCATTTAGTCATGGATGGACACTACGTTTCCTAGCTGAAGACAACAAAATAAGCATGCTAGTCACAAAATCAACGATTTACTTTCTCATCGTTTCTAGAAAAATCACGATCAAAAATGTTCACACAAGTCTTTATACCACCAACGTAACACGTCTTTTTTAAACAGACTCCAAGCTTCGTCCAGATATTCGTTGAATTTTTCTTCTTGACTGATGTTTTGACATCCATAGTAATCATGCTTCATCCATATCGTAATTGTGTCTGCCAGGTATGTAGCACAGTAGGAGACCAATTGCTGTTCTTGTTCTGGACATCTCGACTTGATCACGATGTCCTTCTCGTCTTTGTGTTGGGATTCTCCTTCCACGGTCTCCTCACATTCCATCTTCAAAGTTTCTCCACTAGGTAAAGAGGGAGAACAGTCTTCCATTGCTTCTAATAATCTAGAGTGACTTCTCTCAGACTGTTGATTTCTATCGTATTATCGAATTCTGCATACAGGATGACGTTCAACGTTGGATCAGCAGGGTCTCGGTTTGCAAACTGAATTTCCACACGAATCTGGCCGGATTTTATAGGGTGGAAATGTCCCTCGTCGCTGCCTTGGTCTGGAGTGAAATCGAAAGCCCACAAAGCATAGCCTCCTGCATAATCCTCGTATGTAATACCGTGACTGGTGTTGGTTCCTAACTGTCCGGTGGCTTCGTACAGGGACAAGTACGATCTCAAATAATTTCTGTCACCAAACTTAGGCTCAAAGGGTCGGGTACACAAGGTCTTGCCGTCGCGACTGACTTCGATCTTGGACACGCCAAAGTGTTGAAACTCAGAAGGATTTTCGTTGTAGGCTCCATTGAAAGCTGAATTCCTGACGATACCAACAATCAAACGCTTGAGTAACTGTCCTTGGAACAGATGATCTTCGATCATGGACCGCTGTCCAACAGAAATGGTGAACGTTTTCACTTCTACGCGTCGTATCGGATACTTGGCGGTCGTTCTGCTCAACGTCTGACTGACGTCGTTTCCCACTTTAGATAACACTTCCACACGACGCACGTAAAGTCGGGCTTCTTGAATGAAAGTTTTGTAAACGGTATCACCAGCAACCATCAAATGGAAAGTGGCACGGCTACGATTCAGTCTCAGACGGATATCCACTCCGTTCAGCAAATACTTTTCTTGTAACCACATGTCCAAATGCAAACGATCCATCAGTTCTAAACTTCGCCCTTTCAGAATTTTATTTCTACGTGTGTTAAACCCCACATTGTGAGAATTATCATCTTCTGTCAGGGCTGTGTCGTTAAACGTGTTTGCACCGGCCGTGTCAGGTTTCCATACTACGCAAGCATCCAGATGAGTATTCTTGGCTTCTTTTCCGTACGTCAAGAGATTTTCCAGGTAGGCAGGATACGGGTAAGTATCCATGCTGCTGCTGACCAGTTTGTTATTCAAGTACAAGTCCACTTCACTGAACAAGGAATGCATGAAAATGTTAACAGGAGCTACCCTATCATTGGCTCCAGGATTGCTGTTGTCCGTTTTGCTCACTTTGACTTTCAAGTACAGGTAACTGCTATTCAGATCGATGTAATCTTCGGGTTGTCCCTTGATTTCAAACTCGATGGGAGCAGAATCCGTCAAAGAGGAGACCGGGTGAAATTCCACTCATTGGGATTCTTGCATGGTCATCATGGTGGGGGGCATGGCAAACAGATCCAGTTCCGACTTGGAACAGGCGCAAGACTCTCGGTGCATCATTTTTTTCTCAATAATCGAAAACATCTAAGTCTCGAACGGTTCTTCTTTTCTTGGCCTTTCTAGTTTTAGAAGTGTGAAGTCTGGTGAAAGGGTGTTTTCTTCGTCGTCTCTTTCTGCCTTGTCCTTGCTGAATGCCTGACTCGGTAGCGTGCAGGGCATTTATAGGTGTG
This sequence comes from Sinohyriopsis cumingii, assembly GCA_028554795.2. Classification (NCBI taxonomy): domain Eukaryota; kingdom Metazoa; phylum Mollusca; class Bivalvia; order Unionida; family Unionidae; genus Sinohyriopsis; species Sinohyriopsis cumingii. The sequence continues at coordinate 38,937,612 of CM068842.1, forward strand.
TCTCGTTGGCCCAAAAGGTCTTTACCCGTTTGCAGCAAGACATTTTTGCCTGCCCTCATGAAAGCTTCTTTAGGGTTTTGTTTGTCGATGATGACATTTTGGAGAAATTCTTTGCCTTGCGTCAGTGCCGCATCTTTCAAGGCGTGCAATCCGCGTGTCACCATCGGTTTCAACACCGGGGCACCGAATGAAAAGCCGATTTTAACATATCTCCTAAACCGTGTCCTCGCTGTCGAGCAACCCCTCGGTACACTGGATACATGACATACGAGTCGTGAGAGAACCGTTTTCAAAAATGGAGTTTCACCGTGACTTTTTCTTTGGTGAATGCAATATTTTGTCCCAGATCTCCTTTTATAGCAATGTTGACCGTGTCCAAATACGACTTGCTGACGGGCAAATAGTGAGGATGTACAAATTCGCGGTGAACGTGGTGAGTGTTTCCACCTTCCTCGTCAGTGACCGTGGCAGAATCCACTTTGAAAGGCATGACACGCAGTAACGGTACGGAGGTGTGTCCCACCACGTTATACTCCACCACATCGAAGTACACAAACATCAAATTCAGTCCTTGGTTCAGTTCTACCGGGGCACGAAAAAACTTGCCAAAAGACTCGTTGTCGTAAATGGCTGCTGATTCGGGTTTTTGTTCTGTTTTCTTCCTCACCTCCATGCCCCCGCCCAACATGTCAAACAATTCATGACAAAAAAAAATGGACACGATTTTACTCCCGTCAAATTTCATCAAGAAGCGACGAGCTGCTTTGTGGTATTCCATGGTGACACCTTTTTTGACACTTTCCAAAGCTTTCAGAAACACGACATTAAATCTGGAGGTAATGGTGTTGACCAAATGTTGACCACTAAAATAATAGCCTGGGGGAATAAACAAGTGGTAGGTCCACGTTGGAGTTTTGTCATTTTAGGTTTTGTGATCATATTTGACATGGGTATTCAAGTACTTTTGCAATGACTCGTCATGAACTTCCACCGTAGAAATATTTTGATTGGGAAGGACATTGAGGACTTGGGTCGGGTGAATGATTTCCACTAAAGCCACTTCCCAATGGGCTTCGTGATCTAATGGGATGGCCTGAGGTAATTTGGCCGTGTAACAGCACAACGTGTTCTTGGGAAACACCTCCATGTAACTGTCACTGGGTAAGGTTAAGTAAAATTGGTTTTGGTGACTCATAATTCCAGAGTTCTGTGGCTGTCCGAGGAGTTACTGGACGTCAGAGGCGTGTCTCCGCCCAAAATGGGGTTCTGGTTGTTGTTGAAGTGGTGACTGGCACTGGCACTGGACACAAGGTTCCCGTGGTTCCCGTTGGAAGAGAATTTCAGGGAGGGATTGGGAAGCAGGTAACCGATGCAGCCGCTCAATAAAATGGTCCACAATTGTTTGTCTCCTTGTTGCAAACTCAAATTGGCGATGGCTGCCCCGCTGACACAATACACCACGAAGATTTGGCAGAAAAAGACGATTTGCGTTTTAGGTACACGTTCTCCACACCACACCCACAAGGGTTGTTTTTGTAAATCTTGCAGAGAAGAACTAGGTGAAGGAGTGGTCGACGTAGCTGCGTCTATGTGAAAGGGCATGATGGTCACTTCTTTTTATAGTCGATGACTTGCGAAGCGTCGATCCAAGAATCAAAACTGGGTGGATATCATTTCCAACGTACTTTGACTTCTTTGACACGTCGTTTGCCCACTTTACGGGTTCTGCGTTCGAGAATGCTTTCGATGTTGTACACGTCGTCTTCTTTTTTGGTGACACGTTGTAACTCGGGAAAATAAAACGTTCCTTTGAGCACTTCTCCGTTCATGTCTTCCAATTTATAGACGGCAGGATGACGGCCATGTACTCGTCCAGTGACACGAAACAATTCGGTCGTCCAGTTAGGTAAGTAACCTTTGTCGAAAGTGCGTTTGGTTTTGCCAATGCGCACCCAATCTCCTACGGCCATCTCTCCACTTTTCTTGGGGACAGCCCTCGTCGGGGACGTACCAAACAGGCGCTCAAACACCAGCACTTCGTTCTCGGGAGTCACTTCTTGAGGGGCACGTCCGATGCTTCGATGGTAAGATTGGTTGTACGCTTGCACCAGGTGCGGTAAGATGTCGATGTACTTCAGAGTGTGGTGATGCGTAAAATATTTCCACATGCGTTCTTTCAAAGTGCGTTGAAAACGTTCCACGATGCTGGCCTTGGTTTCGGGATTTTCGGTGGTAAAAAATGAATGTCACGTTTCTTTAATTCTTTTTGGAAAGCTTGGTTCAGAAATTCGGTGCCTTTGTCCGTTTGCCATCGAAGAGGGTGACGACCGCTTTGTTCCAACACTCGTTGCAGGGCTCGCACTAACTCGCTGCTCGATTTAGAAGTCAAGGTTACGACCCAAGCAAATTTGGAAAAGACGTCGATGACACAAAACAAATATTTGTAGCCGCGATTGTAGCTGGCCAAATGAGAGACATCGGCTAAATCGGCTTGCCATTGATGATCGATGCCTTCCACTCGGGTGCGACTTCTGGAAAACTTGTGTGGAATGGGTTTGTGTAAAGTGTAGGTAGCTTGTTCTTGTAACCATCGTTGCACTTGAGGTAAACGGAGACATTTCAGTCGCATTTTGGCAGCACGATACAATTTTTGAACTCCTGCGTAACCTGCAGGATGCGAGGGATCGTAGGAAATGCTGGCTAACACCTTCTCCATTTTTTGGTGTGTTAATGAGTCACCCACTCTTCGGTGATGCTACTTTCAGTGGGTCGAAAGGGTGGTCTAGAAACGGATTTACGTGTCCGATGGGCTACGGGAGTAGAAGTCGAAGGTAGTGGTGGTGGAGGTGGTAATGGAATGGCTTTGGTCTTCTTTTCTTTTTTCACTTCTGGTTTCCCTTCTTTCTTTTTCGCTTCTGTCAGAGGAGGAGTGGACATCATCTTTTTAACCCAAGCTTTCATTTCTTCTCGTTGGGGTGTGGGGAACGGGGTCAACAAGGATGCTGCAATCTTACTCGACTGCTGACGGTGTTTGAAACACTTCTCACATCTCTTCTTCCTCAGGTCTTCGTGGGGTAGCATCTCTGGTGACCCCTGGGGATGGTAGTAGTGGTGGTGGTGGCGGTGGCAGTGATGATGGTGCTGGACTTTTCATTAAGGTCTTAAAATCTTTCAGAGTGGGTAGAGCTGTTTCGTCTAAAGCTTTCTGGTGAAAGAGTTGCAGTCGTTGCAAGAGTTGACCGTACTTTTGCGATTTTTCTGTTTCGGACAAATCTTGGCGATCCATCAAGGACTGCAACTCCTGTTGTAACTGGGACATCTCGCTCAAATGGGGATTGGGAGGTAAATGCGGGTGCGTTGTTCTTGCCACCGATGGTATTCCATCCATCGTTTGTAAGGCACTAAAGCTAGTTTTCGTCCTTCCATGGGGTTGTCAGGGGTCGATTCTGAGATCTTGGGACTTCCGAGGGCCTTTTTATATTGCTCCCACCAGTCCTCCCAACATGGTTCCCAAGACTCCTTTCAGTAAGGGACCTAACAAGAGAGGTAAAATGCCTCCAAGTTGGACCAACATCTTCTTCTTTTGACGAATGGGAATTTTCTTTTGAACCATGGCGAAGAACGTGACGATGTTTGCCTAAGCATTGTTTTTGGTGTTTGGACAAAGCGATCGTGCCTTTCAAGACGTTCAAACAGCATTCGCACACGGTATCGATGACCTCTTTGGAGGCTGATTGAATAAGTTTTTTTCGTAGAGGTGGAGCTTTGGACAGGACAGATAACATGGCCCCATGTTTGACTAAACGAGGAGGCAGTCCTTTCCTTTTCTTTCCTTGGGGTTGTTTAGAAGAGGGATGTTTTCTGGAGGGTGACATGTTTGAGTCTTCAGGAGCACCAAAAACGCTGATACCCCGACTTGGTCACAGGTCTTTTTCATACTGGAACGCGTCGCCACTGATTGTCTTTACGTCGTATCAACTTCAGGACAGGCATGACACGTCGTGGAGGGGTACGCAACGGAATAAATCGAGCCAGTTCTTGCTTGGACAAATCTAGTAAACTTTGTAACATGCCCGATCTTTCATGGACTTTGATTTTGGGAGAAGGTCCTTTGTGAGCAGCAGCCACTGCCACTAAATTGGAGGGTCCTGCCACTGGGGAAGTTCTTTTGGGGGTCATCAACGGAGAAGTTCTTGGTGTGATCAATGTCTCCAAGTACTCTTCAGTTCCTGGTGTCATCAACGGAGAAGTGGACAAACGTGAGGATGCCGGAGACGCAGTCACTGCCGTGGCAGATCGTGGTTTGCGAGTGTAAGGTTGCGTCCTGGCTGAAGTGTCTCTCTTGCGATTAGTTTTCTTCTGTGGACTTTTCTTTTTCTGGGGACTTTTTCTCTGTTTCTTTTTCTGGGGGCTTCTTTTCTTTTTCCGGGGTGGTGTCTGGTCAGAGGAGGGTCCTGCCACTGGAGAAGTTCTCCTTGGGGACCTGGTCTTTTTCTTTTTCTTCTTGGGGCTTCCTTGGACTTTTTTCTTGGGTATAACTTTGGGGGCATTAGGATCCCATCTTAAGAGAGAGCGAATGATGACCCCTCCTAGAGTACCGCTCCCTCCAGGTTTCAAAATGATTTGTTTTTTGGTTTGAGTGTCGATGCGGGGATCGGCCAGTTGGACCAAAGCGACTTTGTTTCGATCGAAAAAGCGTTTGGTTTGATGAGGAATCTGAATGATTCCTTGGAGTATTTTAAGTGCCGTCACCGTGAACCATCGTAAGACTTCTTTGAGACTAGCTTCTAAGACACGGGCTCGTGTTTGTGGATTTTTTTCTCGACTGATGCCATACAAGGCACGAATCAATTTGACGGGAAGATGCGACTGAAGGGACGTCATGTTCAAAATGTGTGCGAGACAGACGAAAAGGGTCTGAGGTTTTTATAGATTTTTTTGTAGAGTGAAATTAAGTCGAGGACGGAGACGTGTACAGGACAGGCCCTCCGTCTTGGCCCCAGTGGTGAAACAAGTGGGTACGAAATCGCAAATCATCGGGGGTCGTAGGTTTCAAATCGACGAGTAAATAAGCGTGTGGAGTTTGAGTGGCATCGTCGTACGCCTGAGTCAGCCAAGGTGTCCCTAACTGTTTGGCTAAGACTTGCACTTGCGATTTATCTCGAGGGCTTTTAAACAAGACCTCGTAATGTGCATTGAGACTGATGGTGCGATGGGCTTTACTTTGTTGAAACAAATTTTGGGTGATGTAAACGACATTGGCATTACGGTGATGCCCTTTGCGCGTGAACCACAGTTTAATTTCTTCTTCGTCTTCTCCTAACATGTCGTCAAAAATGACCAAATGGGTTTGACGGGAGTCAGAGACGATGCCGTCGTCTTCTTTAGGAATGCTTTCCACAAACACGATGGAATCGCCTTGACTTTCTCGCAAGAGGCTGTACGCCGATTACCACTCTTTGTAACACCACACGATCCGCTGACGTGGCCGATCGATCAAATGATGTTTATGTTCGATCAAACGTTTGACGAATTCGGATTTGCCTGAACCGCTAGGTCCAGCAATGAGCATGTTAAAGGGATGCCGAAGATACAAAGCCTCCCAACTGGCACGATCTAAGTGTTCGTCGATGACTTTGACAGTAGAGGAAGAGGGAGCAGAGACAGCAGAGGTAGCCATGGTGTGAGAAATGTCACTTGTGACACGAAAACAAACAAGACAAGAGTTTGTATACTTTTTTTCAGAACACGTTTATTGAATGTTTTAAACATGAATACGAAAGATAAAAATACATAAAAGCCAAAGACTTAAGTACAACGATAAAAGGCACATGATAACCATCAACGTGGAATAAACACAAGTGTCTGTACAACATGTTTTGGGTAATGTTCTGACCAGTTCTATAGGGGGTATGGTCACACAAGTGTCCTCCCGAAAGGGTCTTTCAGGCCTGTCCACGACAGTCCTGGGTGACGGGTTCTTCTGGCACCGTCACTAACACAGGTTGAAAAGTCGCAAGGCTCACAATCGCATTCCACTTCAGAAACCCCACACTTGAATTGTGCCTTTCTAAACTTGTTTTGTGTTTCTCTGAAGGTATTCATCTTGTTCACTTGGTCTTGGTAGTCCCAATGAACTATCGATCTTGCCTAGGGTTCCTTTTTCATATACAGACCAATACCGACGTGTCCATACGGTAAGGTGAAATGATTGGAAAGTCGCACTCGCTTCTGGTACACGATTTGATGGACTTTTTCCAAGGGTCGACTGACGATGTGGTGAGTGGGTAAACGTACAATCTTGTTCGGTTGATAGGTGGTCACTTTAAAGTGTTCATCTTCTCCCGATTCCAAGGCTTCTTTCAATACCCCAAAGTTGAAAACACGACTGGTACGATAATTCAGAGTCAATCCTTTCACTTTACACGTCGTGTACACTTCTCCTTGTGGGTCCCGGTATTCGTAGCCGTAATTTTTGGGACCGCCACTGACGAAACTTAGAATCTTGTCGTCGGGATGCTCGTCTGTCCAGGCTCCTAAACGGTCTCCTTCGATGTCAGGGTCCTGTTGACTCGGGTGATGGATGTAAATGCAACTGTCCATGTCAAAGTACAGGACACGTTCCCCTAACAGTTCTAAAGCTTCGTACAATTTTAAGCGAGCATGAGCTGTCACGTAAGCCGCAATGATGACATTTCCAAAGGGGTCGTCTTGTACGAAGTCCAGATCTTCTTCGTAATTGACCAAGATCAAATCCTCGCGAACGACGTCCACGTGTTTCATGTATTTGGTTTTGTCGTGAATCATCTGGAAGTAGCGGGAAGGTTCTGTCAAATATTCCGCCTTGGGTAAACACGGTCGTTGTGCCATTTTTCCCCACAAGCAATTGAACATCACTTTGGCAAACGATCGCCTGCCTTCGTTTTTCTCGATGTGGTCTAAAGAGATGCCTTCTTGTTCATAGTATTTCTCTTTGAATGACTTTTCGTCTTCGGAAGTGTGACAACAGGACGGATAGCCGCTGGCTTCTTGTTTCAGTTTCAAAAAGGCATCCACGTAGTCTGCGAAAATGCCTTTCTGACTGGTGTCACCCTCGTGATATTGTTGTGTCTTGGGAAAGTGGCAAATTTCGTACACTTCTAACAGTTGGTATCCCATGTCCAGAGGTTTCAACAATTCTACGCTGACCCACGTCCCCGTCAAGGCCCGTTCTTCCTGGATGTGCTGACAAGGTTGGTCTTGGTGGCACGTTTCGGCACAAGTACGGCACAAAGGAAACATCAGTTTGCCTTGGCAATGGTGAGGTAACACGGGATGGTACAAGTCCGTGGGAGGCAAAACTTTACACTTGATCAAGCCTTCGTATTGTCGAATGTTGACCAGGTCGATGTGTTCCGTCAGCAATTGCGGGTGCCCTGCAGGAAAGTGACAATCTTTGCACACGTAGGGATTCAGCGAACACACGTCCAAGTATTTGATTTCTTCTCCTTTCTCTTCGTCGGCTTGGTACAGCAAACAGGTGGCATTGGTCCTTCCTCCGTACAAACTATCCCTCGGGTTCAGCGGGTCCATGAACTGGTAACTTTCCACGAGGCATTTAAATTCGGGATCGGTTTTGATACGGTGATCGTATTCGTGTTCCCACATTTCCACCACTTGGTATCCTTCCTGTTCTAACTTTAGGCGTCGCTGACAAGTGTCCTGGTACAAGTCTTCCATGGTTCGTTGTAAAACTGATTTTTAGTGCCACAGTCAGGATAACAGACGAGACATCCGTGAAAGAAGCAACCGTTAAACTCGTACACGATCTTGCAGTTTTCTAAGTCCCAGCCATCGACCGAATACGTTCCGATGGTCTTTTCACCCCCTCCGTTGCGGACATGCTGAATCCACTTGTCTTCCTTGTCGCACAAGTAATGTAACCAACTTAGGGCTTTGACCGAGTATTGACGTTTGACAAGGTTGGTCGTTTGAGGGCTGATGACAGCCACGGTGTTTTCAGGCATGAATCGTTGTCGATACACTAAGGAACACGCTTTGGCAATGGTGCAAGCTTCTTTCAAAGGATCGACCCCTCCGTGTTCCATGAACAGTTCTCGAAATTTTCCACAGCAACGCCCTAAAATGTCCACGTCGGAACGACAATACTTTAGCATTTCTTCCTGAAAGTCGAAAGGGTCCGAGGCGTGTGCCTAGTACCAAGCGTAAAAAGCTTCTCGTTGTTCGGTACGCATGTTGTCGGGGTCGTAATAGTGAGCCTCAGGCAAATGGGGTAGAACGGCGTGTTGATTGGCTTCCGTATTGAAAAAGTGTGGAAAGTACCCTTTAGCCATTTCTGTCATTCCAAACGTTTTAGGCATTCGACTCAAAGGCATGGTCAAATAGCTCATCGAATCTTTAAACTGCACTTGTCGGTGCCTTGTTCCGTATAGTATCTCAAAAGAAACTGTCCATCGTATCCGGAGAAACTGTGAGCCATCACTGTAGCATGACAATGACAATCTCCGTAACGTTCGATGTGCTCTTGGCTCCACGTCTTGTCGATGGGGTCTAAGACCCATTGGGCAAAATCGGCTAACGTGTTCGGTCCTCGAAAGATTTTTTCACGCCCTCCGGGAATCTTACTGCAATGAGGACAATGACTGAAGATAGGTTCCTGAATGCACTTCTCGCACGCTCGATGAGTCACTCAGAAATTAGGAATGTGAATGCCGGTCTCTTGCATGCATTCGAAATCGAAAAAGATGAAATTGCCTTTCTTCTTGTGACCGTCCTCTTTCTCTGGTGGGGGTTGTCTTTTTTTGCACATAGCATTCGTGTTCCAAGTCCACGATGTGGTGACAAATGTGACATTTTTTTTTCCTGAACATACGTGTGTCTTGGTACTGTTGGTACGTAGGCCTTGTCCACACGTAGGGCACAATCTCAGCAGTTGACAAGCACATTTCTGCTGTGAACCTTGCGTCTTCAGATGTTGTTGGTAACAGGTAGGGCTGACAAACGTGCGCAGACAAGCAGGACAATGTACTCTTTCTTGACTTCGCTCAGACAGGGTGGAGAGGCCAAACATCCTGGGCATTTCCATCCGCAATGTTTGTGTTGCTCTCGATTGTTATAGCCATAGTCACATTTCTCACAATAATAACCATATCCCAGGAATCCGGTGATACTGGTAATGGTATCGAAATGGTCATCATGATAATAGACATGAATGTATTTTCCGTCCTTAAAGTCTTTCCCTCGAAACAACAGAGGTCCGCGCATTTCTTGAGGGTGCACTTTCAAGGTGTAGAGTGGAGCTAGGACATCTTGCAATTTTTGCATCTCAGGAATGCCACAGGGTGTGTCTTTGGACAGTCCGGCTTGTTGTAATAGGAGTTCTGCTTCATTTCGTTGTTTGGCTCGGTCCGATTTTCGAATATTCTCCCAGGCTGTTTTCAATTCTACCGTGTCGTTCTTGTTGGCATAGGTTGGTCCCACCACGATGGCTCGGGCTAAACACATCTGGTCTTGAGAATTGTGAATTCGGACTAGACTTGTTTTGGTGTTGCGAAGGTCGTCCACCAATAAGACCTTTCTGCGTCCAGTCCCTTGAGGAGGAGAGACGTGGGCCATTTTCAGTGTGGCTTTACCATCGGTGATGTCAAACTGGTCATTAGATTGTTGCACGTGTTGAATCTTGTCCATAACTTTGGAAGGGGTTAGTTCTGCGGGTCTGCTAAACTCGATCCGAACAGGGGATTTCAAGCTGTCGTGATCTATGGATAGTGTCAAGCGATCGTCTTCTTTGGGTTGACATTGTCGCTTGAGTGCGGTGAGCAAGGAATCCCACATCTCGGTGATAAACCCTTCTGCTTTCTCCAATGGTACGTCAGCCTTGAAATCTTTAAACTTCACTGTGTAGGTGTAAGCCGTGGTTCTAAATTTTCTAGAGGAGCGCTTTTCCGTCTCTCGAATGGAATAGTATTTTTCAGGGTTGACTAAGGGTGGTGAACTTTGTTTAGAGGGTTCGGATTCTGGTTCACTCATGTCCTCTTCAAAATCACTGGCATGAATTTGTGCCAAGACTTCAGCTCTGGTACGATGCGATAGATCACGTTTCTGCCTCTTACTTTCTTCTTCTTTTTTCTCGAATGAATAGGATCGTTTCATCTTGAGTGCAAAACGTCAAATGACTCAAGTTTAAACACCATAGACTAATTTATAGTCATGGCAGACCAGCGTATATAAAAGGGTGTGTGTCTTGTCCTTTCACTATTCATTTCACTCTCAAACCGAGCACAACGATGGAAGAGACTACCCAGATGGAACGTTTCATCAGAGCTTTGAGAGGGGTTATTAGAAAATTCTCTTCAAACCAGCCGACGGACTACTCTCCTTCCTTTCGAGATAAAAGTCAAGATACTTGCTATATCTGTAACAAGAAAGAACACTAGTCTTCAGAGTGTCCAGACCGTCAAAAAAAAAAAAAGAAACAGGGGCTAGAGAAGACAAAAGTCAAGATACCTGTTATTATTGTCAAGAAAAAGGACATTGGTCTCCAGATTGCCCAAAAAAGAAACAAGAGGAGTCAGAAGAAAAGAGGGATTCTTCAGAAGAAGAGAGAGATTCTTCAGAGGAACAAAGCAGCCAGGTGAAGAAAAAGAAACAGGAGAAGAAAAGAAGAAGGGAAGAAAGTGAGGAGGAAGAGGAGGAAAAGACTGTGACGGTGAAGAAATTGAAAAAAAAAAAGAGAGAGTAAAAAAAAGAAACAGAAGAAGTGAATGAAATTTATAAAGTGTTCTGTTGTAAATTGTGAATTGGATTGTAACTATGGAGAAAAGAATACATTAATTATATAAGGTAAGTGTCTTTGAGTTTTGATTTTAAATAAGAAGCTACACTCACGCACTCATACGCAGACACGTACTATAAGGGAAAAATGGGTTGTTTTTGTTGATTTTTGAGTTATTGGCAAATTGAAAGGCTATCTCTTTTCGAGAGAAGTGGGTGGCCCTGAAAAGAGCCTTTTTTTTTTTTGGTGTAAGGGTGAGTTTAAGCAATCAACTTTAACTGCCTTAAGCCTTTGCCACGGCCAAGGCCTACTTCTGATGATGATGATTGGGTTGAAATCACTAAGGGTGGTACGGTAGGCTTAGTCACAGGGTTGGCGTGTTTAGCTCGGGAAGGTCGTATTCTCTTCGGTCGTGATAAAGAAGTCTGATACATTTGTTTCAGACTTCTTAACTCCGCTAAAATGTCCAACAGTACCGTGACCGTTTGATTTTCACCCTCTTGTTTTCTTTGCTGCTACTTCTTCTTCTTCTTGTTTTTTTCTTACCTCTTCTTGTTGCTGTTGCTGTTGCTGTAGGAGAAAAGCTTGTTCCGCTTCCTTTTGTCGTTGCATAAATTTCTCCAATTCTTCTTTCTGTCTCTGTCTAAGATTCTCCACTTGCGGTAATGAAGAATGAGACGAAGGTTCCGGAACAAATTCTTGCGAGGTAAGAAAATCCACAAAATCCCAATGTACCTCTTCTGAAAGTAAGTCCGGGTTCCCTTGGGCGGTCTCCACTGCTGGTGCACCCCAGTGAATCGTTTTCTGAGTTTCCGTCATGTTGAATCACTGTCGCATAGATTGACGGCACAGAGGCGCTAGCGAATCTATATAGACCACGTGACGTCACAGACTGCTCTCTTCGGATTGGATGCGGGCTGACTGAATTTTGTCACGCGTGTTTGGATTGGTCAATGAACTCAATCCGTTTCAATCCTTCCTCTCCCTATAAATAAGCGCAGTTCAGCGCAGTCACTCACATGTTCTCGGAGCCTCAAGATGTGGACCGACGTTCAATCTTCCACCCTTGTGTCAACAATGATGTTCAGGACGGACATACCCATGTATGTCCGGTCCAAGTGGACTGTTGTCGATAGGACAGATACTAGTTTATGGATGAGAAGAGTTTACATAGAAAGACAAGGATGCCTCAAGAGGGTACTTGTGTATGGACCTGCAGTTAGAAGGAGTTTAAGAAGAAGAAGATGTGACAGATGCCGTCTATGTTAATATTAACATAAAACCAAAGGCCCTTTTCAGGGCCACCCACATTTCTCGAAAAGAGAATGACTTTCCATTGCCTACCCCTTTTTTAATTTTTTTTTTTTTTAAAAAAAATCCCATGTTCAATTCCCCTTGTCCCTATACAGGCCCAAACTCTGTTCCCCATGTTCAATTCCCATTGTCCCTAGAGTGACCCAGCAATATCTCCCATGTTAAATTTCCATTGTTCGAATGCCTTTTTCCGTAGAATGTCCCTAGCATGGATATTTCCTTTCTCCAATGTTAAATTCCCATGTCCCCAGAGTGACCCAGGGTTTTTTGCCCATGTTAAATTTCCATTGTCCCTAGAGTGACCCAGGGTGGTTAATGTTAAATTTACATAGTCCCCAGATTGACCCAAGGGTGTTTTTAATCGTAATTCCCATTGTCCCTAGGGTATCCCCATTCACTACTTGCGATCTTTGTCCACATAGCTTCTTTTGTAATCTTAGGTACCATGTTTATTTCACCCTTTGCTGCACCTTATTTTGTCTCATTAGCCAATTCGTCTAAAGGTTATTTTATTCTTCAGGGCGCTTCTTTTCGCTTCTTAAACTTTCAGCTGATAATATTTATGTGGTCCTTCTAACAAACTTTGTGATTTAGTACTCAGCAGTTCGTCGTTCGTCATTCTCCTTTCATTTAGTCTCTTCCAAGTCTCTGATGTTAACTATTTCTTTTCCTTTTTCGCTCTATAACCAATGAGTTTCTTTGCTGCTTCAGTGTATGTACTTTTGATGTTAGTCTATGTACTTTCATCTGTTTAATCGTCCTCCCCATCTTCACTGGCTAGTGCATTAAAACGATTTCTGATCTTGATTATTATATTCATATCTCTGGTGAGCAAAGTTGTTGTTGTGTTGTATGTGTTGCCTGGACTTCAGCTTTATGGACCTTGACATCTTGAAGAGATTTGCGGCACCTTTATTGATGACAATATTTTCAAGTTAGTTTGTGGATGTACTTGTGCGGGAAAACAGTGTCGCATACTTCGCAAATATTTTACCATAAAATTCATGTTATCCATAGAACGGCCAATGTGGAAGTGGGGGCGAACAATATCAGCTGTTCTTTCAATGGCAACAACACCAATTTCAAAATGGAGACAGTTATGTTAATTCCCGTTGTCAGTATAACGCCCCATCTACATATACTATTTATATAAGTATATTTGTGTGTATAGGCGTAAACCTACGCGCCCCTTTCTCTGCTTTCGCTTCTCTTCTGTGATTATATGGGTCAAAAGAGTTGTAGACGGTAGTTTTGTTTATGAGTGTTTATATGGAAATCATACTGGGAATAGGGAAATTGAAAAAAAAGGGGGTATTACTTGTATTTTACCCTTTCTTTACTTCCTGCCATGTGTTGGTTAGTAGGTGTGGATGTTGGTCAGTCAGACAGCGTATTAGTTAGTGTTGGTTAGTATTTATGTGGCAACTTTTCCATTGACCTTATATTTTCATTTGACCCTATAATACTGTACTCCTGATCAGCCTATTGACATTTTTAACTTTACTTTTTTGTTGACTACATAAGGACCCCATCATTTTAATACTTTGGGCCAGTGTTAAGTTCCCTTTGATCCCCTTTTTCCTATATGGTCAAGATGGCTGTCGTAAAGTTAATACCCAGTGACTCCATTCAAAACTAATTTGGCCCCAAGATAGCCCCTTATACTACTGCATGAATTCTCCTGGTGAGATATCAAGCGTCAATCCTTTAGATCAATTTCAGTGCAGTGAACTAGTATATGATAAATTTTGCTGAGATAAATTTCAATTGTTTGCGTCTAAACCGAGCACATTTTTAAATTTCTTTTTCTTTTTAAAGAACAAGCAAAACATATCAACTCAGGCTGAGACCACATGAGTCTGACGTTTTATGAATGAACATTTATAAAACCGATAGGGTGATTTCATATTGTCAGAGATTTCACCGTACTTTATTGAGAATACGTCAGACTCATGTGCTGAGACTCACTCCTTCGAAAATGACGCATTCTTCGATCGGAATATCTTCAGCCATTTCCGTAAGTTCGAGAAGGCAACACGACCTGCCTAACGGATAAATCCGAGGATTGTTTCGGTCGCACATTCTCGTGTATGAAACCGCAGAGGTCTTATCAGAATAGAGACTATGAAGCCATTCGAAACTAACTGATGTCTGATTTTCTTCAGGACCGGTTTTAAATCAAAGCAACTCTGAATACTCTCAAATTTTAATTTGTTTCTTTATTTCTGGGCGAGGTAGCTAAAAAGTCTGTGTTTTATATATTTGTTTACTTGTTTACCTGTTCGTGTACACTTTTACTGCGCATCACTGTCTGCGCATTTGTTCATTGATCTGTTTGTTTGTCTTCCGTTTTTGCAATGAAAGTACGTAGGTGAATTTCTAGTGGACACCAGTTTGATATTTTCCATAAAGTTAAAGGCGATGTTTCTCTTGATGGCATTTCCCTAATGGCATCAGTTAACGGGGATATAGTAGGGTCCATAAATGGTCCCAATTGGTTGGATTTCTGTGATGGACAGGGACAATTGGCGGCCCAAGAATTTCTCAGACACTTCCTTGTGTACATTCGGAGTTCCTCAGGGGCAGAGAGCAGGCCCCGAGACCCAGGGGACTTTGCTCGAAAATTTGTGGAGTTTTTCTTAAAGCACTTCGACGAACAAATCAAAAGAACGTTATTCTTTGAGAATCAAAATGAGACACAATCTTCTCGACCATTTGCTCGGGCCGAATTCTCAGACAGTGCAGACTCGCATGTAAATAGTTTTCAAAATGGCGTGACTAGAGAAGACATTAATAGAAATCTTCACGATGATTATTCAGAAAATGATCAAAGTGTACATGCTACCCCGCCTAGTCATGATAAACATAGTAGAAATTTATTCAGAAGACTTTCAATGCGAAATCACAAGAAAAAGAACAGTATAAAACAAAATTCAGAGGATGGGGGAGACACATCGTTTGATAAAAGAACCAAGTCGCCAAAGATTAAGATAGAAAAACAATCCAAGCACAAATTGAGATATGCACCTCAGGGTGAAATAAAAAAGGAAGGTATTGTAAATGTATTGGTGGGAGAGGATTCAAAAGGAAAATCAAGATGGGAGAAAACGAGATTAGTATTGCTGAGCTCTATAGATAACTGTTTGCTGGAATTTTACACACCTCCCAAGGTTTGTATGATCTTTTGGAGAGGAGTGATATTTGTTTCTTGTAATCTTGTTCATTTCGTGCTTTTTAATGTGAAAAGCAGCATGTATTAGACCAACAGGTTGTCACCTTTTTTCTGATCAGGCTTGTGTAATAGTCAAGGGTAACTGCAAGGACATACTATAAAGATAGGTGTTGGAAAATTACTTGGTAAAGACAAGATTCTGGCAGGATTTGTTGACACCTCTTAGCTCCATCCCAGCACATATAGCTGGTTAGAACTTAGAAGTGACACCCTGTTTTTCAGAAAGTGTGTTTTGGTGTGGGTTTCCCCCTGTCCTCCCTTTTGTGTGTAAGTGGAGGTGTATAAAAATAATACGGTAAAATTTTTGCATGGTTGCTATATTTTTTTATCCATCAAGTCATTGAGTTTCTTTATCCCATAAAGCTACTTGATGTACTATCTTCCCTATGTCAGTGCTTACAGTGGGCCTGATTTCCATCATAGTAGCTTGGATTTAGGGTTGTACTGTTATTCCATACGTTAGATATGGCTATGGAACAAGTTTCTCCCCTTTTCTAAGAGATTTTTTTTTAGTGTTGTGTGACTTTGCCAGAGTCAAATATCCAGGTGTGTATATGTTGGATGTTTTGTTGTTGTGCATATGTTTGTGTTTGGATGGCCTTCTAGGTCAAATTCTTTGAGTTGTTATTCCTTATTTATCCTACCAATAAGATCCCTTTAATTAAAATAATAATGTGTCTACATGCATGTTCTGTATACGCGTGTATGTTGTGCATCTGCAGAATAAATCTGCCATAACATATAGGAAAAGGTGTTGGATACTCTTCGTTAGTAAAATAGGATTGAAATTATCCATCACACGGACGTGATGGAAAACATCCTATTTAGTTTTAAGTTTTACTTGATTGTGCCATGGCACATAGTGTTTTCATATTAGATGGATGAAAGGGATTGAAATTCTGGAAGGAGTGTCCACTTTGTTATTCAGCCTGATTACACTGGACAACAAATTTTTACAAAAGTCATGTTACTGAAATAAAATTAGTCAATTCTTATCAATTTTTATGTGCTGAACACGAATATGACAGTCAAATTGCAAAATTGGCTCTAGTTTTTTTGTAATCTGCAAGAAATTAATGTTTACATAACGAAATGCATTCCAATAGTAAAAGGTCAACTGTAATAGCCTACCTATAAAAAATCAAGTCATTGACTACATCTTAGATTTCTTCGCCTGTCTCTTGTACAGCTGTTCGGGAGCATCTCTGAGGAGTGTCCAGCAGTAGTCAGCCAGCATTGTAGTGGACCATTTTCCCTGGTATCTTTGTTCCATTGTTGCGATATCTTGATGAAAACGTTCGCCGTGTTCATCACTAACAATACCACAGTTGCTAGGAAAGAAATCCAAATGGGAATGAAGGAAGTGAATCTTTAGAGACATATTGCAGCCAAGTTTCTTATACTTCATCAACATGTCTTCTATTAGTTCCTTATAGTTTTCTGCCCTAACATTTCCGAGGAAGTTTGTAGAAACTAGGCGAAAAGCATTCCATGCTTGTTTCGCGTCACCTTCCAGCAAGTTGTTGAACCGGTCATCTTTGAAAAGCTCTCGAATCTGAGGACCCACAAAAACTCCCTCTTTAATCTTTGCTTCGCTGAGTCGAGGGAATTTTTCATGCAGGTATCGGAATGCTGGCAAAGTCCGGTCAATGGCTTTCACGAAGTTCTTCATCAAACCTAGTTTGATGTGAAGGGGTGGTAGCAAGATTTTCTGAGCCTCAACCAGAGCTGGGTGTTGGATATTCTTCTCTCCAATGGCTACATTCTGCCTGTGAGTCCATTCCTTCCTCATGTAGTGCATTTCCCTTGCTCGGCTATCCCACTCGCATAAGAAACACATGTATTTTGTATATCCTTGCTGCAGTCCCATTAAAAGGGCAACTACCTTCAAATCACCACAGAGGTGCCAGCTGTACTTGTTATACTCAATGGAATTCAGTAGCTGCCTTAAGTTATCGTATGTCTCTTTCATGTGGACAGCATACGCTACTGGAATAGATGGAAGAATGTTTCCATTGTGCAAAAGCACAGCCTTGAGACTCAGTTTCGAAGAGTCCACAAATAGTCTCCATTCTTGTGGGTCATGAGTGATTTTTAAAGCATTCATGAGGCCCTCAATATCGGAACAGAATATCAGATTACTTTCCTTTCTGAAGAAAGGCTCCAATTGCTGGTGGCGCTTTCGATATGCAGTAATTGTGACATCTTCTTCTAGAAGATTCCATTGTTGGAGTCTTGATCCTAGCAATTCTGCCTTGTTCTTTGATAAGTCCAAATCACGAATCAGGTCATTTAGTTCTTCCTGTGTTATTCTGTGTGGGGTTGATGATGCACCACAGTGAAAATCTGGATCACTGCATGCTGATGGACCAGGAGAAGAACAGGTCGACTCACCTTTGTCTTCGTCAGATGAATCAAGAGAATATTCTGCTGGAGGTTCTGGAATAGGAAGTCCCTCACCATGTGGAACTGGTCTCAATGCAGACGGAATGTTTGGGTAGACTATTCTCGACTTCTTTCGCTTCGTTATTCCGCCGGAAAGAGGAGGCACCAAGCAGAAGTAACAGTCATTTAGGTGGTTGCTTGGCTCTCTCCACACCATTGGGACTGCAAACGGCATTGATGACCTTTTGCAATTCAACCACTGTGAAAGCTGTGTTGTACATGTAGCACAGCATATATGCGGAGCCCAAGGCTTGTCTTGGTCACCAACCTTGCATCCGAAGTAAAGATGATATGCCTTCTTCACTTGAGAATTGATACTTTTCTTCTGGTTGGCAAATGTCACTTCCCCACAAATATAGCAAAAATTGTCCGCGGTATTAACACACTTTCGAGGCATTACTGTTCTTTATTGTACGTAAATGGATAAAATAATAAGTTTTATGTAACAGTAGCTTGAACTGTCTCGGACAACGTCTAAAATATTTTAAATGCTGAACCTATCTGATTGGGCTTTATATAGTACACTGCTTACGTCAGCTTCAGCAGCCGCCTGGCATTAGTATAATAGGCCTACACATGTATAGTACACTGCTGACGTCAACTTACTTCAGCAGCCGCATGGCATTAGTATTGCATTGCATCAGAAAATGATGCAATCAACTGTGGATGATGTGAGCATGATGGTATTATGCAATGTTACATCATTATTCCGGATGTTGCTGCAGTCCTACTGGAGAAATTTACACAGTGAAACATAGAAAATGAGGTATATGAATATCTTCAAAACGAGAGCCAATACAAATTTTTCACGGTTATATTCGTGTTCAGCACACCAAAATACTACAGATTAGGGCCTTTTCAAGTCAGTAATGATTTCACTGTTGACCAGTGTTATCAGGTCTCTTGCTATTAATTAATAAATTTATTTTGGCTAACCTTTCTATCCGGACAGTAAGTATTATCCCCCTTCTATTGAGCAATTGTGTTACATTGTTTAGAATACTCACTTTTTTAGTACTGATCCCTGTCAGAACAGAACACCTGTGTACTCAGTGGCTGTTGACTTAAGAATTTGATTGCTGATGCATGAGTGGGAAGCAGCTTTTACCCTAACACAAGAGCAGTGCATTATAATGGTATAGCAGCATCTATATATCACCAGAAACTTTCTAATCCATGGGACCGTTACAGTGCATTACAAAGGGGATGCTCTAGCATGAATCCTGTCTTCACCAAGTTGTGGGATTTTTACATGTGGTTCACAATAAAATACAAGGTTAGAAAGTAGGTCAACATTTGACATAAAAGTCATCCCACATCATGAAAAAGCTTTGTTATAGATCTTGTTATGTACGAGGATTGTTTCCAAGAGATTGCCCATAAAAACTATATTTTTTAATTTGCCCCTGGATCATTCTTTGCCAGGATGTTTTGTCTTTGTTCTTACATTAACTTTTATTGAAGTGATTCTGTTTTGCATTGGTCTGCACTTTGTTTGTGATACAAATGAGCCAAAGGATGGATTGATTCTTTTAAAATCTGTTCATTACTATTTTTTCATTTCATTTTTCAGGTCATACTAATAATATGCATACATTTACAGTTTTAGTTGGTTATGAAGTTCCCAAATAAACCTGGGGAATTTCTCTCATAAATGTTCAGCTCTTGAATAGACTCTTGATAGTCATCCATTAAGAGAGGGTCTGATATGGGTGTTATATACGATGGTGTGGGGATATATGTCAGTGAACATACCAGTAATGATGTGTGGTAGATTCCTGCATTATCTTTGTAATGCAGCTTGTTGAACTTCCTTTCTTCATTTCCTCATTCTGTTATAGATTTGGGCAGTGTCTCTTTATGTACAATGTATGTTTAGTGTACCAATGCTCAGGCAAAATGTTTTCACAAACACACACACACACACACACACACACACATATATATATATACTAATTGCAAGTGAATTATGAATATTTACTTGCCCATAGTTGTATATTTTCTTTCAAGGGGCCCCAAGTGACCGAGTGGTCAAAAGCACTCAGCGTTACAGATTGCTGCCATCTCACCTCTGTCTGCGTGGGTTCGAGTCTCTGGCTTGGCCAATGTGTGTGTGTGAGAAAGCTTGCCAGTAGCTTCTTATGGGTTGGTGGTTCTTTCCAGGGTTTTCCTGGTTCTTCCTCCACCATTGATAATAGCTGCCATGTAAAGCCTATCTTGTGCTGAAAAGTGGTGTTAAACCCTATAACAACAACTTTCTTTTTAGATCAAACAGCCCCACATGCAAGTACATGTAACTCTCTTAACATGAGATAGTATTAACAAATATTTAGAACATTCACTGTGACATAGTACTTAAAAATATTTGGAACACTCACTGTGTACATGTATTGAATCATGAGCCTTTTGTACATGTAGTTCTAACTCTGGTTTCATACCAGATTCGCAGTGTTTCCATCTTACATTAAAATTTATACACACACCAAATGTATATTATGGTACCTAATCTGTCACGCATTTTAGGATGCTATGATAGTACTTTTGTTGGTGGAGGTGTTAGCATTAGCAGTGTTTAGATTATGTGCTATAATTTTGTGTTAAAAATCATGTGCAATGGGGTTTACAGTAAGACCTGTCACTTTTTGTACACTTCAGTTTTATATTAATAGCTCGGGTGTGTGTGATTAAAACTGCTATAAATGTTAGCTTATAAAGGCATTTATACATTTATATTAAAATGCTCCATATTTATATTTAAAAAAAATTGAGCAGAAAATTACAAAAATTACAGTGCATGATGGCATGGAAGCTCATAGCTGTGGTAGCTCATTGATCAGCCTGTCAAAGGGGTGCTGGTTTGAATCATAGAACTGGACAGGCCTGGGTTGGATACCATGATGAGTCCTTGGTCATAGCATGTTACTCAGATTAGCTTGATACTAAATAACCTAAATTTGTCAGTGCTTCTAGAGACCAAACCCAGACCAACATGCAGAGTTCTTGACTTATCTTCTGTGTTTTAGTTTTGTGGGAAAAACAGTTTTATGATAGGCTGTATCTATGGTGAACAGTATATTTGGTGAAGGAAGAACCACTGAATTGCAGGAAGATATTGGCAAGCTTTTTCACATGTCCTTGTTGGTTGAGCCAAGACTTGAACCCACATGGATAGAGTTGAGATGTATGAGTGATCTGAAAAAGTGAGCACCTTATAGCTCTAGGTCCTTTATCATCTCATTACGATTATCAGTCTCCTTCTTTATATACCTATAAGGCTACTTTAATCTTTGGCAGTCATGAGTAATTATTTGTTGTTTGCCTTTTTATTCTTTAAATTGAAGACTCATTTAAGACAGCTGTCTCTGGAATATACACTCATTTTTGTCAGATTAACAAAAGCCACTATGACAACATCTGCTTGCTCCTGCAAAATAACAGAAGGTGGCTTGAAGTCTCTCCCATGCTAATTATTCCATCCATTTTTAGCCACTGATAATATCAACATAAAGGAGTAACTCCAGATTTGTTCTTCACGCATGATTTATATACTTTATTGATCATTAGTTTATTAACCACTTTTATGCAAATCTTTTCTGTTGCTTCGTATCTTGTCAGCTTGGGTTGAATTTTGATGAGTCATGCTGTGAATTATATTACATTTAATTCTGATTGGTGGTTGTTATTTGCTTACATCCAGGGTAAAACAATAACCATCAGACCTAACTTCATCTTATTCACATTGTGACATACTGTAAGCACACTGTTGTGGTGATAATTTGATGATGATAAATATCAGGAATGAGATTACTTTCTAAAGAATTTATGCTGAAAATTCACACTTGATCTATGATATAAAGTGAAAAATTTAATTGCTGTAGCCCAAACTGAAGCAAATTATAGCTCACTAGGTGTGTCCAGGTCCATTACTAGTAAAATTAATCAATGTGTTGAATATTTCATATATTGTTAGAGGTATGAAAAAAGGCCTCAGGTATGGAAATGTTTTCAGATTTTCAGCTAATATATTTTTTGTTGTTGGCATTTTATGTTATACAACAGCTGTAGAAATGCAATGTAAGAAAAGCGTTGCTGTTTTTAGAAGTTTCTAATAGTATTTTATCAGCATTGTAATCAATGACATGATAATGTACAAAAGAAACACAGTTCTTGTAGTTTCTAGGGACTGTTTTGAACTTTATACACCTGCTTCTCCAAATTTGCAGACTTTGTCCTATTCAGGTGAGAGGGATAATTTTGTCTGAATGTATCGAGTTCAGCCTATCTTATTATGATTTCATGCACTTCTAAGCAGTGGCAAGCTTTGGCATGAAAAATATTACTTTGGGTAAGGCCAAAGGTAAAATTACGGTTTCAGTTTAGTAACACATTCAGGTTATGAGTGTAATGAGGGAGAAGTCCTGGCATGGCAGATTTACTAGCATTGAATTGGGATTATTGGAAATAAAATCTTTGGGCCATCAGGAGCATCTATTGGATCCAGCTGATGTAGCAGAATCAATCCCGGATGGAATACATCATGAGTTAAGGAACTCGGCCATACGAAGATGGTATAAATTTGATCCATTATTCATGTTTCACTGACTTTTGTATATAAAGATGTTTCATCATTACACATTGCAGTATTTTTCAAATTTTTGAACTGTATTAAAACCTCCACACAAAAAAATCATCATACTGTCCTTTTCCACCTTGCAAAACCTTTAATTTGACAATCTGTTAATATCCCTATCTTACAAAAACATGATTTGCAGATACAGTCCCAGGATTTACAAAGATTTTTAAAATAACATGCTTGCCCTGGACAAGCTTACTGGAGAATTGAACTTACCCTTGGAAAATGTGAGATTGTTCCAAACATAATCTTTCAAACATGAGTAAAACAAAAAAATAAAATATGGTATATATATTTAGAGGAAGTCCAATCACCTTGACGAAGACCCAAATAAATATGTCTACTGCTGTTAATGCTGATCCTAATATTAAACCTATACCCATAGAGAATATTTTTTTGGTATGTGTTATTTGTTGAAAGAATTTTTAAAAGAAATCAATAATTCTGATCAAGTAGAAAATGAACTTGATTTTGGACAGGGTCAAGTCCAACATAGAGTGTTACATTACAGTAGCACATAATAAAAAAAAAACAATAGAAAAGAAACTAACAAACTTTTGCAAATTAGATATACATAAGATATAAAGGACATTATACTGAAACCTGGTGTGTGTGTGAATTAGATTTTTAACATCACTTAACTCATTCGGCCCCAGTACTGTTATCAGTATCTCTGCTGCTGTGCACAAGAAGCACTAAGCTACGTCTAGCTGCTTGTGCCCTAGAGTTTTACCTGTTTGAAAAAATTTGAAAACATCGTGCACATGCATTCACTGTTACCTTAATTTCTCTTCTTATATCCAGTTAAAGTCCACAAAATTTGTACCATTTATTCCAAATGAATTTGTCTACAGAGTGATGTATTTTTTCCCTATTTGTCCAAGTTTTTCACAACTTATTTATACAGTATTTACAAAATTGTGTACAATGTTTATCCGCAAGTAGTCTATCATCATCGATGTCAGCATCCTCATCTTCTGATGATTCAGTCTCAGAAACTTCTATGTCCAAATCTAAATCTCACAAAATATCCAACTGCCGAACATATCTTTCCTCAGTTTGATCAATATTTTCAAGATTGAACCCGAGAAACTCCTCATTTTTGCTCTCATCAAAAATCACTCTTACATCCACCATCATTTATGATTTTTCATAAATAGAACACATGTAGCAAAACCGCCCTCAAACAGTATCCCTTGGCTTCTGAACAATTCAAATTTCCACAAATGAAAGTAAAATCATTTCTGATTGGTTTAATAGTTGTTTAGTTCTTGGAATAAACCCATTTCTAACCAATCAGAGACGTTGTATCTAACACCCATTCATCACGCCTACAGGCGGGATCGGTGAATGAATGCAGAAACTGGCTCATGTCTACAGGCGGGATCAGGGCCGAATGAGTTAACAATTTTTCAACCATATCGCTACAGTGTCTGCAGTGTGACAGTTTATAGTGATGCTTAGCACTGGGGCATCATGCTACACACATGTAGCATGATGTCCCACACAGTCACATTATCCTGACACCAGGCTGACCAGTCCTAACATTAGCCTCTTAATGCCGAGCCCTAAGCGAGGCAGCTGTTAGTACCATTTCAAAAGTCTTTGGTATAACTCAGCCAGGGTTTGAACCCGTGACGTCTTTCATCTGAGGCGGATGCTCTACAAACGGAGCAGTACTGAAACCGGGAATGGAAATATGTGATGCAACTTAAGACAATTAACAGATGTTACATTTGAATGGTTTTTTTTAAATTTGCTGTTTTTATTAGACTGAACAATAAAACAACTTTAATTTAGCTGATAAATCACTTATTTGGTTTATAGTTTATCTACGAGTGTTACTTTGTACATGCTGTGATGAGCAGAGCAACCGAGTTCACAGGGTACAATACTTCAGCATAAGCATCCTATTGTGTACATCCCACTTTTGTTCTGTGCAGTATGGTTGTGCATGCCAGGTCTTCTCAATAAATGACATCAGATTCTTTTTATAGCAGAAAGGCGAATTCATAAACTGTCTTATTTTACACTTGAATCATGTTTTATAAATTCTTGAAATGAAAGTAACTTAATGATCCTCTTCGTTTGTTATATGCTTAATGTTGTAGACCATGTTTCAGCTACATTCATGGTATATGGATGTGTGAATGTATATATAAATATATATAATGTTTTCATATATAGAAAGAGTGAAGCAACAAGCTGTGTATACATATATATACAGTCATACATATTCAGAGTGTGAGTGTCATTCAGATTTTTAACGTAGCTTTAAAAAAAATTATCATATCGCTATGATGTTTGCAATGTGGCAATTTATAGTAATGTCTAGCACTTGGGCATCATGCTGCCGACATGTAGCATGATGTCTCACCCAGACTCATTATACTGACACCGGACTGACCAGTCCTAACACTACCCAATTAATGCTGAGTGCCAAGCGGGGCAGCTGTTAGTACCATTTTTATCAGTCGTTGGTATGACTTGGTCGGGGCTTTGAACCCACGACCTCCTGCATCCGAGGCAGATGCTAAGACCACCAGAGTGGTCATACATATTCATTGTCTTACATTCAATTTAACTGACTGGTACATAGAATTAAATTTTAAACGTAGATCCCTGTTAGGGTGAATAATCCTTACTTATAGAAATTAGGTCATTGTTCCCTGATGTGATGCCAATCTGTTATCAAATATGGCTACCATTACTAAATAGTCAAAACATTTAAATGTCTTTTCAAAAACTGCTGAACAGAGTTTGATTAAATTTGACCGAAAAAATCTTTGCATGAAGAACTTCCATATTTGTACAAGTTTTGCCAGTCTGCCATTTACTGAATAGAATTTGGCCAAATGTGACAACCACCAAGATGTGAAGACAATCCATCATGTATAATAATAGTATGTTTTACAGCATGCATTGCCTGTTTATAATAGCTGCTTGGAACTTCACAAAATCTGTTCAGTGGAAAATTTCCAGGTTTAACAGAAAGCGTCTCTTTAACATTTTATCACATGAATCAGATTCGTTGTCAAACATGGCCACTGTGATAAAAAAATAGTTAAAACATTAAACAGTATCAAAAAAATACAAACAGATATATAAGGAATCTTGGACAAAGGTCTTTCAGATTTGTTGAAAGTGTGCAGATCTTCATCAGCTATGGCTGTCATTGCTAAAAATAATTTTAAAAATGAAGTTTTCCTGAAAAACTACTCGACAGAATTTGAAAAGAAAATTGTTGAAAAGCATCCTGGCATGAAGATCTTTCAGTTTTGCTTAAATAATACTGACCAAATTTGGATGTCATTACTAAACAGTAAAAACTTTTTTAATCATTTCTTCTCAGAATCCACAGATTAAATTTTAGTGAGAACATTTTGGCATGAATGTCTTTCAGTTTGTTCAGATGATGCCAATCCTACATTGGGTATGGCCAGTCTTAATAGATCAACATAAAAATGACTTCATGACAATAACTTCTTAATAGAATTTGACCAAATTTAAAAGAAAGCATCCTGGGATGAAGACCTTTTACATTTATACAAATGATGCCATTAAATATCGCAGCCATTACTAAGCATAACAACCTTTAAATGAGTTTGTCTCCAAGACAGTTATCTGCCCTTTGAATAAAATTTTTAAATGGATTAAAATAAAGAAATATAGAATACTGGATGCGTACGTATCATTAGAACAAGTGAGATCAGTTAGCAAAATGATACACCTATTGTATTAAAGTCAATAATGTCAAACAATCTGTAATTTATGGTGAAAAAATAATTATAAAATAGAACTATAACAAACAACACTCAAAGTAAATAAATATGGATAAGAGTAGTGTGTTCAGTCCAGTGAATGAACTTACTGTGCTGTGGTTGTAATAAGATAAAACAGTTTGGGCTTGCATCTAGCAAAAACACAACATAATTATGTGAATGAGATGTTTTGGCATTTTCATGCACACAGTTCCATGGCAGTATCCTTTTACAGGACAGTTTACTGTCATTGCTAAACAGAAAGTGCCCAAAGCCACTTAATTTTCAGTAATACAAATATGACTGGTCCTGAAGCACCACCTCTCTTGAGAGATCAGATTCTACATGTGCAGATTCATTGATAACCTGTTGTGAGAGACCATTAGTTTTTTTTATTAATGAAGGGATGTTATTTCAAGACCTGTTCTACTGTGATGCAATATTTAATGTCTAAAACAAGTTGTTTTTAATATTGTCACATGTACATGCATATGCATCATTTCATGGTATTTTATATAGTTAGTGCCACTAATTTTTGTTGTTGTTTTAGACAAATAATTAGTATTATTTTTTAGTCTTCACTAAAAGAAAATTTCAAAAAATTCTTACGAAATCATTTAAGTCATGGTCACATATGTGCTGGATACCTGTAACCACTGTTCATGCACATCATTGAATAGAAACTGACATACTCTACTTCCATCTGGCTACAGGACAATGCAAGCAGATTAAAAAACATATCTTTAAAACATGAACCAGATGAATCCAGCTTGTAAAAAGAAGATAACATTAATCACCAATATAACAAATCCTGACTCCAGTTTCAACACGGATTTGTATTCCAAAGCTAACATATATCGTTTACCCAGGTGAGTGATATTAGGCCTACTTGGGCATCTTGTAATTGTTCCTTGAACACATAAGGATACACCCCCCTGTGGACACAAGGAAAATGGTAAATTATTATTTGCAAGTCCTCACCTACATTTGTATCAGCATAATGGAACTTTTCTGTTTGTTACTTACTTTGATTAATTAGATTTCCCGGATGAATATATATACTGGCAAAATATATGAAATAAAAACTCCATAAGAAACTTCAGAACATGACTCATTGTTGGACAGGGAATAATGGATAATAACTTATCATAATAATAAAGAAACCGATTTAATATAAAAATGCTAAATATGAGAAAGGAAAAGGGATTGACATATTTTTATATGGGAAGCTGTTTACAGACAGATGATTTACCAGCATGTTTCCAGGAAATTCTAAGGTCAGAATCAAGGCTCTGTCTAGAACTCAAACCTAGTAAACATGTTTACCTACATAATATTAGAGTGCAGGTCCAACTCCTACCCTCAGTTATGGATAAAAAAAGGTCAATCACACATCACACAATACAAATTTATTTATATATATATATATATATATATATATATATATATATATATATATATATATATATATAATCATGGACAAAACCAACACATAATAAAAATTAAATATGGTATACATGATAATTAAAGCTATAAATTTGTAATCACGTGATTGCCACATGTCACTTATGCCAACATTTCACCGAAATGGGAATTTTGAATGATGGTTGGGACAAATCCAATGTTTGGAAAAATTTCAGATGATAAAACAAAACAAACAAGAACTTCATTTCTTAGTTCTTTGCTATTGTGTGAAGTACATTTTATTTTATAAGACTAATGTTGTTATTGACAGAAGAGCAGTCATTTTTTACTTGAATATTCCAAATTTTTCTCGTTTGTTGAGTGAATGTGTTTTATGTTTACTGGCTCCCTCCAATAAATATTTTGTTGGGGTGTTGGCATCCCACTCGTTTCCCTGTCTATTATATAAATGTTGTAGCTAGTAAATATTCTTACAGGTAATGGCCACTTGGCATCATATAGGGTTGTATCCGCCCCCCCCCCCCCCCCATTCTTAGCCAAGGAAAGCAGTATTGAATTTATTTCTTTATAAATAAGAAAGGTTCAGTTTTTAGTTTTAAATAATGAAATATCAGCCAAATGAAGAACATTTACATAATATTATAGTAAAAGTCATACTAGTCATGTGGACATTCCACACACTCTTCCAGTAATGGGTGCCATATTTTAAAATCTGATTTTTCATAACTTTAAATGACATTTATTCACTTTATGTTGTTCCTCATATCCTTATTCCTTTGGATAGTCATTATTTACACATCCCAATAAGTGCACAAGGCAAAATGTTAAAGCATGTGTACATTTTGGACAGATTAATCTAAAGGTGTGATCCATTACAATCTTGATTGAATGTCGTGCTCTGTGATGTCACAATGAAATCACGGGTGTTGATAAGCAAATTAGTACTACCCTATATTGTGATGGCTAGACTTGACATGCTCTTTTCTTGACCCAGTTTAGTACCTGGCAACCATTGTAAAAGTCCATACCGATCGATCATTTTCATCTGGAAGTTTCTTGATAACAGTTAAAGGACTCGCAGTACTAATTCAGTTCCCATAGTAAACCTATACAAACACCATGATATTGAAAATTCAATAACTTAAAATATTTGAGTGCTCATGATCAAGCCTATATTTATCGGTATTGATGGAACTTGGATGTTGGCTCCTGTGTTGAGGAAAGGATATGAGCTGCAGCATTTTCTGGACCTGCATGAAACATGTGCTTTCGATTCCGCACCAAAGAGTCAGGTGCTAATTTTAGTAATAAGTGTTCCAAACTCAAGACTGTTAATGGACCGACATTCCATCAATAAAACAATGTCTCATTTTTTTTGCTTACAACTAGGATAAGGTCTCAAAAGATTCTTTTTCCTAAAACTTAACTTACGTTATTAACCAATCCTGGTCAGCCAAACCCATATATACTCTATTTTATGTTCACCCATTTCCAGGTTGGTTCCCATTTTTCCATATTATTAGTATTGTGTGTCCTAAAGTGCAGAGCATTCAGTAATCCGAATTGAATAGACTGGTTAAAAACAAAATTAGTATTAAATTTTGAAACACCAGTTTATATTTAATTTGAGTAAGTATGCATACATGACCTGTATGACCTTTATTATAAATATATGCACATCACATTATGTATTGGCATGGTATTTGATAATTAATAAGTTATCATTTCATGCTTGTATAATTTAGAGTTTGGAAAATAATTACATGTATTATATAAATGACACAAAAGCCTCATTTGGTTCCATTAGCAATGGCATTTGTAATGGTATTGATCATAAATGTCCTTGAACTGTTTATTTTCTGTGGTAAAGATTTTAAGATTGTATTGAGTACCCAGTATCTGTGTGACTTCCGCCAATGAGAATTGCAGGATCTTAATAACAGGATGGTAATTCAGTTGTACAGTTTGTCCTACATAACTGAGACCTCTCCAAATCTTGTTTAATCTATAGTTGTCCTAGGTGTTGGTGTTATTGAGAGGGGTTTGTGTGTGAAGATACGGGGTTTTGTACATGTGCTTGTTTATTTGTGAATAGCTATAAATGAACCACACTGGAATGTCAACTTTGTGCTTCAGGCAGGGCACATACTGTGTCACAAGTATACGACCTAAAAGTCAGGCTGTGTGTTTTGTTACATCTTTTTCCCTAGGTCTAAATTGCAGATAGTAGATAACTTGTCTTACAAACATAAATATAAGCGTTCTTTTACATTATACAACAGTTGGAGTTGCAGTGATATCAGAGTCTGTGCCATGCTATTGTTTTATGTTATTGTTCACTCTGTCCAGCATTGCGAATGATATCTGTGTACGTTCTTCGTTGAATTTTCAAGTAAGCATCTTGAAATGTAGGTAAAAGTACCAAATTACTTCCAAGAACAAATGATTTAAACATAACTCATTTTGACGTACAGCACAACACTTGTCATTTGATACATGCTGAAAAAAACCTGGACTGTGTTCATGTAATCTGCCAAATTCGTCTTGAGTTTTGGAAAAGTCCATATTTGATACTGCAGAGGAATCAAACAGAAGCAACTACATCATGGCCAATTATAGCCGAATCAGAAAGCTCATCACTCCTTAGTAAATAAATCAACTCCTTCACAATTCATGGCAGCATAAAAAGTTGTCATCAATCATGATGTTTTCATGAGATGTATTATGCTCTATGTTGATTTAAATGGTGTTGAAATACTCTATGCACGAAATGAATTCAAAATTCACTAAGATGCAGGTATCATTTGTGATGCTATGTGGAACAAGCTATAGTGTGATTGTAATGATGTCTGAACTCTAAAAAAAAAACATTTAGGAAGAAAATGTTCAGGAGTTATTTGCTAAGAGTTTTGTATCATTGTATATTATTTCTAATCGGGACAGTGCCCATTATTGAACCAAGAGGAACCTTAGTTAAAACAAAATATTCCAACATGTACATTTACGTTTTACTGTTGATATATAATCGTCTTGGATGTGTCCAAAGGAGGGTGGGTGTATTAACGATGGATAGGTCATGGTGACATCAGGCCATATCAGACATGTTTGGTTAATTTTGTTGTTCTTATCTGGTTTTTATTTTTGAATTAGTTGAATACATGATAATATTGTCTTATGAAAACAGACAAATTCATTTGAGTATTAAAGCCATTGGCATTGAGATTATAGTTTTTTGTTTTACTGCAATCTTTCCTAAGTTATTGCAATCATACTTGCGAAGAAAGGATGCCAGAGGGCCAGTGCTGTGCTGTCATCACATGTCATCACAAATACTGACTTTATAACTGCAGTGATAAAGAATGTTGAAATATTTATGATATAATTATCTCTGTTGTTAGTTAAGGTTATTTTGCAGTTTTGCCCACACTGCCTGCTTACACATCACCTGTCACGTAGTTGCAAAACATATTTTTTGATTACCACATTTGAACATGACTCTCTCTTGTTCAGTCTCTGTATGTTAACATCAGAAACTAATTTCAGTCAAAGCTGCCCCAAGGGACTTTCAATTTCCAGATTTTTCCCATTTCCAAATGAAATTATGCAACAAAAACCAGTTTGATGATCCATAAATGTTTTAAAACCTTAACTGGTCAGTGACAGTAACTCCAGTAAGAAAAGCTTTCTCACAAAAATATTCACCAGACTTCTGATAATATACTCAGTGAACTTTTTAAAATAAAGTGAAACGTGCAATAGATGCCGTGAAATCAGTTTGCATTAAATTACTGGAAAATTTAGGGCTTGTTTTTATTGTAAATGTCATTTAGCTTGCACTATACTTGTAGTGAATAGTTCAGATTATTGAACATGGAACTCCTTTTTGCAGAGTTCCATTTTTATCCTTCCAAAAATGGATGAAAGGATTGCTGTCCTATCTGAACATGTAATGACCTGTTGATAATTGATAGAATTTTCTCTCTTTATCTTTTTTTTTTAATGACCTGACAGTTATCAGTATAATTTTCTCTCGTAGCTTTCTATTTTTAATGACCTGATGATTATCAGTATAATTTTCTCTCGTAGCTTTCTATTTTTAATGACCTGACAATTATCAGTATAATTTTCTCTCGTAGCTTTCTATTTTTAATGACCTGATGATTATCAGTATAATTTTCTCTCGTAGCTTTCTATTTTTAATGACCTGATGATTATCAGTATAATTTTCTCTCGTAGCTTTCTATTTTTAATGACCTGATGATTATCAGTATAATTTTCTCTCGTAGCTTTCTATTTTTAATGACCTGATGATTATCAGTATAATTTTCTCTCGTAGCTTTCTATTTTTAATGACCTGATGATTATCAGTATAATTTTCTCTCGTAGCTTTCTATTTTTAATGACCTGACAATTATCAGTATAATTTTCTCTCATATATCTTTCTATTTTTAATGACCTGATGATTACCAGTATACTTTTCTATTATAGCTTTCTATTTTTAATGACCTGATGATTATAATTTTCTCTTGTAGCTTTCTATTTGTAGTGCTTTTGTTTGCTTGTTAAGAACTTTGCATGCACATGTAATTTGATGAAAAAAAAGTAAGACATACATGCTGAAGTGTGCAGTATCAAATAGTACTGGCATTGTTAGATGTAGTACATAGAAATTGACAAATTTGAAACTTAGAGAACATATTTGACAAAACTGAATAACATGCTGATTTTCATTGTTCTTTGGTCTACAAATGCTATAGAATTTAATATTAGGTTGATTGATTGTCCCAAAATATTTGCCCAGTCTTTCAGTATTGATTGACATGTCAAGTTGGTGCATACCTAACATGCCCCATTTTAAGGCATATGTACTGGTATATGAAAAAGAGAATGACATTTAATGGTAAATAAAAGTCTGCAGATGAGTATGATTCATAATTGACTCTTTGCAATGAAATAAGGCAAGTTAGTTTGTGGCTTTTGTCTGGATAACATGGTAGATGGAGCAGATAGATAAAAATCAGTAAAACAATTGATTCATGAGAACAAAGCTGTATCCCCCTGACCTACCAACTGTCACCAATATGGTTTCCAGAGGTGGGAAGGGTCATTATGTTTATGTTGTCATTAGATTTATTTTTGGGGCTAATAGGCAGACAAATAGTTTTTAATTTTGATGATTTTAAAGGCAGTTTTAACATGTATGTCATTGGCTATATCATGGTGAGGAGATGAGAGCAAGGTGCTTTTCCCAAGGCAAGACCTAGGCATCTGGCCTGGGCAGTCCCTTGATCACAAATCTGATGTTTTTGAAACAGGTAGGCAAACAGTTGTTTGTATTTACTTGCCAACAATTTAATATATTTCCTGCCTTTCCATACTATTAAATGTGAAAACATAGATAGTCATGAAGGACTTGGAAGATGTTTCCAGCTGTGGTTTATGGTTTAAAAAAATGGGAGGGGGTCATTTTGCAGTTATAAATTTAGGGTGCCTTTGCATAGTAAATGTTACTGCAAATACTACCATAGCTTAATTCTGTTTTCATCTGCATGCATTGTATCACTGTATTATATTAGGCAGCCTGGCCTATCTATCATGGCACCCCTACAAACTCCCTAAATAGCAAAATAGTAACACCTGCTGTCCATTACGGGCACATGTTTATTATATGGAGGCATCCAAAAAAGAATTCAGGAAACATTAGTTATTGGTTTTTTAAAATATTAAACTGTGTTATACTTAAAAGCTTTGGTTGAAACTTAGAGCAAGTTTGATGGTTTGCCACAATTTGAACTTTATATTGTCATATTTGAAACTAATTTTATTTCACCCCACCCTCCCCGATCATAGTGATCTAGGTGCCATAACATGAAATATCCTGAAATCCATTACAAATACACCAGTTGTTGCTATAACAAATGATTTTGGGACTCAATGTGGGTGTTATTTTAATACTAAGGAATTCAAAATGGTAAGGATTTACTGTATTTTGTGTTTTCTTGCTATGGCCTCTTAAAATTTGGTTCATTTAAATAAAATGGCTTTGTCAGATATATACATAATTTTGTACCTTTAACATCAAACCCACTCTCAGGAACCCAAGGTGTGTGAGCCTTGAACCATTTCCCAGGTAACTATTCATGGACAAAAATTCTGAAATTTTTTCATAAATTGCAGGCAGGTGTGTCATCCAAGAGACATTAAAAGAATTGTTTTCTGTTTATCTGAATAACAAGGTGTTTTTTTTTTATGTGTGCGTCATCTGTGACCAGTGTTTATGGCTTATACAGGTCCATAAAGAGGTAATATAGTACATATGAAATGGGGACTATTTGATGTATTAATAATTTGTCCTGCACAGAAAATCTCAGGTTGTTTACTTGTCAGAACAGTGTTTGGTCACAGTGGCATGCTATGAAATAAAAGTTATTTTCCCATATGAAACTGAGTAATGTACCATTCACTGACCATAAGGTTATGTTGATAATGCATCCATCTATTTTTGGTTTGATTGCTCAGCAATTCTGCCTGATGGATTGATGATGTCATGCAGAAGCAAGATGCCCTGTTACATGTAGCATGTATAAACAGTAAACAGTCATGATTAGAGCTGATATAAAACTATCCCTTGGGCAGGTGCCCTGAGTGGCCTAGTGGTCTAAGGCACTCAGCATTACGGATCTCTGTCTGCGTGGGTTCAAAGTCTCGGGCTCTACCTATGTGGGTATGTGAAAAAGCTTGCCAGTTGCTTTTCATGGGTCGGTGGTTCTTTCAGGGGTTTTCCCGGTTTCTTCCTCTACCATTTATTAGGGCTGCCATGTATAGCCTATCTTGTGCTGAAAAATGGCATTAAACCCTACAACGACAAAAACAGAAATACATTGGGCTGTTTAAAAAGCGGCAATTAAAGTCAGAGAAGTCAGGTCTAAACCACCATTTCACATATGACTGAACTGGTTGACACAGTGGGTGAGCCCATTGTGCTAATTTGCATCAGTAGGAATAGGAAATAGAACAACCTATTATAGGTAAATCAAAGAGATGCTAGATACATGTACAGAATCAAAAGTTATTACATATCATTGACTTGAATGAGAATGTTTAAGCCATATGCATTATATTTTTGGCAAGTGAACAGTTGCAACATTTCTTTGAAGTTGTGTTTTACTGCATACAGTATATAAATGCAAAGCATGATCATTTCAGTTGTCGGAATCATGTTCAAGTCGAATTCATTTTTATAGCCAATTTAGGAAGTGCTTAGCTATCAGCAAAGCCCCAGAAAAACAAATTTTAGAACTCTTGGTTGACAGTTTTACTTTGTGATGCACGCCATCAAAAGAAAACGATAAGGGGGGTGCTATTGATATTTTGCACATACTGCAAACAACACATTGACATACATCAGCTCAATTCTGACCAGGATTGAATCTAGCAGAGAAGTTTGAACACCAGGACCATCCAGTTCCTAGTGAATGTTGTGATGAACACTAATGACACTTGCATTACCTTCAAAACCCTTTCATCCCTATTGAATTTGTATTCGATTTGTAGATATTGCAATGTTGTGTGACAATATCAGAAATGGGGAAAGTTTGGGCATTTGAAAATTGGAGCCCACGCTTGTGGAATTTGAGTCACGGCATGTGGGTTTATTTAAGTCACCAGTCTGGGGCCTGTGTCTAAACAACTGATTAAAACCCAGATCTCCTGTCCTATGTGAAGATCTAAAGACAACCACTTCAGGATCATGTTCTAGTGACCTTTGAATTAGCCAATGGAAATGCAGTTTTCAAAACTCTACAAGTGAATCAAATCGTTTGGTACCCATTTATGCTTTTCATCTTCACTGTTCAGTCTCTAAACACAAAGATATAAGACTTCATCTGATTCGTTGATACAATTAGCAGTTATAGTAACATAGGTTGCCAGAATATGACCAAGTGGTCCCTGTCAGATTTTCATGCATAACAGTGGAAATCTGGTTTTAAACAGTTCGGTGTCTAAAAAAAATTCTTTGTGTACTGTTGCAGAACTTTTGTTAGTTGAGGTACAATTTCTATCTGTGGATCATTTGGTGCTTGCCCTAGACATATTTGTATAGTCAGTCCAAGCATTCTGCCAGTTGGATTAGGTCAAGTAGACTGCTAGCCTTAACTCTGTTCTATATGACTATCTTTTGTGGTGCAAAAAATATTAAGTCCAGTCAAGCATCACAGTGTGCCAACATGTTGTCTCTGACATGTAATGTTGACAAGAGCTTAACTTCCCCAATTCCTCTTTTGTATGTGTCATCAATGAAAATTTTATGTGATTAATCTTTGCTTCATTTGTATTAGTTTGCATTGGGAACATCAGCTTTAAGAATTATTTTTAATAGTAACCTTCAACTCACCTTTGCAGTGAATTTTACTACCAGACCTTTATATTGAAATCTAACAACAGTTAAGCTATTTCAATGCAAATTTCCACAGTCAGATTACCTTGAAAGTAGATGTTAGGGTAAAACCAGACATAACAAGGACTTGGAGAAACCACTCATCCACTTGTCCTGACAGTGAAATTAGCAGTACAGAGGAAAACTTTGTGACTTGCTTGTCCTTGGGCCAAGTTATATAAGAGAATATCTGTATGCATTTCTACTCAAAGCTCAACATGTAGATTGCCAGTATGTCAACATTTTTGCCTGTTTGTCTAGCTCAAACTTATCACAAAGGAAGCTGATTTTGTTTTTTTACATTGGCATCTGATGCAAACTTGATACTACAGTGGGCCAAGGCAGTCATTTAAAAACTCCAGTGTATCAAGCTTTAGTCAGGTGCCATGGCGTTTATTAGTAGGAGCTTAAATAATTTAGTATACCATGATGGTCAGAGTGATGAAAGTGGCATTTTGCCAGAGAACTTTGTAAGTGGATTTTTTTTTTAAAATAGAAAATTCAGACCTTTTTATTCAAAGGTACATTTATATCAGTTTTAATGGCTTCTTTTAAGAATTTTAAACAAATGTTATGAGGTGTTAGGTTGTTGGGTTTGGTTATCATTATCTAAAGGATGATCAGCCATGATGTTATTGCCCGGTTTGAATAAATAATAAAATGAAAATGAATTAATGGATGGAATAAAAAGAGATATCTGAGCAGAGATATAGAACAGGACAACATGAGCACCTGTATTTAAAATGTAGGAATATAATCAGTTACATAAAATAAAATTGAACATGAATGAGATATGAGTGATACACACTTTCTCTTAGCAATAAATTACCAGTTTATAGGAAAATGCAATTAACCATTCTGTTTATGCAGACAAAACAAATTTCAGTCATGTAAATGATCAAACTCTTTTGCCTGCATAACCTGATTGTGTCCAGTTCTTTCTAAGTCAATGTTGGTGACAGGTCATATTTGCTATATTACTTTTCCTTCTCTTACTCTCTCTCCAGCATCTTTGAGTCATCAACCATAACTTGGTTGTCAGCTGTCTTTACCCACGGTGTGGTGCATATATGGAGATATTTCCTTTTAAAAGAAATACATTTACTAGACCAGATATATGATTTTTAAAGCAGTATTCAACTTTTCTCCTGACGAGATGTAGTCCGTATTGTATACCATCTTTGCTCTGGTTTTTAAAAAACTGTCGGGTGTGGATTCATTTGATATATTAACATGCGATCATTGTAAAGACTGTTCTGATTGGTCAAAAGTTTAAGTGATTCATCATGTAACGAAACTGGAAAGAAATAAGCATGGTTACCAAACATGGTGTCTCAAGTTTTTGAGAGAGAACAAGACTAAAGGTTTCTATAAAGTTCTGAAAATTGTGTGGAAATGGGAATGGCTCAAGTGGAAAGTCGATGGAAATGTAGTTGTTCAGTTTATAAGAAAACATAATGCCAGAACACTGTCATTTTGTGATCTTTGCAAGAAAGATTTGAATGACACTAATTGCAGTTATTAGAGTATAGAGCGACAGTCAAGCACTTCTAAAAAAGCTGGATACAGAGAAATTGAATATCAGAGGCACAAATTACAGCCAATACAAGGAGCTGCTTGAAATAATAAAAGATACCCATCCTTGTTGAGATCTCATTGAGGTAGGACCCCCAAATCACCCTTGCACATTTTATTTAGTTTCTTTGATGAAGGAATAAAATCATGTCTGCTAAATGTTGGTCAGCAGGAATTCTAAATGCTAATACCATCAATGGTCAGTTAAGATAATTCACAACTTAAGTACAGAAATGAATTAATGGAATTCACTTCTTGTCTTTACTAAATATTTGCCAGCTAGCAATTTATTGGCATAACTTTTCCAGATATAGTAGTATCAGTTCTTAGTCTACATGATTCATCTCATTTAATCCAGATATAGTCATACAGTTCTCACAAATTTGCATCGAAAGTAATGCATGAAATTCCTAGATTACATGATTCCTATTACATGTACATACAAATGAGTAAATTTGAACCTCCTTATCAAGGGAATAATGTATGGCATTCTTCAAATGAATGAATCATGTAATATTCAAGACAAATGAATGCAAACAATTAAACAAATAAATTCAAATAAATAATTGCAAATTTATCAATGAACAAATTGAGTAGAGACGTCAAATGACGCTTCCATGCAAATGGAGTTAACAGGTGTCCAAAGGCGCTTGTATGAAATAAAGGGTTAAACAAATAAATTCAAATAAACAATTGCAAATTTATCAATGAACAGATTGTATGTGACTGAGACAATACCTTGTACCTTCTTGAGACTCACTCCTTTCTGTGCAGCCAAATCTCTTCGTTCCTTAAGTTCCTTAACGTCAAGATGTCCATCTCTTGTCCAATTTTAGTAGGAAAGTGCTTTCTACTAATCTTGGAGTCAACTTCTTGCCTTCCTGCAGAAACTGAGAGTGGCTAAACTTTCAAGGGAGAATACTTAAAACATTGAAACATGCACTCCTTATTTGGCT
The DNA here is from genome assembly GCA_028554795.2 of Sinohyriopsis cumingii. Lineage (NCBI taxonomy): Eukaryota > Metazoa > Mollusca > Bivalvia > Unionida > Unionidae > Sinohyriopsis > Sinohyriopsis cumingii. The sequence goes on from CM068842.1 coordinate 38,976,164, forward strand.
TAGCCAGTCATAATTAACTTTATCAGACTGGCAAATATTAATCCAAGCCTTGGCAGGTATGAGTAAAGCTCATATTTCTGTGTTTCCTTAATAACTATTTCTGGATAATCTTTTTTTATGACACTTATTTCCAATGGCATAAATTGTCTCTGGATTGTCTCTACTTAGTAACCCACATTAACCTGGCCTCATCTATATCTCTAACCATTATGTGAATTAAAAATCAATCATGCCCCAGCAGGAACATGAAAGCCATTGCAGGCTAGCGATTTATTGATGGCCTAGCCTGTAAATCAATGTTTATTGTTATGTGTCACACTGACCACAACAAGATTCACTCAGTTTTGTGTTGCCATCTTTCAAAATTCACTGTTACAACCCTTTTCTCCTTAAAGAAAAAAATTTACTTCCTACAAACAAATGCAGAAGAGTAAAGTTAGCATCTTTTTTTGTAAATTTGTATGAGTTATATGCAAATTTATATGAATTTTAGGCAATATTGTAACTTGTTTCTGGTGATATATATTGTGGTTTAGTACATGACCATATGACTAGTTCACATGCTTTCATAGAGCCTCAAAATAGAAATGGTTTTTGACTTTTAAAAATGCATGTTTTCTAAACCAAAGTTTTTGTTAGCTCTACTGGTCATAGGCCAGAATAGCTTCTGAGATGGTCTGTAACCCATCATTCATCATCCAAATCTCTGCTACAGGGAGGAAAAACAAATTCCGATGTTCAGAGTAAATTCTAGGGAAGAATGGTTGCTTGACATAAAACGATGATTATGACCACATGTTCATGGGTACTGGACTTAATAATCTTTACAATAAATATTCTCTTTTCCAGCATTATATACTCTGCATGAGTCTTTGTTGAGCCACACCACAGTACGGATTTTCAATGTCATCTACAGGACATACTGGTACTGTACCATTTATTTTTGGTAGGTCTGAGTATGCTGAGATTTTTGTGTATATTTCTGGCTCACAAATAGCTGAAAAAAACAATCTTGCTCTGACCTATAGCAAAAAGAACATAGCATCTTGAGGAAGAAAATATATCCTGTCCAATAAGAAAATGCCAGCCCCAAAACCCTTTAGAAAAAACTGAAATGGTTAGTTCCTAAAGTGACCATGAACTGAAAGTTGGACATGGTTATTTTAGTGGACATGGAGGTTGCAGAAACCATTGTCTGAACAGAAAACTACTTATTTTATGCATATAATGCAGAAAAAGTGAATATTTTTTTCAGAAATTGATCAGTCCACAATACAAGTGCCAGTGATATGTGGATGAGATTTCTTGATTAAGCAAGAAACAGGGAAGGGTGCTTGGGACCCCTGTATTTGCTAATTTGACCTCACTTTTTGATCTGGTCGGAGAATGTGAGCCCTGTTTGTTTGCTGAAGGTTATCTGTATATTCAGTTCTGGCTACAACACATGATTTACATTATAAGATGCATCATTTTCTCAGACATCATGACTGGTGTCATCAGTTAAAAATAGGTCACTATGACCTGTATTTGGCTTGCAATCCTTTCTTTAATACTTTTGGGAGTTTTCTTGTGTTAGTAAAAGTTATGCAACTGTAAAGATTTTGATGCGGATAAACCCCTCACCCTTGAGAGAAATACTATATAATAGGGCATTTACTATTTTCAGAAAATGGGTGGCTATGTAGGCAAATCAGCACAGTATTTTGCTATTGGGGCATTGGCAACAAATGGTGTATTTTAGTTGTTTCAATTGATTTTTTTTTTCTTCTTCTGAAACATGCCTTTAGACAAATAACCAGTGGCAGACTGCAGGACAGGAAGTGCAATTTGCCAGCTAGTCCCATTATACATATATTCCTATATGTAATCCTGCCATGCACTAGTGTTGAACTAATTATGTGTCCAGCTGATCAAGGTGCTGCTGCCTTTTGATTTATTGGGTTTGTTGTTGCTTGGGGACTTACAACCATTTCTCAGTGCATGATAGCTATATATGGCTGCCAGTATAACTGATGGAGTAAGAACCACTGACCAAGATACTGGCAGCTTTCTCACATATCCAGATTGGCCAAGCTTGTGACTCGAACCCATGTGGGCATAGGTGGTATGGCAGTGATAGGCCACCTGGAGCCCCTAGAGTGTTTGAATAACATTAGTGCTGATAATTGGAACTGTAGGTTGGGCTTAATGAAGAAAAGGAAACATGAATAAAGTGTAATTAAATGCATTTGGTTATTACTAGATTTGTATGCACTTGAACCACATGTACATAGAACTAATTCCTGTTGCACACTTTTTTAAAATCTTGGATTAAAAATACAAGGAAAACTTTTAATATACATTAATAATAAATTATAATTTAGAATTTGTTTATAGCCATTACATGTTTTCGATTTTAAATTAAGTAGCCTGGTACAGGTGGTTTGGTTTCTCAACATCACTTATTATTGGCTACATTATGCAGAGGAAACGGGAAGCACTTTCATATGAAACTGTTAGCTCAGATATTTTATTTTCCTTGTATGAGTAATAAATAATTATTAACCACCATGAACTATTTGCATTGTTGGGTTGGGGGGCACTTTCTTAGCCCGTTTAGCCTGGACAAAAACTAGAAGTAATTGTTGGGCAAATGAAATTTCATACAAATAGTTAAGATTAGAAGAAGAAAAAAAATTGAATTTGGAGATCATTTTTCCCCACATCATCCTTGTCTGATTTGAGTAGGTCAGAATTTCAGTTGTTGTTCCCAGATTGTTATCTTTAAAAATTGAATGAAGATATCCTAATCAGATGCCTTGATCAAGAAAATTCAGACCCAGTTTTTGGTAGCCACTAGGCAACTGGGTACAAGGTATTTTTGACCCTGTGGACCCCAATCCATTAGGTACTATACATGTTTGCTAAGTTTCGCACTGGAAAATGATGGAAGAAGGTAAATCCTCAAGGTTCAGATTGTTTCCATCATAAGTAAGCAATATAATTTTGTTTCCATCATAACGTAAGCAGTTCTTTTGTTTCCATCATTAAGCAATCATTTTGTTTTTTAAGTTTGAACTTAACACTGAATACGAGATTATAGTTACAGTGTCATCACTGGCCAAATTGTTCAATTTATTTACACATTCACCAAAAGGAATTTTCCTTTAAACAAAAAAATACTTTAACATAATTGTTGTTTGAACTCCAATATGTGAAACCAGCTGGCATCACACAATTACATGTGCTTAGTCTATGAAAGGCATGTGTGATTTGTGAAGTCACACCCTATGAAGTAAATTGGTACATGCAACCAGGTTACAGACTAGATCCTGCCTGCAGGCCATTATAAAGGCTGCATATGCCTGGTCTAGAGGCTACCAGATTAATGGATCTGGGCTACCATATAGTAAATTTTGAATTGATGTTGCCTTTTGTTGGCTTCAAATGACATCATTGAGTGGTACCTGGTGATGCATATGAAAAAGTATTAGTGCCAACTACCTGAAGTATTCATAAAAAGGAGTTGTAAGCTATATTAGTCATACACCAGGATAACTTCTGAGATGGCTTGTTGTCAGTCATCTATTGTCTCATGTCCATCAATTAGCACAAATTGGTTTTGCTGCTTTATCTAAACTACTTGTAGGATTGCAATGAAACTTCACACACAGATTCATCCCAAGGTCTGGTTGGTCCTAAATGAAACTGGTACTGCTTGGAAAGCAAATGTGGCTATCACAGCAGCCATCTTGATAATAATGTAATTTCTGCACCAGCTGAATGGATGGTCATGTCAATGTTGGGTATATACTGAAAAACTTATTATAATGACTTGTTAGTACTGATCTGATATCCAGTATGACTGCCACTGCAGCCATCTTTAAAATATTGCCATTGACACTCCTCTTAAAGGAAGTCATATCGACATGGGTTTTTCACCAGAAGACTTCTTGTGATGTCATGTTGGTACTAGTTGATTCATTTGTTGAACTAATAACTTTGTCTTATTAGTGAGACTGAGACAGAGCTATTAGCTGAACAAATGAATCAACCAGCAAATGGGAGGGTATGTCTCCACATCCTTTCACAGACATGATTTTTCTCCGTTTTAAAGCTGAATTCACTTTTCTCCTGGCTTGAATCAGATTTTTCTTGATATAGTCCGTTTTTTTATATCATCTCCAATTCAGTTTTTTTTTAAAAAAACAGTCCGGTCGCATTCTACAGCGACCCTTGTAAATTATTTGTTCCATATATTAGTTAGCACATGACTCTCATAAAGAGTATTCTGATGGTCAAAGGCTTAAAGTCATCCAATGAATCTTTGTGTAATGGAAACTGATGACAATGGAAAGAAGAAGCATGCTTGCAAAACATGGCATCCCAAGTTGTTGAGAGAGACCATGACAAGGAAAGTTTAGATAAAGGTTTAAAAAAACATGGAAATGGGAATGGTTGGAGCAAACAGTTGACAGAAATTTAGTTTTTCAGTTTATAAGAAAACTGAATGCTAGAGGACTGGCATTTTGTGACCTCTGCAAGAAAGATCTGAATTACGGTAATCGCGGTTGGAAGAGTTTGGAACAGCACCTACAAAAGAAGCTGCATATGGAAAAATTGAAGCTAAGAAGGCATCTGGAAAAAGTGCAGTTAATTACTATAAGGAGAAAGATTTCTTGCATGAGAGAACAGATGTAGCCCTCTGTCAGAATATGTGCGTTGCATGTCACCAATACAAGAACCAACATGTTCGTGTGATAATAAATATTGTGAAGTCAAGTTGAATAGTAAGTTTATTAGTTTTTCGAATGACTTTTTTAAGGTTTATTTTATGATCATAAGTTAAACCAGGAGCAATTTTTTTTATTCGTGTAAAATGTTTTTTTTTGGCTGGGGGCCTTCTGTCCCATGGTCCCCAAGATTGGGGGCACTGCCCCTTGAGACCCCATTGGGGGAGAACCCCAAACACCCCTTAAAATTTGTTCAGCTTTTTTTATGGAAGACCAAAATCATGTCTTCTTTCAGTCATCAAATTTTAATATGGTGGCAGAAACTTGTCACCAGGAGAGCAAGACAAGATTCTTTTTTCACATGGATGAGAATGAATTCACTGTCCATATGCCCTTGCATCACACTTGCATTTGAAGAAAGATATCTTGACAAGATATTGAGCCAAACCAGACCAAATTTGATGTTTTGATACCTTGGGTGGGTCCCAAGGCTAGGTTTGATATTTTGTTACCTTGAGTGGGTCCCAAGACCTGATTAGGTAGTCAAGACTGTGACATTGTTTTTCAGAATCACAGGTTAACATATTGTTAGTTTTGCTTTCAAAAACAAATCCCTTCTGCTTAGAATTTGAATGTATTACATATTTCAGGTGCAGAACATTGATGTGTCTCACCTATAGGGCTACTGAGATTTCTTTTGCATAACTTATGTCACCAAGTATAAATGAATGTGTTGCCTGGGACACGATTTTCTAGCAGCCCGTTGGAATTTTTAATCGACTCTGTGGATCCATCAACAAGCTAATGCTTTTAGATAAATGCATCCCTATGGTTTACATTTTTTAAAATTATAAATGCTTTTTCCCATAATAAGCCCACTCCAATTTTCAAAAGTTTACATGGGCTATCTTGGTTTTAAACTAATATTTGAGAAACACTGTCACTTCCTGGGCTACAACCTTATATCAGAGCCTGTGGTTGTAAATATATGAACAAGTTATTATAGACCATTCGGAATCATTATTGTTCATTTTAAATTGTGGTTAATTTGTTTGCACTTGTGCTCTACTGGATCCAAGCACAATACTAGATGCAGTACTTGTATATATGCACATGATGCTTGGCTTAACTCATTAACCAGTGGCACCTTGTTTACATGTTAGGTCCAGGTAGTAGCCTACTTCTGTGCTCTGTAGCATCAAGGTCATTTAAGAGACACTAAAGTGTGTGGTATTATAGAAAGGTAGACAAACATAGCTCTACAATAATACCAAATAATCTGGACTTTCTTTTTGCACTCCAAAATAAAGTGGGAAAAACACAATTTTTTGGACCTGATTTTGTTCCACCCAAATCTTACCTGTGGGCGGAATCCAATTGTGTCTGGATTTTAGACTTTTTGGCCTCAGATCTAAGTCAGACTGGTCTGAACTGCACACAGACAGATGAACCTTTGCAAAAAGTAGGATAAGATGGATGTGTGGAATAAAAAGTGGTATGGATCTGAAAATGATGGGTCTGTTAAGCAAAAAGAAATAAAAAAGAACTCCAACTTATATCTTTCTGCTCAGGCATGAAATGAAATCACTAATGAAAAATGTTTCTAACACAACTAGGCATTAAGTTAACTGGAAATGTCTTGGAAGTTGATGTATTAAGATGTATTCAGAAATAGCCCCCGAAATATGCTTCCTACTTGCATTTCAGGTGAAAATGATAAAAACCTCAAGGGGTTAATGAGTTGATACAAATATCAAGACCTGCCTTTGTTTTTACCTGAAGCCATGCAGGTCAGTGAGTACAGTACCAGTGATACTCCCTCATCTTTTTGTTGTGGAGAACTGATGTGATCCAGTAATTAGCATGCCAGACTTGTGATAAAAAACATATAGTATGTGTATTGGGTAAAGAAACATATAGTATGTGTATTGGAACTCACAAGTCCTGGATTTTAAGTTCAACCCATCAGGCCTTTATCATCTTAGGACACTCCTACTTTACAGATGCCAAATTTTGGTAATTTTTGCATGGCCTTGTGTACTGTACATCTTGTTTACAGAATTTTAATATTTGTTTCCAATAAAGATTAGAATTTGAAGATCAGAGGAATGTACTCTTTATTTCAAATGCAGAAATACAGTTGCTCCAGGCAACTGAATAAATCTGACATCCTTTTGCTCTGATTAGATGACCTCAAAAATATTTTCATTTGCATTGTCAAAAACATTACCTCTTAATGAACATTGCACACCAAGCTTTAAATAGATAGGAAAATGTATACCAACACACAAACAAAGTAGCTTCAGTAATGGGTGTTAAATTTAACATGAATGGAAATAATTTGAATGACTGTTTTGAAACTCCAATGACGTCATCAAATACCCTTTCACAGTAATAAAACAAATTTTAAGAGCAATCTGCTTTTAAATTTTAAATTACTGTCCTCTTTTATTTGAAACGTACTCAATAAATCTTACTGGAATATATAACAAATTCCATATGAAAGTCAATATGGCATATGGCATTAATAGTTTTGTTCCATCTGTGAGAACCAGATATGGATAGTCTATTGAAAATGAGCTTGGGCTTTCCTAGGTTAATTTTGGGACTAAATATATCCCTGTCCATGCTTTCCCAATCCAGAAAAATGAGGAGAGGTTTCTTTTCTAATTTTTGCCTAAATTAATCCTAACTGTGCACAGGGAAAAGATGACTGTAAAGTTTCTGTAGATGATATTCATCTTGAAATGATTAAAAGTTACAAAATGTACATAAAGATGTACATGGAAAACATAAACATTCTATGCTTGCTACAAATAAGAAAACTCCCTATAAGATCAGTTAGATGAGTAATTTTCCCATGTTCATTTCCCTTCATCCAAGCATGCCGTGGGAAGGTCTCTACTAAGAATCATGTTCAGAACTTTGTGCCTTTATTGCATAATTGACGAGGAGGTGTTTTTGATTTTTTTTTCTCTTCCCCATTTAAAATAAGATAATGAAAACTAGGGGATAGGTTAGCTTCTCAGCTTGAGAAAATAAATCTTATTGATTTTTAGGTTTAAAGAAAGCAAAAATGGCTGTGTTTACTGGCAGGTTGTGTCATTAATTTTGTTTTCTAAACAGTTGCACATAGTAATGAAATAGACATGGAAATGATGTTTTGTTGTTAAACTCGGTTGCCATGGTGCTGTTAGGTATAATGTCATCAGTACATGATAATTGAAGTAGAAATTCATGGTTACATTTTATGTGACAAGTGAATATTTGGAACTGCTTCATTCGGTTCTTTGTTTACTTGATTATTTGTGTACATAAAACTAAATATTTTTCTTTCAAAAATTGTGCACGTGAAAAGGCCTATAAATTAGTTACTATCTTGAAATGGATTTTTGCAGTTTACGTTGATATAGTGCATGTTCCTGCCCCTCAGTACAGCTGATCACACCAAGTTGATATTTCGATGGCAAGCAAACTTCACAGAAACTACCAGAACCTGATTAGCATTACCTTGAGGTAACTGAATATCACCAGAATGTTTGTAAAACTCATGGCAGGTGTCTATCATAAATTTGGTTTTGGGGTAGGTTATGGCTATGGTTAAAACAAAAGATAATTCACAAGATTTCAGGTACAGTATGTTACTGTCTGTATACACAGAGAGATCTATATATTACCTCACTAATTGCATCATGTACATTTAACTCATTAACCCCTGGCACCTCATTTACACGTCTGGAGGTTGTAGCCTACTTTTGAGCTCTGTGGCATCAAGGTCATGTATGATATACCATAGTGGGTGGTATTATAGAAAGGTAGACAGATGTAGCTCTACAATGATACCAAATAATCTGGACATTCTAGTTGCACTACAAAATACAGAGGTTAAAACATAATTTTTTTTCTTAACCAAAAATTAGCCCATTGTCAGAATCCAATGTTTTGGCTGGATTTTAGACTTTTTGGCCTCAAATCTAAGGCAGACCAATCTGAATTGCACAGACAGGTGAACCTTTGCAAACATTAGGATAAGATGGGCATTTGGAATAAAGAGTGTTCTCGACATGAAAATGATGGGTCCGTTGAGCAAAAAAAAATAAGAAAAAAAAAATACTCCAACTTTTACCCTCCTGCTCATGCAAGAGTGAAATAGCCAATGAAAAACAATGTTTCTAACATAACTAGGCATTAGGTTAACCGGAAATCTCAAGGAAGTCGATGTATTAGAATGTATTCAGAAATAGTCCCCAAAAAGTGTTTCCTTCTTGCATTTCACTTGCATTTCAGGTGAAAACAACAAAACCTCCAGAGGTTCATGAGTTAACTAGATACAGTCTTACATGATTTTCTTTAGTTTTCCAGCTTATATATATATATATATATATATATATATATATACATATATATATATATATATATATATATATATATATATATATATATATATATATATATATATATATGAATTACCATAGATATATTAGTCTTCAGGTTTGGTGATGCAAAGTAAAATGCTAGAAAAATATCACAGAATTTGGGTAATATATACAGCTGTAGTTTTCATAGATAAGTCTAGTTTATATTGGCAGGAAATAGCATTATATTTGCTATCAATAAAAGTGGCAGATAATGCAGATGTTTTCTATTTCCCAGATATTTAATAAAACATGATGCTGATTATTGCTCAGAAATTCACCAAAATTATGGTAATATATATAGTTACATCAGATAAAATATTTTTATCTCGGAGGTATGTTTATAGTGTATTACCTGACACTAGTTTTCATTACCTCCAGATAATATATTACCAGAATTTTGTAAAGCATTTGCAGCAGAAATATATGAAGTGCCCCAGATAAAATAAAGTACCTGCAGCTTGTATGTCTACTGTATCATGAATTGTTGTTACCTGACAGATCACAAATAATTTGCAGTGGGTAATTTCATTTGCTAAATGCTTTAGCTCAGAGGTGGGTAAACTTTCCAGTGCAAGTGCTGCATTCACAAATTTACACCTTGTCGCAGGCCACATAGTTCATTAAGTAAAATAATTAATATTTGAAATAGCAAAAACAAAAGGTTTTTCTAAATAACATCTAATTAATTTTCAGTTGTTAATATGTTGTTAATATTTGAAAACTTAAACCTAAACTTCAAAAGAAGCACATTTATTTGATAAACAGAGTAACATAAACAGAGTCAGTGTGAATGATGACTTGTTCCTGGGCCGCACTGAAAACCCTTAGCGTGCCTCATGAAAGCCCTTGGTGGGTCGCATGTGGCCCGCATGCCATAGTTTGCCCACCCCAGCTTTAGCTTTACTTTCTAACCTTACCCATCTGCATCTTGTATTTCCTCAGAAAAGACAGAATTCATGTGGCCACCGTTGTTTGGTAAAAGGAAATGGTTGAGGCGTATTGTAAGTAATGCCTGCATGCATCTGGATCAACATTCCAGACCTGATTCAATGAGTATTTATAAGCATTGGGGAATTACGTATTTAATGGATATAGTGTAACATTTTCAAGTTTGTAAGACATCACCACTGATCACATGCAATGTGGGTTTTTTTAAATAGTTTGTTTCAGTGGTTTTAGGATAACTTTTATTAATTTATATTTATCAAAAATCATCAGTTTGCAAACATTTAATGATTTATATAATCTGTTTTCACCCAGGTTTGCAAACATGTAATAATTTATATAACTTAAAATGAGAATTTGCAACTATGCAGTCTAGTGTTTGGGGCTCTAATACTGTCATTACTTGTGCCCTTAGTTATGGAATGCACTGATAGGGGCTGTTACACTGTCCTTACTTATGGAATGCACTGATAGGGGCTATTATGCTGCCCTTACTTATGGAATGCATTAATAAGGTCTGTTTTACTGCCCTTACATATGGAATACACTGAAAGGGGCTGTAATACTGCCCTTATTTATAGATCACACTGATAGGGGCTGTAATACTGTCCTTACTTTTAGAATGCACTGATAGGGGCTGTAATACTGCCCTTACGTATGGAATACATTGATTGGGGCTGTAATATGGCCCTTATCATGGAATCTGGTGATTGGTTGTAATGATGTCCATAATTACCATGCAGTCTAGTGACTGGGGTTGCAATGCTTCCAGTAGTTATAATGTATTCTGTTGATTGGGGCTGTAATACTCCATTTTATCTTGGTGTCCATTGATTGGGTCTGTAATACTCCATTTTATTTTATAATCTGTTGATTGGAACTGTAATACTCCATTTTATCTTACAATCAATCGATTGGGCTGTAATACTCCATCTTATGGGCTGTATTACTCCACTTTATCTTATAGTCCATTGATTGAGGCTGTAATGCTCCATTTTATCTTGTAGTCCATTGATTGGGGCTGTAATACTCCATTTTATCTTATAGTCCATTGATTGGGGCTGTAATACTCCATTTTATCTTATCACCTGTTGATTGGGGCTGTAATACTCCATTTTATCTTATAGTCTTGTGATTGGGGCTGTGATACTCCATTTTGTCTTATAGTCCATTGATTGGGTCTGAAATTGTGCATTTTTATCTTGGTGTCTGTTGATTGGGGTCGTAATTTGGCCTTTTTTATCTTGGTGTCTGTTGATTGGAGCTGTGATACTACCTTTTATCTTGGTGTCTGTTGATTGGACTGTAACACAGCCTTTTTATTTTAGTGACTCTTGATTGGGGCTGTTATATTGTCTTTTATGATACTGCCTATTGTTTGGGGCTGTAAGTCTGTCCTTATTTGTTGTGGTATGTGTTGAGTGAGACTTTAATGCTACCCTTGCTTATAATATTATAATAGGAGTTTGGTGATTGGGGTTGGAATACTTCCATTACTTATGGAATCTACTGATTCAGACTGTAATACTGCCCATACTAATAATGTATCTACTGATTGGGGACATTATGCTGCCCTTAATTATCATGCAGTCTAGGGCAGTTGACAATATGCTGAAAGGGATGGGTATGTATGTGCCAAATATGCCTCTCGCCTGCACATGGCATGCATTCAAGATGTATAAGTACATTATTATTGTTATTCTTATTCTATGTTCTTGGCAATTGCAACTCCCATCTAAACTGAAAACACTAGTCATATTGATTATTAGCAAAAAAATTATTTTATTTCAAAGCACATGTAGATAGAAAATCACGATATTTTTGGTGAAAAATATTGGCATATGATAGCCTACTTGATATTTTCTGAGCTAACAAATGACATTTTTCCACTAGCAAATTGATAGCTTGTGAGTGGGATATTCAAGGGTTGAAATATTTATGTCAACATAAAAGAAATGTATCTTAACAAAATAGTTACAGGTGTTTAAGTTTCTTAGAGTATTGTCAGTGATCAAATCAGATATCAGAAGCATTTTTGAAATGAATTTAAAATAGAAGATGCTTGCAAAGATTATTTATTAATTGATGCAGAACTGAATATTTAAGATATTTTCATCTACAAGTGGTCTCTTAGAAACTTCTCCTGTACAAGTGCTTTTGTTTACAACTCCTTTTCCTGTTTGTCTTCTTAAACCATCAGGAATGAATTTACTCTTTAGCACACCGTGCATTAATGCAGTATGAACCTATTGTGAAGCACACAGTGCACAGGGTTCAAAATTAACTTTTTTTATTAAGTAGTCAAGCAGACTAACAGGACAAAAGACACAAAAGTCCATAGCAAAATCCATTAGTCCTCAGAATATATGTACGTAACACAACAATAGAGATTTATACACATAAGTTATATTGATTTGTGATCAGTTTGTCTCAAATCATAACATTCTCCATCTGAAGCAGCTGTTCATTTTTTTTATTGCCGTTTTCATGATATTTGTGCCTGTTGCCTGTTTTTATCTATGTTAGTGTGTTCATTATGTCCTGGCTGTTAAATTCGTAT